>JAHNUO010000016.1:600000-1030930 GCA_019787685.1 Chiua virens
CGGCTTGGTACCCAATATGTTGGATATCGTATTGAACGTATGCTCGCAGGAATTCCGAACCCATCTCGCGGTACATTTCTATCCAGTCATAAGCGAGCTGACAGAGAATACGAAGACCGACACACTGACTCTCAAGGCTGTCTCTGGGAACTATAAAAAGATCCCCACCGAAGTCGCGGCTGTCCCAGTCGCTTATGATCACTTGGTCTGCTCGCAATAACATTTTCTCATCATTCCGGCAAGCGAGAAACATCGGAGCTTTCTTCATAGCTTGTTTGTCGTCATTGGATATCGACTCAAGGTGGGATGCAATGGTATCCAGGTCCTCAAGGTAACTACGGAAGTGTCAGTCGTCTCGTCCGCTGGTGCTACCTACAATCAACTCACAGCTCGTAGTTATTCTCGAGGGCTTCTAGATATCTCTCGGGACCCTGGCATATCTTGCGGGCGATGTTTGATGGCTCTGGTGACTTTCTGGCACCACAGTGCTCTAGAAAAGCGCCGCCATTCTGACCAAAATCGACAAATGAAAAGACCCTGCGATGGTGCGCCTTTGCATCGGTGGACCCAATGAAGCAATCCTTCGGGGAGATATAGTCGATGGACGATGGTTGTGAGGACGAAACAGATGAGTTTTTCACGGGCACGAAGGGGATTGTCGATAAATGTTCCCCTAACTTCTGAATTGGCAGTTCTTTATGACCATCGTCAGAAAACTTCTCCAGCGCACACACGAGAGACGGACGTACTTCCGTGAACGTATAAAAGGTCGAACCATTGGGCGGCGGCCTCTATATCTGGTAACGTGGTTGTCGGAACCTTCAAATGTTCGATGATCATCTCAACCGAAGGATCATCCCGGACGCCTAATCTGGTGCAGTTGCGACCCAAATCGTTGGAGACTAGCTCGAAGCCTAATTTCTCCCAAATAGGGGATGCAAATACCTGTTTAGCCACGTTAGCAAATCGGCACGATCACAACCACATGTTTCGTCACCTCGTTCAGACGGGCTAGTGATCCTCTCTGCGTCGGGATAAAGGGAATATGAGCGAAATCCCCGGATTTGTAATCAGAGTAAAGCGTGTCGAAATTCGATAAGAGATATTGGAGGGCAAATTTCTGAACCTCCGGTTCGTTCGAAGCGGCTAGATCGATTACTTCTTTGAGGGGTGGATATCTCCGTACACCCAGCTGTTCGATGAACCGTTCTATTGGGAATGAACCAGATGAATGGACAAGATTTTGTAAGGAGCCTATGTCCTGCGGTAATGCCAGAATCGGAAGCTTAAGTTTATGTAGATCCCCGTCAGGAAAATACAATTCGGTTGCAGACACCCGACCATGGCTCTTTGAATAGAAAATTTTCTGCACTTGTAAGTCCATGAACCACTGGCTCGGCAGCGGGCTCGGTGCTAAGTTTCTGCAGACGACAGACAGAAAATGCAGGAGTCGACCATTGGTTTCTTCAGAAGCAACGTCCCTTAGCCTACAAGGTGTGTTAAGATGGAACTGAGGTCACATGAACTAATTGACATACCTTGCAACCATCTCTTCCCATTCCATCATTTGACATACGCCGATGTAAGCCAGAACCTTTCGTACATGTTCCGGGGTAACGGATCTATATTCAAACGACGACTTGCTCGCGACAGGAGTCATCGGAATACTTAAAAATTCGGACTCCGAAGCGATTGGGAGACTCTTGCAAATGTCTGCTATCTCAAAATACGATTCGCCAGGCGTCTTCAGTCCCTTATTGGTGGGTATACATTTGAGATCCTTCATGAACGCGGCGATACGATTCCACTGTTCTCCAGACAGCGTCTCCACCAGCGCGAATTGGACGAGGGCGAGTAAGATACGAAAACCCAAATCTGAGTCTGGGCCAGAGACGCTGTTGGAGGTATGCTGTTGTGCTTGAGCATGGGCATACTCAAGCCAATCAAGCAGCGAGAGTTGAGACCAGCCGAAAGCCTCGACAGCATCCTTAGAAGGATGACCGGAACCGACGTCAATGTAGATTGTGTCCGGACGCGAGAGACTTGGGTGCAATGGGAAGAGTATATAGTATTTGATGTTCTTGAGTTCCATTCTGACTCCGTGGCCGATGTGTATGACCCCATGAGAGGCGAATTCGTTGCAGAACTTCTCAGCCGCAGATTTGGTTTTGTCGGACGTAAAGTAAGTCTTCCTGGTGTTATCCCACCAGGCAAAGAATGACTTCATCGTCTCCTGCTTGACCCCGATTTCAAACTCCCTTACGATATCTCCGAATTTGAACTGCGGAATATTATATCGTCTGATGATTTGAGAACGCTGGTGGTCCTTGATATCCTCGTGAAGCACCCAGTATCTCTTGAGGAATGACAGGTCTTTGTTACTTTGGCGGAACTGCGGGTCCGACGCATCCGAGATTCCAGCCGCGGACACCACTGGAAACGGGGACTTGGATTTGTGACAACAAGAGTAGAACGCGTCTTGAAGAATCTGTGAAACTCCACTGTGCGGTACAGTAGAACCGAATGCAAAACGCGCCATCGTGGACAAGCCCAGTTTCGTCGCAACATCATTCTTGGATTTGGAAGCCGTGTGCATCTCTTGCTCGTAGACTACGCGAGCCAGTAAACCACCGACTTTAAGAACCTCGCGATTCCAATCTTTAGATAGCTACAGTCAAGATACTGGCCAAAACTGATCCTGTGCACGTACCTGCGACATACCCATTCCTAATCGATAACCGTCCAGTCAGTATGTAATGCGGTGTTCTTCGCACGAGGTGCTTACGTCAAATCAACCGAGCCACGCTCCATGGTGGACAAGAAATGTGCAGAGATATGTAGACCAATGCCCGTTGTTTGATTAGTACTTTGGCCCTGAATATAAGATGTAGAGGCATGCCAATAATTGGACAACGGACTCTTACAATGAATAAACGGCCACTGTTGAATTCAGGTAGTGGGGTGTCATCAAAGATTGAGTGACGAACGGGAAGGACTCACCCCTCATTATCAGGTGCAATCCCTTGAAGACCAGAGAAAAGGAATGCGAGATGCTTCGTCTTATGTGAACACGAGTATTTCATGTTAGCCAAGAAACGAGATTGTTCGGGGTTAAACTAGACCAAGACAGTCAACATCAACAAACCATTGGATGAAGGGCCTTTACGTAGACAGCCTTGCATTTGAAGGAGGGTGGGAGCCGTTTTATGCTTGATTCAACACCTCCGCTCATCTCCGAGTCCGAGGGGAGATTCACGTCAATCGCTGCGATATACAAGTCATGCCTGACGGTGTTCGCCTCCAGTACAATATTGACACTCTGGGATGCATGCGTTATATGATCCTCTGCAGGACCTCCTCGTCGTTCAGCTATGGTATCTGCAGTGTCCACAACGGATGACAACGTAGGCTCTGAAGGAAGCGTGCATTCCGCGGCATCGATTGTGATCGTTTGCACTATGTAAAGTCAGCCACGAAAAAAAAAACGCATAACATCACCATACCAATACGCTGTATAGATTCTACAGTCAGAGCTTTCGACGAGGTCGTCCTTGTCAGGTATGGGGGGATGGGTACCTGAACTTGTGGTTTTCTACATTCCTTTTTGATTTGTAGAAGTTTCGTGCTGTCAAGATAAACCGAGGCGGACTCGATGTTTGTGAGAAACGTGACTGAGGAGACCAGGAATCTCGCGAGATTGTCGAGCTTGGGCAATGGTTCTCGAGTACGTAACTCGAGTTCGATTGAGGTCCCCGGGATTGGTGAACAATCCACAAACTGGTTTTGAAGCTAAACTCTTGTGGTCAGCATGTTTCTGCGAGAGATCGGAGGACTAACCTTCCCATCTTTCCCCCTTACAAATTGAAATGATTTGTCTGGACAAGCGTGCATCAATGAACATTACCATACATTGTAGCATGACGGAAGGGACTTCACTGGAGGACTTTACGAGGGGTATATCTGTTTTGCCCAGGACGCTATAGAACCCTGGGAACGAGGATTAGCGTCACAGAGCCATGGCACCACAGAAAGATGCTCACCAACACCAAAAGCACCGACTTTCGTAGAATTTTTGTTGCCATCCGCTGATGCGGTAGAATCCCAGTTAGGCTGCACTAAAGACTTGAGGGATTAATCAGACTGTCCAATTTTCGTAAGCCTCCTCCAGTCCTCTTCCGTGAAAGGATTGCCATTGTTGCTGACTATCCATTTGCACACCTAGTGTGATACGATGAAGATTGCGAGGCTCGCTAACCAAAATTATTGCTCACTGTGGCTTTAGATATATCGAACCCGCCAGCGAGTTGGGGTTTCTCGGCGTCTTCAGTCCGGAAGTGAATCTCGACGTTCTTCGCTTCAGCATCATCAGCATTTTGGATCAATTCTCGCAGTACTTGTGAGGTAAATCAGTGGACTCAGAAAACATCAGCCCAAGCTTCGAAAAACATCGCACCATCGAATTCTCCAGGGTAACGAGCGAGAATATTGACAAGCGCCCGATGGTCGACCTCGACTTCTTGAAAGCCTGCCTCCTGGATGGTAGCGTCTAAGATTCATAGTACGTCCGATTCTCAACCGGAAACGTACACCGTTATTACTGTTCTCACTCGACATGAACAAAAAGCCCAGGAGAGGTCACAATGTCCGTTGGTTGGTGGCGGCGAGAGGCTCCGCTTGCCTGGCCGTAATCATACTATAAGTGTGACATTGTTGTTGGTCCATGTGCACGATGCATGAGGCCTTGATGCCATAATCATCGCTAGTCTGGTGACCTCATAGGCAGGCTGGTCACCAGACTAAATCATCGCTATTCGGATGAGTCTGGCATTTACCATCGATGGATGATGAAATAATTCGAAATCACTGTATGTCGAGCAGCATCACGTCGTCTGACTGGATTGTTAGTGGCTTCACAGCATAGGGTTGGAGACCTTAGATCTCGTAAGACCAATCTGTACTCGCTTATCGTGAATCAGCTGAGTGCACGCACTCACCTTAGGGTCTTCTCCAACTGGTGCGCGCTCATGTTTCAGTTCATGTTCCGGGGAAGCTTCCAGGTTGAAGTTCCAATGAAATGAATGAATATCGTCATCTTCAATACGACAAGCCCCACTGCAATGTCTTCTTAGAACAGCCCATGCTCCTTGCTGGAGGACCGACGTACATATTATAATGTGTGGTTGATTTCGTCCCGCTCTTTGGTATATGCATGTGCCATTCAAGCATGCTTCCTACTCTAACACCATCCGAACATGCGCAGGCACCTCCTCTCACATCCTATCCCAACGCTGCATTTCGGGATGGCAACTGATGTACTGTGACTACTTCAAGCTCCCGCACTTCGTCACCCTGTTCGAACCGCATTGGTTCAAGCCGAATTACTTACATAATCACAGCACTTCATCGATGAGTTCATCGAAACGCGGACACGCTGAGTCTTGGTTAGGTCAAATAGTGTACATTACAAGCACAGTACAAGGTTACCATACGTCATATACCACCACCACTAGCTACGGCACGTAGTCAGAATCGAACACCAGGTTCTGAACACAGCATCTACATATGTACTTGCACCTCGTCAGAAATGAAAGCGTTCGCGAAATGCAGGAAAGTACGCGACAGCGATTCTAGCAGCAAGCGCTCCATGATACTCGTCATGGTCCACCGCAATGTTGTGGGCCATCTCATGGGCCATGATTAGGAACCTGTCCAATCGACGTGAGTATTTCACGTGCAATTCGGCGTTAGGTCGACATACCATTCGATGGCCGCTTTTTCCTTGTCGACCCGTTTGTCGTGGACTGAATGCCATGATCAACAACACGCAAGGAAATATCGCAAACAAATGACTCACAGTTTCTTTTGTAATATGCCAGATTGAAAAAGATGTAACGTTGGTCTTTGTTGAAGGCCATTAGGTCCAGATCCGTGTCTTTCCAGAAGATGTAGCAGCAGGTTGCGGGAGCGTTTAAATCGAATACGCATGCCAAGTCAGAGACGAGCTTAGCAAACTCCTTCAGGACCGTCGATTGTGAAGGTTGATACTGTGAACCCTCTGCTCAAGGGGAGGTTGACGAGTTGAAATACGTCGATCTCGAAAACGCTCACCTGCCACAAAAAACTTGATGTGTGTCTCTTCGTCCTGAAGGCGCTCTATATTTCCCTTTGGTTCATCGAGTCAGGGCTACACCGGAAGACTACACTAACCTGTCCTTTCCAACCTTATCTTGCGCGCCTCCTTGCAGCGGCTGACATACTTGAGACTACTAGAACGTGACTCGCAACGTGCACTAAAATCAGGAAGTTGGTCATCTGTGTTCAAGAGGTGGTCGATGATGTTCTGTGCGGAACGGGGATGGTTGTCAAATCTGAAAGCCGTGGCCGCACCTTGCAGCAGTTCCCGCCAAAAGTCACGCTTGAGCTCGGCCTCCCTCCTTTCCGCCATGTCCTTGTCGACGATGTCCCACATGGTCGTGACCAGATGCACTCGATGTAGAGCAATATTGCCGCACAGCTGAGCAAATATCTGGATGTTCTGGTAGGCAGAACCACCGGCAGACATACGATGATCTGTGATCCTATGAATGTAGATTATCCCGGTCAGACTGAGAATCTCATTGCGAGGCGCGTATCTTTATTCATGTAAGTCAGCATTCCAGAATATTTTCAGAACATGACACACTTCGGTTTCAGCGAGTTGGCAATTCTCTTTAAAATCTTGCTATCTGGCCGGTAGGGGTCGTCGAACCCGGGTGTGTCGACCAGCACAATGCGGCGACCATCATGTCGCAAGATTGTGTACGGAGTGACATCTTGAACGCCCGACCTGACCTGACCTGCCTCACGCTGCCTCACGTTGCCCGTGAGGTTCTTTATGAACTAATCGTAATTGAGCAGAGTTCGACTTCAAAGTTAACGCGAATTCACTCACATTGGTCTTTCCAGATCCTGTTGGCCCCATAACACTATAACGCAGAACTTGTTGGAAAACGAAGAAGGTAAGACCAAATGAAAACACCCACACAATGGTGAGGTCGCTGGGATTTGCTTTGAAACGGTCTTTGCTCATGATGCAATGACTTCTGCAGAACTATCAAGGTTGAAAGTTGCCAGGTGTAGAGGATGGAATGGGAGAGCCACGCTTTCGAACGCCGCATAACTGTAAGGCATCCTCGTGGGTTTGTTATACCACGAGAATATCTCACAATTGCAACACGTGGACCTGATTACAGCTGTTTGCAATCCCCGACTCCAGATGGAGGCACCTGATATGCCCAGTTTGTCAGCTTCATTAGGCTTAACTCATTTTTATGTGGTCGCCTATAGTTGGGCTTAAAGTTCAAAAATCCCCAACACCAGCAATAAACAACACCTTAAGTCCCTAGTTAACTTAGAGAAACTGAGCACTACTCTCTCATAGGGTTTGGCATGGCTCTTGGCAATGCATGGCAAGTCCCATCCTCTCCTGCAATGGCTATACAACACATCCTGCCCTTAATCTTCCTTCCCATGCATCAGGAAACTGTGAGGGAGCCACTTCAGGTGACCCACTTGGCGTAAAGCGCAGATCCTTCCCAACCTTGACTTGTCACCCCTCACCCCTCCGTCTTTACCTATCTCGAGGCTACTCTGCACACCGGACCCTGTTGCAGAAGCTGAGAAAGAAGTTTATGAGGCCTTGAGCGAGCTTGAGGCGACCGGGGCGCTTCAATGATCAAACCGGATGACCATCGAGGAGCTCCTTAACCCGGTTGAAGAGGCCCACTACATGTTCCAGGCAACAGACGAAGACATTTACAACGCGGTGATGGGTGCGAAAGTGGCACAGGAAGGGATGGCAGCTGGAGGCCTGGGCAGCAACTTCCAGCTGGACGACGTAGATGATGAACCTGTCAAGCCAACTCGCACCCGCATGGAGGCACTCCAGGCCACACTGATAGTGGAAGAGTACATCAGTGAGTTCGATGGTCCATATGCGCACAAGGTGGAGTCAGTGCTGCACTCACTTGCAAAGCAAATGAGGTTTTTGGACCCGGAGATGAGAAACTTGAAGGACACGAAGCTCACAAGCTATTTCAAACATACATAGTCTATCTTCAACAGTAATACAGTCTTATAGGTAGATAACATCATTTTTAATGTCATTTGTCTGTCCATTTTTGTTCTCGGTTGGAACCCATACTCTGTTATAACCCATACTCCAAGCCCTATCCCGAATGGTATGGGTTATATCAGAGTCTACTGTAGGTAACATACATCTAGTAATAACATTGATTCCATAGTTAAGACTGAGATTTCATGAATGCATAGAGCACTATTGTATCCTAGTGAAAAGACTTGATTTTTGGAAGAAAATTGTTATGATAGTCCTGGGTAGGGCCTAGCATAGATGCAAAAGTGCTAAGTACCAAGCGGTTGTGATAACTCAAACAATCACCACTTGGTATGTGGCATGCTGAAGAGTTCAAGGAGGGTTACTGGTTAGCAGATTGCTACCAGTGAGACGAGGTAGAACTCAGGTGTTACTGAGAGCATCCTGTTGGGAATCTATACCCAAATACTTTCCCTTTTGATTGGGGTGGACTGAGAACCTGGATGTTGGTCACAGCAACAAAGGGTGGCTTAGGTGAAGCCCAAGAAGGAGCAGTGATACTAGCTAGATTGTGTAGATCAAGACTAAGGATACAGAGTATCACTGTGAGTATTTATACATAGGGAAATGAGCATGGACCATTGGTCCAAAAGGGGTGGCCAAGAAGAGTGGAACAGTCAAAGGCCAAAAGGAATCATATGGTGTGTAAAGGCAACAGATGGAATGAAAACAGAAGGTAAACGGAAGCTGTTGGAGTGATGGCAGAAACGAAGGTGATCCCTAGCAGATTGACAGAAGTGGAAGAAAGGAATTGAAGATGGTGTAAAAAACAAATAATAGGTGGTGAGAAGAAAGGTAGGGTGATAGGTTTGTCCCAAGGAGGGTTATACTCAAAGGGATTGAAGGATTTGGGTTTGTCTATGAGTCCTAGAGGGTGCTGAACGATCTGGAATAAAAAGCGGTCAATGAAAAGATATCCAGGTGGAGTTGAGGCAATGAGAGGATTGATTTGAGTAGATGAGATGCAAGGAATGATAGGGTGAGGTAAAAGAAAGGCTAGCCAGCCTACTCACACACAGGAGAGTAGACAGGTGATCTCCTGAATGCAGAAAGATGATTTTTATGTTAGAAAACATGGTTTTATAGTCCTGGGCACAACCCAGGACTGTTACAATTTCTTTCTTTTCTTCACTTGTACTACTTCACTATGCTCAATTCCCAGGTATCCTTGTGCGTTCATCCATACTTCATTTCGTTTCACCTTTATGTAACCAGCACTGGCATTACCTGCATGCTTACTCTTTTCTCTTCATGTCATCATCCAATGGCATCATACTTAGTCATTTCATCTTCATCATTGTCTGTTACCTTTGCATCATATGGTTCCTCCTTTTGGCCTTTGGCCCTTCTGCTCTTCTTGGCCACCCCTTTTGGACACTTGGTCTGTTGAAGAATTGTAAAATGGGCTGCTGTGACAGGACCAGGATTAGTGGAATGGTTAGACAGAAAGAAAAGGGATGGGTGTGAGTATCACTCATCCCAAGGGGTTCTGGGGTTAGAGACGAAGTGTCGAGGCGTTGTAGGAGTTAGATACTCCCTACGGTTGTAGGATACATTTTCCTCGCTCTTCATCATGTCATATCATCTCCCGTCTCATCCGCCATCGACTTCGTGCCAGGCCGGTTTCATTCCAAGCGTTTACAGATCATCCGAATCCAATCCGAGTCCAATCCAATTCAACGTGATCCAATCTGGTTCTTTTGTACGTATTCCGCTTCATCCGATTTGACTTGTTCTACTCGATTTGGCCTTATTAAGGTCATTACTATCCTAACACCTTTCCTTTCTTTGTCATCTACAAGGTTTGACACTCCTTCTTAAAAACTCACCCTACATTGATCCTGTACACTTACCTAGGGTTGGATTGCCTTTAACAGTCCTGGGTTGTGCCCAGGACTATAAAACCATGTTTCTAACATAAAATATCATCTTTCTGCATTCAGGAGATCTCCTGTTTACTCTCCTGTGTGTGAGTGAGCTGGATAGCTTTTCTTTTACCTTGTCCTATCATTCCTCTATGCCTTATCTACTCAAATCAATCCTCTTATCGCCTCGACTCCACCCGGATACTTTTTCATTGACCACTTTTCATTCCGGATTGTTCAGCAGCCTCTAGGACTCCTAGACAAACCTGAATCCTTCATTTCTTTGAGTATAACCCCCCTTGGGATGAACTTATCGCCCCACCTTTCTTTATTTCACCTATTATTAGTTTTCTACAACTGGAGCCCACCACGAGGGGTGGTTTCAGAAGGTTTGGATTCAGACATCTTTGCTCTCCCATTGCTTTTCCTTCACTTGCCACACACCTTGCCTATATCCGTCTCCAACCCTTGCCTTATCTGGTTTCACAAACCTTATTTTTTTGGACCTGGTTATGATACCTTCTGACTTTTAGTCACCATTTACCCTGCTCACACCCCTGTGCCACTACTAACCCTTCCTCCATGTCTCACGATACATCCACCCTTAGCTACGAAGGTCATGAGCACATCAGACAATCAACTGACACCATTTTCGTCCATCATGATTGCAGCTAGCATAGCCTGGATGCCATATCGAGGCACCCTGGATGCACCAACCTTCAGTGGAAAAGCTTCCCATCTCCAACCATATCTAGATGATGTTGACTTTCTGTGCACATGTGTTGGATTGCCCCAATCGAAGAGAATATGGTATGCATTGCATTACATCGATCCCAGTATACGCGACCTTTGGGAGATCCTACCTGAAGCGGTTGCTGATCCGCCAGATTGGCAGGCATGTGTTATAGCCGTCAAGACACTCTACCCAGAACTTGATAACCAGTACCGCTTTGAGGATCTCCAAAATCTCATCAATCACTATCAATCCAAGTCAATGCACTCCCTTGATGAGCTAGGGAAGTATATTCGAGAATTTACAAAAATATCATCATTCCTTCTCACCCGACAATGAATAGCTACCCTTGATCAAATTTTCTTTTTTTTAGTGATTTTCCGGTCAACTTACAGTATGAGATTCATTGATGGTTGGCAATCCTGTGACTGGATATCCACCTGGATGCCTCATATGTGCTCAATGACATTCATGATGCAGCCGAGTTTCTATTTTACACCTACACCTTTGCTTTGCCTTCGATCACCTTCACTTTTGCTACCTGACACTTACAATCCACTTCTGTATAACCGACCCATCCCTTCATCTGTTTTTATTTCACCATCAATCCAAGGACCACCTACTAACTCATCTAGTTCTGCGGTTATCGCACCGGTTATGGACATCAACCTGTGTGTTACTCTGTCATCGTGACTGTCAGTTATGGAACGACCGACAGATTTCACTATCAACCCAACCATGTTAACTGAACCAGTCTCACCACTCTCAATCCTGATTGCACCTCGCATGACCGTCATCATGACACCTCTCAGCATCATGGACGCGTGGTCAGCCTGTCCTTGTGACCTACTTGACATTGAACCGGACACTCTGTCATATTCGGTAACAACTCGGCTGGTAGTACATGACACAGCACTGCATTCAATCGAAACCAATCACGATTCAGACGATCCATACGACGGATCGATCGAACCCATAATCAGCCCCACCATTTCTCTTCTATGAAATACCCCCACTGTCGTGTCCGCACTTGGTCTCTCAACCAAACTGGTCTCTTGTCCCATTCCTCCGAAATCGCTCTCAAATGCTCCCTATCAACCCATACTCCATTTGTGTTGATCATTATCCTTTTTCCTACTACAGCTGCTTCATCCACAGACCACTATTATACCAAGTCAGGGATTACCAACCGATAATATTGTTTTGATCTGCAGCATACATGAGCCACCTCGGCTGTACCCTGACCATACCAGGCATTCATTTTTATCTATTTTCATTTCATATCCATGCAAGACTAACATTTTAGGACAAACAAGTGTCAGCCGGTTTGTAAGGGATTGTCATGATCCGCTGGCTGAGACAGTCCTAACTGGTTGTATCCAGATCACTGCCGTTTGTGTACCCCCAAGGCCCACGAAACATCTGAACATTCATGTGGGCACCTTCCAACTGCTCATTCTACCTACGAATGTGTCCTTATCTCATTTTAATCTGCTTTCTTCTTGCATTTGTTCATCTGTGTTCCTGTTGTTTACTATTCAAGTTCCCCTCGTTCACATCCAGTCTTCCATTATGGCCGCTTTGCCTTCGTTCTTGCCATCCACCTTGGCAGCTGGTTTCACCACAGTGCCTTCAAAACTTAATCCACCCATTCCTTATCTGTCATTTCTTAATCCATGAGTGCATATAATGCTCCCTTTGTGTACTTTCGATGCCCATGAGATCATCATTTCAAGTTCCCCTCGGTGTGAGCTTGGTTGGTACCTAATACCAAGCTCAGTTTTTCATGTTTTTAGTCGCACAACACGCACTTTCAATGCCATCTGCTCATATACGGATCCACTTCTGTGCATTACTAACTGGTTCATTGATTTTATAGTTCAACCTGATGATCCGCCATTGTTAGTCGACATCGCAACTACTTGGCAATGGTCCAAGCATCATCTCAAAGCATAACACATACAGTCAGCCATATGATATATATCCATCTCTATCCCAGGCTTAGACTGGCGCTCTCTATCTCACCCTGGGATTCAATCTGGTGTCTCTAAAACAACGAAAACTGCCACTAAACACACAGACAATTCATACAATACACTCTTTCCTTCAATACAACAAGACAGAAAAATAAAACAATGAAACCATCCATATACTGCCAGTTCCTTTGCCTTCAATCATAACCGTTGCTATTTAGATATTCACTTTCGCTACCACTTCTTTTGTCTTATTCAAAACCGAATACCGTTATATGCAATCTGGCTGCTCAGCCAAGCAATTCATGCAGGTATAGACTTGAAAGATGCCCGAAGAAGACAAGCCGGATGGACAACCGCACCCCATATTAACTATTCTTGTTCCTTTTCACTCGCATTTCATTTCATTAATCACTTCCCATTTGTTGCTTACTTAGGGATCATGACTGGATTGGACATAGGACATGGTTCAATTACTATACTACGACACAGCGGGAACAACAACTCTATCTACATAAGCCGTAGCATGGCCTTCACCTTCTCCAACTTGGCCTCCTTTGACATGATTGCCATCCCTTTATCTGCCAACTGCATCTCGAGTGTCTTGTACTCGGTTTTGGAGGCAAGCAGCTCTGCCTCCATAGTGAGCACAGCCCATTTGGCCGCATCAACCTGAGAGCACGTGGGTCCATCTTGACCCGACGTCTTCTGCTTCTTCTTGGGGCCCATATCCTCTTCCTCCTTGTTGTCCACGACGGATGCCTTAGCCTTCTGCGACTTTTGAATTGCGAGGGTGACTGCATTGTCAACCTGAGCCTTGATGCCAGCATCCCGAGCCTGTCAAAGGCAGTCGCTGAGATGTTTCTGCAAAAACGAGTGGTTCGCAGTTAGTACATGACGAGATGTGATTGGTTAACTACGTACCAGGATCTCATCCCATTCCTCTCGCCACATTGTCTGCTCCTTGGCCAGGTCCTTCCTATCGTCTGGGATCATCTTCATGAAGTCCCTGGTGCGTCTGTTTGCATGCTTCAGCTCTGTCTTGGCGAAGATGTGTGGTTGGTACAGATCAACCACTTTCTGCGTGTCCACGTATTTGAGGATCAACTCGGCATACAACATAGTGGAAGTTAAAAACATAAAAGGAATGGAAGAGCAGTGTGGATGCAACACGTTCAAGTAATGTCCAGTGGCACATTGTTCAGTTTTCAAACCCAGCTCACACATACATCACATGACCGACTGAGGACAGTCGGCATCCAAGTTCCCCTCAGGTGTAGGAGTTAGATACTCCTTACGGTTGTAGGATACCTTTTCCTTGCCCCTCATCATGTCCTATCACCTCCCATCTCATCCACCATCGACTTCGTGCCAGCCCAGATTCATTCCTAGTGTTTACAGATCATCCGAATCCATCTGAATCCAATCCAAGTCCAATCCAAGTCAATGCGATCCAATCCAGTTTCATCATACATATTCTGCTTCATCTGATTTGACTTGTTCTATTCAATTTGGCCTTATTAAGGTCATTACTATCCTAACACCATTTCTTTCTGTGTCATCTACAAGGTTTGACACTCCTTCCTAAAAACTCACCCTACCTTGATCCTGTACACTTACCTAGGGTTGGATTGCCTTTAATAGTCCTGGGTTGTGCACAGGACTATAAAACCATGTTTCTAACATAAAATATCATCTTTCTGCATTCAGGAGATCTCCTGTTTACTCTCCCATGTGTGAGTGAGCTGGATAGCTTTCCTTTTACCTCATCCTATCGTTCCTCTGCATCTCATCTACTTGAATCAATCCTCTCATCGCCTTGACTCCACCCGGATACTTTTTCATCAACCGCTTTTCATTCTGGATTGTTCAGCAGCCTCTAGGACTCCTAGACAAACCCAAATCCTCCATTCCTTCGAGTATAACCCCCTTTGGGATGAACTTATCACCCCACCTGTCTTCATTTCACCTACTATTAGTTATCTACACCGCGTTCCTATTGTGTACTATTCCCTCATTCACATCTGGTCTTCCATTATGGCCACTTTGCCTTTGTTCTTGCCATCCGCCTTGGCAGCCAGTTGCACCGCAGCATCTTCAAAACTTAATCCGCCTATTCCTTATTTGCCATTTCTTAATCTGTGAGTGCATATAACACTCCCTTTGCATACTTTTGATGCCCAGGAGGTCATCATTTCAAATTCCTCTCAGTGTGAGCTTGGTTGGTACCTAGTACCAAGCTCAGTTTTTCACATTTTTAGTTGCATAACACACACTATCGATGCCATCTACTCATATACAGATCCACTTCTGCACATTACTAACTGGTTCATTGATTTTATACTTCAACCTGATGATCCACTGTTGTTAGTCGATGTCACAACTACTTGGCAATGGTCCAAGCATTGTCTCAAAGCATAAAACATACAGTCAGCCATACAATACAGTGGCTCAAAAAACTGTCCCAATGTTTGCATGTTTTTCACTAAATGCAATAAAATGTGGTAACCACTAAACCTTACCCAAACCTGTGGGAATATGAAGTATAGTACCTACTCCTGGCTTTCTATTGGACCAAGGGTTAAAGGATTTGAATAAGATTTGATGAAATGGCAATCATTTTAAAATGATTACTCATTGGGACAGTTCTTTGACTTTAAGTTTGGATTACATATATTAGACCCTAACATGTCAGAAAGTACTTATATACATTTGATAATGGTTCTATTATGTTATATTTATGTAACTATCATCAGCTAGCACCATATAAATCCCACCATTTCATAGTAACTTTCCTATCATCATTATGAAACCTATCTCCAGCTCTTAAGGGACAATATTGCCTCCTTCCCTTTTCTTAAGCTTTTTTCAAGGAAAATAACCTCTAAAACTGGTCTGGGCAAGTCTACAGTGTCTAGGGTCCTTCAGGAAATCCAGCTAGACAAGATTAAACATCTTGGTGGTCACCCTTCACAGTTTTCATTTACCAGCAAAAGGGCTATTGTACTATAGATCATTACTGGCAAGGCCAAAAATGCTGTTCAGCTCACTATACTTATCAATACCATTATTAATACTCCTCTCTACCTCAGACAGTCAGAAATACCCTCGAGGAAGCCTCTTTGAAAGCTATGGTAGAGAACAAAAGCCTCTTCTTTCAAGAGTCACAAGAAAGGTTGGTTGGCCTATGCTTTCAAATACTAGCATTGGGCTGTGAAGGGTGGGAAAAGGGTTGTATAGTTAAATGAGACTAAAGTCAATAGGATTGGGTGATATAAACAAGAGTATGTGTGGAAAAAGGCAGGAGAGTAGTTGATTGCTAGAGGTATAGTCAAGCATAGAGGAGGCTATGGGCCTATATAGGATGGAATGGAGTGGGAGTTGAGAGTGAGATGTACAGAAGGATGGATGCTGAGCAGTATGTGACAATTTAGCAGTAGGGATTGCTGGAAAACATTGAAGAATTTTAAATTTCAGAAGGTGATATCATTTTGCAATAAGATAATGATCCTGAACATACCTCTAAAAGAGTTCAGACCTGGGTCAAAGATCAAGAGATTGGATCTTTAGATTGGCCTGCACAGTCTCTAGACCTTACTTCCTTTGAACATACCTGAAATTATCTCAAAAAATGACATTCAGCTTATAAAGGTGCCCCTAAAGGAGTTTATCATTTATAGGAGAGGTTAGTAGAGGAGTGGGGGAATATTTGTGCAGAATAGCATCAGAAATGGATTAAAAGCATGCATAGAAGGCTTTAAGCAGTTATCAAGACCAAAGGAGGTCATACCAAATATTAAATACTTACATTTATATAAAGTCAAAAAACTGTCCCAATGAGTGATCATTTTGAAATGATTGCCATTTCATCAAATCCTGTTCAAATCCTTTAACCCTTGGTCCTGAAACCATCCATATACTACTAATTCCTTTGCCTTTGATCATAACCTGTTGCTATTTAGATATTCACTTTCACTGCTGCTTCTTTTGTCCCATCCAAAACCAAATACCATCATATGCAATCTGGCTACTCAGTGAAGTGATTTGTGCAGGTATAGACTTGAAAGATGCCTGAAGAAGACAAGCCAGATGGACAACCACACCCTGTATTAACTATTCTCGTTTCTTTTCACTCGCATTTCATTTCATTAATCACTTCCTATTTGTTGCTTACTTAGGGATCATGACCGGATTGGACAGAGGACATGGATCAATTACTATACTATGACATTGCAGGAACAACAACTGTATCTACAGAAGCCATAGCACAGCCTTCATCTTCTCCAACTTGGCCTCCTTTGACGCGATTGCCACCCCTTTATCTGCCAACTGCATCTTGAGCGTCTTGTACTTAGTTTTGGAGGCAAGCAGCTCTGCCTCCATAGCAAGCATGGCCTGTTTGGCTGCTTTGACCTGAGAGTGTGTGGGTCTGTCTTGACCCAACATCTTCTGCTTCTTCTTGGGGGCCATTGCTGCTCTCGACGATGAGTGGCTCATCCTCATCATCCGACTTGTTCTCCATCATGATGGGGCACTGTACACATAATCCAGACATGCACCTTCCATTTCTCTCTCCCCTCTGGTGCTTTCCCCTTCTCCTTGCACCTTCCTCATGCCTTCTCATCTCCTGCATCCTCTCTTTCCTCACTCTCATGCACTGCCACCATTGCCTTTGCTGCATCATCAACTGCCTTTCATAGCTTCTTAGCCATGTCCCACCTCTCCATCACCTTCTGTGACTCTTGAATTGAGAGGGTGACCATGTTGTCAACTCAAGCCTCGATACCAGTGTCCCGAGCCTGTCGAAGGCAGTTGCTGAGATGTTTCTGTAAAAATGAGTTGTTTGCGGCTAGTACACGACAAGATATGATTGGTTAACTATGTACCAGGATCTCATCCCATTCCTCTTGCCACATTGTCTGCTCCTTGGCCAGGTCCTCCCTATTATCTGGGATCATCTTCACGAAGTCCCTGGCATGTCTGTTCACATGCCTCAGCTCCATCTCAGCAAAGATGTGTGGTTCATATGGATCGACCATTTTCTGCATGTCGACATATTTGAGGATCGACTCGGCATATGACATAGTGGCAGTTAAAAAGATAAAAGGAATGGAAGAGCAGTGTGGATGCAACACATTCAAGTAATGTTCGGTGGTGCATTGTGCAGTTTTCAAACTCAGCACATGCATATATCACGTGACCGACTGAGGACAGTCAGCATCCAAGTTCCTCTCAGGTATAGGAGTTAGATACTCCTTACAGTTGCAGGATACCTTTTCCTTGCTCTTCATCATGTCTTAAATCCAAGTCAATGTGATCCAATCCAGTTTCATCATATGTATTCTGCTTCATCTGATTTGACTTGTTCTATTCGATTTGGCCTTATTAAGGTCATTACTTTCATAACACCTTCCTTTCGTTTTGGTATCTACAAGGTTTGACACTCCTTTCTTAAATACTCACCCTACATTGATCCTGTATACTTACCTATGGTTGAATTGCCTTTAACAGTCCTGGGTTGTGCCCAGGACTATAAAACCATGTTTTCTAACATAAAATATCATCTTTCTGCATTCATGAGATCTCCTGTCTACTCTCCTGTGTGTGAGTGAGCTGAATAGCCTTCCTTTTACCTTGTCCTATTGTTCCTTTGCATCTCATCTACTTGAATCAATCCTCTCATCACCTTGACTCCACCTGGATACTTTAACATTGACTGGTTTTCATTCCGGATTGTTCAGCAGCTTCTAGGACTCCTAGACAAACCCAAATCCTTCATTTCTTCAAGTATAAACCCCCTTGGGACAAACTTATCGCCCCACCTTTCTTCATTACACCCTGTATTTGTTTTCTATAGTGCACATCAACTCCAATTATCTCCGGAGCATTCTAGAGATGGACTTATGTGAGTAGGGGACACTTACTCCTTGGAATTGCTTAGGAGTGACTGGAGTAAACTGGAGTTCTCAGTTTTGACACTCCCACTCGAGCATAGGCATAATCCAATTGCTTGGACAAACTTCCAGTGTTGTTCCCAAACAAGTGCCTTTGTGAGGATGTTGGCAGTCATGTCTGAGGTTGGAACATATTGGATGATAGCTTCTCCTTTTCCAACTAGGTCATCCCTAATGAAGTGGTACTTCTGCTGGATGTGTTTGGTCCAAGCTCAGAATTGCGGGTTGTGTGATAAAATGATCATGGCTTGGTTGTTGCAGTGAAGAATTGTCAGTCCCTTTTGGGAGTGCCCTATCTCCTGGAAGAAAGTCCAGAGCCAGGCAAGGTGCTGGCCAGCGACACTAAGTCTGATATACTCTAACTGTTATGGTAGTTCCGGGTAGGAGCTAATATAGCCGCAAAAGTGCTAAGTAACAAGTGGCTGCAATAATTCAAACAACCACCACTTGATACGTGGTGCGCTGTAGAGTTCAAAGAGTGACCTGGTCAGCTGGGTTGCTACCAGGAGGAACGAAGTTGGACTCAGGAAGTTTCCTAAGTTGTCCGTCCAAGAATCTATACTCATAGGACCAAGGCAAGGGTGACTTTCAAAGAAGTCCAAAGGAGTCAAGTGTACTTCAGCTAGATTGTGGAGAACAAGACTAGAGTACAGGAGTAACTCGACAAGCTATTTATACGTATGAGTGGGCACACGGACCAGCAGAAGAATGGGTGACTGAGAAGAGCAGAACCGGCATAAGTGGTCAAAAGAGGGAATCATACGATACGAAGGTAATGGATGATGACAAATAAGAAATGAGTAAGCATCTGGGTTGAACTAGTGTTTAGGTAACATCCTAGAAATGGAATGAGTACAGATGAATGTAGGGAGATACTTGAAGTATTGCACATAGGAAGTAGTACAAGTGAAAGGAAGAAAAGAATCATAACATTACCCCCCGAGTACGATAAAAGCACCATGCAAAGATCTTCTTCAGAAAGAGAAAGAATCCCTGATAGGGCTGCTGGTAATATTGGTGTAACCCTTGTCATCAATGGGGCCGTCACATGGGGATAGCGAGCACTGATCTGGAGATGCGGAATGTTGCACATGGTGGTAGGTTCATTGAGGTGGGGGTACAGGCAGTACCGTGCGATGGTTTTGGCAAGATAAGGACAAGGAGTTTGTCGACAAGGACAAGTTGGATGGAATGACGGGACGAGGGGAGCGGCAGTGCCAGGTGGCTCCAGAGGCAACTGGAGTAAGCTGGTCGGCCAAGGGAAGTCAAGCACATACCCTAGGAGGTTGTCCAGGGCACCTAGATCGGATGTGGCCGGGTGACCAAGTGAGACAGATGGGACACTGATACATTCCACATTCGATGTGGATGTGACCGAGTTTGCAGCATTCGAAGCATGCCTCGTGCCACTGAGGGTGATCGTCAGGGAGGGATACCTGACCTGTCTGAAATAAGTGTTCTGCTTCAGCACAGTTGGCGGCGATCATTTCTTCTTCGGTAAAGGGGGCTGAAGAAGCGGACAGAGTGGATGGTGGCAACAGGGGTGCTGGGGGAATGGCTAGGGCGAGTTCTGCTTGGTAGCGGTGAAGGTCAGTTAAGAACTCTCCCATTTGCATCTGATGCAGGGTGTGCTCTAGGTATGCCCAGATATGGTCGTAGATTTGACCAGTGACTGCAGAGAGGAGGCAGTGGTTAGGGGCCTGCCCCTGAAGGTCGGACTGTACAAACGTGAGACATTCGCACTGGAGGTAGGTGGCGTAGAGGGCGTGGAGCGGTGAGTCCAAATCTAGGTGGTGCTCAATGGGGAAGGCCATGGTGGGATCGAGAATGTGCTCGCACATGCATGTGAAGTACTCGTGGGAGGAAGAGGAGGAGCATATGGTGTGAGAGTGATAGGGGAGATCTACTGCTACAATAGGAGGACGAACATGATAAGGGTGCTCAGTAGGATGAGGCCATTGGCTAGAATGTCCCCATCCTGTGGAAGCAACTGCTGACACAGCTGGAGAAACAGGTCGGGAGGATTTGGTGAGGGAGGATTTGGTGGAGACAGTGAGAGCATTGGAGGGAGTGGCCGGTGGTGGAAGAGGAAGGTGCGGGATGGAGGCGGTGGGCATGAAGATGGGCACCAAGTGGATGTTTTCATTTTCAAAGTTGGGGGTAGAGCAGGAGCGGTAGGTCATAATGGCTTTTATGGAGATGGGTGGTGGTGGTCTGAGGGACGAACATTTGGGAATGGGGGGTGGAAAGTCTGCAGAGTGGAGTTGCTTATAAGCGTCCACTGTTTCCTTGGCATTCCCTAAATTGGATTTGGGTTCCCATGAGTCGTTTGCTGCGGAGTAGCCCTTCCATTGGATCAGGAATTTGCAATTCCATGGGCTCTGGGTATGGCATAAGATTCACTCCACTTCATATTCTTCTTCTCCTGAGATAAGGTCAGGTGGTGGTTTCGGGAAGTTCGGGCCATAGGTTTCTGTTTCACAATAGGGAGATAACAGGGAAGCATGGAAGACTGGATGGATCTTCCAAGTTTTTGGAAGGTGGAGGCAGTAGGTGAGTGGAGAAAGGACCTCCGTGATAGTGAAGGGACCTTCTTGTTGTGGAGCGAGCTTCGGGGAGATAAGCTCCCATTTCAGGTTGCGGGCTTCTAGCCAGACCTGGTTGCCTTTAGAGAAGAGTGTGAAAATTTTAAATGAACAGGCCTTCATCACTTGTTGGGCTAATTTGTGGGCAGCAAGGGCTTCATCTTGTGCTGCAGAAAGGGTCTTGAGTCGGTCTTTGACAGCCGGGAGTTTGGTTTCAACAATAATGGTGGGAAGGGAACGGGGTTCATAGCCCATCATCAGGAAGAATGGGGATTTTCCTGTGACGGAGTGGGGGCGGTGATTGTGGGTGAATTCAGCCATGGGGAGTAGGTTGGCCCATCCTGTGGGATTGTTTTGGCAATACATGCGGAGATAAGTTTCAACTTCTTGGTTTACCTGTTCAGTTTCATTGTCAGATTGGGGGTGATAGGCAGTAGAGAGGGAGAGGCGATAACTGATGAGGCATGAGAGCTCTTTGGCAAAGGTGGAGGCGAACTGTGGGCCCCGATCTGAGATGATCTTGTCATATAGGCCATATCTGGAGTAAACTTTGTGGAAAAAGAGGCATGTGATGCCTGCAGAATCGGTGGTTTTTACTGTGGGGCAAAGAATTACCCCCTTCATAAGGCCATGGTCGACCATGACCATGAGAGAATCATAGCCCTCCATGGAGATGGGGAGATCTGTGATGAGATCTACAGATATGTTCTGGAAAGGACAGGTGCATGCTGACAGGATCGGAGAGAGGGGTGGAGTGGTGGGACACATGTTGATTTTTTGTTGCTGGCAGGCAGCGCATCCGGACACGTAAGAATGGACAAAGGAGGCCAGACCAGGCCACCAGAATTCGGCTGCAACGAGCTGCCTGGTCTTCAGAAAGCCCAGATGTCCTGCAGTGTGGGAATCATGGTGTCGAGCAATGATCTGTTGGCGTAACTCGAGGTTTGGGGGAACATACATGCGGCCCTGGTAAGTTAGAACACCTGTGTCGTACTTCCAGTTGGAGAGGTGGGCCCAAAAGGAAGAGGGGAGACCTCCATCCATAATGTTCAAAGTGTCTAAGACCAGGGGGTTGTCAACCGAGGACTTGGTGATAAGGGACTGAAGGTCCGTGGTGATAAGATTGACAAAAACACCCGGCAGGTGTAACAACCTAGAACAAACGTAGACTATGAGTTACTTGCGAGTGGTTGTAGTGGTCAGTGTAAGGTTGAATGCAAGTGAGTCTGACGAGTGAGGCGAGAACTACAGAGGAGATCCGTCTATGAGAGACAATGGAGGAAAACCAGAGGTGAACTTTGTTAGAGTTCCCTGGTGCTGTATTCAAGTCTTTATATACTAAAAGTACAATCGGAGCTACAATCGGAGTATGAATACATAGATAAGTATGAGTGTCTTGATTGGTAGATAAGGTGAGATAACATGAGGTATTAGCATGTATGTGAGTCATAGATAAAGACATGAGGAAACAATGCTGTAACAATGCGGTATAAGCATGTTATGAGATAAGCACTGCTTTAATAATAGATATGAGTCATATGGAATCATAGATAAGAGATAACGTGTGAATACACGTGTGTTGTGCATGGGTTATGACATCGTGTGATAACACGTGTCTAATAATGAATCATAGTGAGTCATAAAGGAATGGCCAATAGGATAAGGTCCTGAGTATAGCCTTGGCATGAGGCAATATATGCCGTAATAGATATTGTGTATCTTGTATAGTGGATTGAGAGCGTTGAGTAGGAAGGCGAAAGAATGAAGTGAAAACGTGATTGTAACAGCAGGAGGAGGGTGACGTGTTCGTTATTGGAGTCAGAGGTGATGTGGTCAGGTCGCCGAGACAGTGTGTTGGGACCATCGAGGAGTTTCCCAGGGACATGGGAGAATGTTAAGTCAAAATCCATGAGGTCAAGGAGCCAGCGGGCTTGATGGTGGTTCAGATTTTGAGGCTGGTGGAAGTAGGTTAGGTTTTTATGGTCAGAGAAGACTGTGACCGGGTGGGTGCTACCATGAAGGTGATGCTGCCATGCCTTGAGGGACCGGATAACTGCTAGGAGTTCGCAGTTGTAGATATCATAGTTTTGCTCCGCCACATTACATCAGCAAACTGACACTTTTAATTAGCTGAGTCAACAGACTTTTGCTGATTGCTAGGCCTGTCTGGTCTGTCCCAGACTGTCGGAAGGTAGCAGGTACCTTTTTTTCGTGATCAAATTACTCTCTCTGTCCAATCTGTTCTGTTGAGCTGTCATAAGACTATTACTTATGTAACTTGCTAGTAGACTCAGACACTGGCACCATGACAGCACGAACTAACTAGGAGTCGGGATGATTGAATAGTCACTGTGAAGTCTGTCTACAGTGAAGTAAGCTCGAAGTGCCAAATTCACGTCAACTTCAATTTCAAGTTTGAGACCATCACCATGACAAGTTTGAAGGCTGAACAGCAGCAATCCAAAGTGAGCTTGAATGAGGACTCGGAATCAAATTGCTGGTGAAATGCAGTGGACTCCAAGTCAGTGCACACACAGCCTGAGATTTCCCAATAGGTTCCTAGGGCGCATCTTGGGAGGATATCCGAGTTGTTGGCATTGAGTTAGTTTACTACTACTAGTCTACAGTTACATCAAACATGCAGGATTTAGTGGGAACATGACCACCTCTGCGATCGTCCTGGGAGTCAACACTGTCACAAGGATTTGGTAAAGTATTTACTTTAGTAGTCACAGAAAGTCAGTAAGGTTGTTTTGAATAAATACTACAATGCACACACCATTGACACTCGACTTGTATGGGGAATAATCTTCACACATTGCATACTCTGATGTGACTGGTATGCCACTCCTGTGAATCACAAATCAAACAGATCCAATGAAATGATCTGCTGAATGCAGATCTTCTTGAGCATTTTCTAACAAAATGCGGTTGTACTGGAGGGTGAGAGTGTTGTGGTGGACAATTTGGAGTGCAAGATTTCACTGTGTGAGATGTAATTGATGATTGGCACAGGCAACCTCTTGAGGAGATAAGCTTCAGTTGTGTCTCTTGGGATAGGGATAATAGCCTCCATGTCTGTGTTTTGCAACTATTGAATGCAGTCAGTCCGAGTATAGGGATAGATATTGTACATTACTATAGGTCAATTGAACTTACCTGCCAATCAGATCCACCAGTGGCCAGTACATCCTGGGCATCATTTTTTGGCGACTCCGAGTAGCGGTCATTGGTTGAATTACAGTGCCAGGGGGAAATGCACTGGGAAGGGTGATCTTGGGATTGAGACAGATATGGAGCGATCATATGTGGGTGTAGACATGTGAATAGGGTTAAGTGAAAAATGTTGTCAGCTCTGCGTCCTGGTGCATGTTCACTGCTAGTGCTGGCAATGGACTCCTGTTGCTGGGGAGTCATCACACTCTGCTCTTAATGTGATGTTGTGAGGGCAACTCACTGAAACTCGCCTAAGTTTGGATTTAGTTCGGCTGCCTTCAAGTGAATTTGATAGTACAGTCAACTCTCACATAAGTGATACCCCTCGGGACATGCCCAAGGGTATACACTATGAGAGAGTATACGTTCCCTGAGAGGTTGGCTTGCCGAGACAAAGTAGTCGAATTTTTTGAGTAGTATTGGTAATGATAATATGTAGAGTAGTATGAGGCTATGTACTTATGAAATAATCAGTAACCTTGTTGTTCACTGCGTTCTGCATCCCGGCAACTTGTGTCCTCTGTTTCAACATGTGTAATGTATGTTCAAACTCCTGTCCAAAATCATCATCAAGCTCATTGACAACATCCTGCAGCACAAGCACTGCCTCAAGCATTTCTCTCTGGGTACAACGTGGCTTCGATGGGTCAACATTCATGGCACTGCAATCCTTGTCATTGACCTCTGAGTCACTCATTTCCCATGCCATGCATGCATCCATAATAGACTGGTAAATGTCCTCATCTGTCATGTCAAATGTTGTGTATCTCTGTGTCTGAGTTGAGGAGCTTGGAAATGCTCATCTGGTTTGAGGGCTGAAGGATACCTGTCACCTCCAAGTTGTCTAGAGCACTTTTGAGAAGGCTTTTGGACTCGGCAGCAGGGTCCAAGTTGTCATGCACTCTGGCAGTACTGGCCAATAATGACGAGACCATGAGTGTGAAACTTTGGGTTACTCTTGCCTTTGTTATGAGGGAAATTATATAATATAGTTTCCTAATTTAGTATTATTCTGGGGATAGTATTGGTTATGGTGTCAAGAAATCCCTATTGGGTATGTGTTGTAAGAGAGTATTTGTTATGCAGTGAAATCCCTGCATTCCGAGCTGGGAAATCCCAAAAGGTATACACTACAAGAGAGTATTGCTTTTACCCCCTATTCCTTAGGTGAGAGTCAACTGTAATTGAACTTATGTAAGTAAAGCAAGTTAGCTTATAGTGTGTAATGTAAGTGGATTTTTCAACTTGAATACAGACGAATCCAGCACTAGTAGCATAGAACATAGCATATACATATACTAGTAACAGTCGGCATCTGCAATGACTTGTACAACGTACCGGGTCCCGAGAGTCACGGTAAGTCAACTTGTGGTAAATATGTATATATATTGACAAATTGTGGCTGCATGACGTAACTCTGGCGAAACTTTGTCCATGTGACCCAGCTGTGACAGTTCCTCTGCATTTTCGATTTTTTCTTCAATCTGTTGTTCTTAATGCCTAGAGCCAAGACTAATCACAGAAATCTTAGGAACATAAGATGCCCTCAATGTGGCAAGAAGTTCCAGTCAGAAACTAATGTTCTACAGCACATGAATCAGCCAATGGGTTCATGTGGCAATGGACTCAGCTCGTGCCCCCTCCATCAGACATACTTCAACCCTAATGTCCAATCCGCCCCCCAGGTTTCTGCTGACACCTCTCATTCCAGGCCGCTGGCTGATCAGACTTCAATTGGCAATACATGTTGCTTCCGTTCACCAAGTATCAACTCTCGTTCACTGCCTTCTAGTCCCGGTCACAATGATGTCGGGCAACCATCTGACCCTGGACACCCAGATTCCCGATTTGATATGGACATAGACAAGTGGGTTGACGTGGACCCTGAGGTTCCATCTGGCAAGTTTGTGGAGATGTATGAAGGGTGCAGCCAGGCATTCCCTGGAGGTAAGACATTCATGGATAAATTCAGGCAGGATAAGCATGCTGCCAAACGGCAGGAGAACTTGTACTTTCCTTTCGTGTCTCGAGAGGAATGGCAATTCACGTCTTGGCTCCTTTGTTCGCACCTCAGCTTGTCTGCGATTGACTCTTTTTTGCTTTCTCTGGACATCGTGCATGGGACAGTCTCTAGAAGTTTTTTTTTTGACTGAGATTTTAGATGAAGTGCATGCCTCTCTTGTTTCAGAGTGGGAAGCAACTATGAGCCCGTGCGGAGGTTCTACCTTCAGGACCTGCTTGGTACTGTGAGACCATAAAGCCCAAGGGATGGACAAAGGATGCCATCCGCATCTTCTATTGCAAACCCCTCGAGTGTCTCCAGATGCTCCTTACCCATCCATTACTCACTCCCAACATGTCTTTCATTCCTAGGAAAGTCTGGACCTCTTCTGCAAAAATATGCCACATCTACGAGGACTGGATGAGTAGCAATGACGCATGGAGTATGCAAGTGAGTTCTTCACACTTTCTATAAAATTGACACTGAGTCTCATAGGACAAAATCCTGCTCAGGAGTACACTGCTTGGCATAGTCCTCTCTTCAGATAAAACTAACATCTCGGTCATGACTGGTAACCATATGGCGCACCCAGTACTCATTAGCCTTGCGAACATCGACCCAGCAATTCACAGCAAGACTTTGCTGCATGGATATATGCTTCTTGCACTCCTCCCTATTGCCAAATTCATCCACAAAAATACCCACATACACAGCTTGCTGCAGGACTGTCTCTTTCACCAAGCATTGGACTTGATTCTGCAACCTCTGAAGACCACAGCCACAGTAGGGGTAATGATGAACGACCCAGTTGGTAACTTAAGATATTGCTACATGCCACTCGCGGCATGGATCGCTGACACTCCTGAACAGTCTCTTCTTGCAGGCACAAATCCAAAAGTGTCTCCGGTTACCGTGGTGAAGGTGAAAAACTTTGGTAATTCACACTGTCATCCTCTCCACACAGCTTCAAACACACTCATTGCCATCAGAATCGTGAAGGCTCAGCAGGACCCACCCGACTACAAGACATTTCTGAAGGAAATCAAGGAATTCGGACTAAACGGTGTTCTGGAACCGTTCTGGAAGGAATGGCTGCTTTCCAGACCCACCTCTTTTCTCCACATTGAGCCCCTTCATCACTTCCATCGCTTCTGTTGGGACCACAACTGTCAATGGTGCATCACTGTTGTTGGAGCGAAGGAGGTCGACTTCTGATTTTCGTTAGTTCAAACTACTGTTGGCTACCACACATTTAGAGACAGAATTTCAAGGCTCAAGCAGGTCACTGGTCGCAACCATCGGGCTGTTCAACATTACTTAGTCAGCGTTATTGCTGGTGCAGTCCCTAATTGGTTTCTTACTGCTATTTGGGCACTTATGGATTTTCATTACCTCACACAAGTGCCATCGTTCAATGACAATACAATCCTCAAGGTCTCCAAGGCACTTCAAGAGTTTCATGACCACAAAGACACCACCATGCTTGCTGGAGGGCAAAAGGACAGCTGGGAAATACCAAAGTTAGAGCTACTTCAAGGTGTTGTCCTGGATATTTGTCGTGCTGGCCCCATCATCCAGTGGTCCGCAGATCCTACTGAGCATGCACATGTCCAGGAGATCAAAATCCTCGCCCAGGCTGGGAATAATCAAGACTATTACAGTCAAATTGCCTGCCATCTCGACCAATCAGAGAAATGTCTGCTCTTTGACATTGCTATGCTCATCCAGAACAAAACCGCAGATGAACCTAATGAGGATAAGGACAGAGATTTCAACAAGAACAATGAGCATGCATTAGACCCAGAAGATGTATGCCTCTCCAATCATCTGGATATCGTGACCCGCACCCCAGTCAATTACTTCACGAAAGCTGATGCACTCTCACACGGGTGCTTTCCAAATTCGCCCAAACCCCATTGTACATTCTCCACCTCCACCACCGCCTTCCACCTCGCTTTGAAAGCCTCGTCACAAATGAGCATCGAGGAGGCCGCAAATACCTTCAACATCCCCAATCTTCAGGATGCTTTATCCAAGTTCCTACTTCGTGTCAAAAGGTCGTCACCTCATAATGTGTCAGGAGTCAGAAGCCCTGCAGTACAACATGATCTCTCATTTGACCATCTACAGATCTGGTATAAAATCTGTGTACAACAAATGCTTTACCACAGCCAGACTCCTGGCCGAAACAAGGTCTGGATGCTGAGCAAAACTCAATCATATCATGTGAAATTGGTTGCTAGCATACTTTTAGGTCACTCTGTAGTCCAGCTGCGAATGATATTTTGCCCCCTTCAATCAGATCACCTGCTCACCTATGTACAACAGTTAGACATCGTTCCCCAACACGGCCATTCCACACATCCTGCAGCCGGTATGCACCTACTTCAATGTGCAGTCCAATTGGGCAGTACTCGGATCAGAGACGTCATACCCATCATGTTGATTTGGTCGCCCGCCCACCTAATCCCCAACTTTGGTAGTGCTGCCCACAATCATTTGATGTGCCAGAACAGCCATGAAGTGTCATTGGAATTTTGGCTAAATAAATTTTGGTTGAAAGAACTATACTATTCATTAACATTGTAATCTTTAAAGTACTTAGTGTATAGTCGAGTTGATCTTGACATCAATCTGACGATGGTTCGCAGTTAAAATGGTTATTTGAATCATCATGATTAACGTGACTACTATCGATCAGTCCCTGGAACATGCTGGTGTGCATTCAGTCATATTACTCAGCCTTGTGGTATTCGACCGTATCTTCAAAACTGCTCTAGTATCCGCCAGCTTATATACATCTCCTAGCATCTGTGTCATGACATGGGCATGGACTCCAAAGCACTGGCAGACTCAGAGGCCTTATCACAGCCAAGTTTGATTGTGTGTCCTTCCTAAATCAGTTCATGTCATAACAAATTTACAGCCTGCTTTGTGTCGTGTGCAAGTACATGCAACACCCCGCAATGCTGCCCAAGTAGGTCTCCTTTTTGTGTCTGAAGTGCAATTATAACTCACAGTCTGGACACAGCTTGCAAGCATCCCTTTGGAGTATAGGGGAAAAACTGATGGCTTCCGTGAAAATATGGATCATTTGGTCAAAAATAATACCAAGGAGTTTCATTGGCATCTTAGCAAGTCGGAAAGTTGAGAAATCTTGGAATCATTGTTCCCTGACTCGGTCTTGTTTCAATTGAAACACTCAAGTTTGAATATGTTAAACATTCTACAGTGCTTACGAGACAAGGACAAGAAGCTCTATGGAGCAATGGGGGAGGGGGTAGAACAGTGGACCCATTACCCGAAAACAATAGCAGCACGGGATAATGTGGGAACATCTATGGCAAGGACGCCAGCAGGGGACACCGCGGAAGCATCTATGGCAAAGTTTCTGAACAAAGTTCTCAAAGCAGTCGAGGGAATTACAGGTGAGCAGACAAACAGGTTAGTTGATTCACCTGGTATCGATATCTGAATCGGCAAAAAGATTAATGTCTGGTGTTTAGGAGATGGCATCCTCATGGATCCACAAACCCATTCATGGGGTCTTTTCTCCAGCGAAAGCCGGACTTGGTCCTCAGTCCCAATGGTGCTGAATTGGACTGGAGGGATGTCCTTGTTTTTGGGGAGATGAAGAACACGAACTGCTCCAAGACTTTGAAGACTTCTTTTACCGAGATCGCTGGCAAAACATCTGTACTATTATATGCACAAGACGGAAGGCACGCTGCTCCATCCTTGCAAATACTTGTATCCTGTGTCAGTTTGACATTTTTTGATTGGGGAGGTTCACTCAAGACCTACCCAATAGATGTTCACACTGACCCAGAAATGTTCCTACACATCATAGTGGGTCTTGCGAAAGCCTCATTTTCCCAGCTTGGGTTCAACGTCTCACTGCTCAACGAAACTGGGGGTAAATGCATACTAGTTGCATGGAAAGGTGGAGGGGGCATAACAGAGGTGACAATTGACAGTCTGCTCTTCATTTTGGATATCATGCATGGACGTGGGACAACTGTGTGGTGGGGCTCGATGGACGACTTGGACAACAACTCACACTCAAGCAAATATCGATGGTCTCGGACTTGGAGAGGCATTGTTATCAAAGACTCTTGGATCGACCCCCTATGAAGATATACGGAGGGTATCATTCTCAAGCTGTTATGTAAATACTGTGGGTGTTGCAGGTGTCCCAATGCTTCTACATGAGAAACAGGTTCAAAGGCCTTATCCGACTCAACTGGGCATTCTCTGCAATCAGTCAACCCATCTTCTACGATCCCTCTCTTCCAAAGCCAGTCGCAGTGCACATCATTGTTGGTATCAACTTCACATCCTTTCTCGTCTCATTTCCAAACCCGTCGGAGTTGAGGCGTTGAAGTTCAATTCGCTCACTGAACTCCTAATCGTGTTTATTGATTATATCCTGGGTAATGTCGATCTCTTTGTCCCCTGGTTTCACTCACCATTTACTTGTAATCCAGCTCATAGAGACACACTCAAGAAAGCAAGTATCTTACACCATGATATTAGTTTGTTTAACCTTCTCCTTGTCCTTTTGGCCCAATCAGAGGAGTGCTTGGAGTTCCTTGATGGCCTCCCGAAAGATACCTGAGTTCTTCTCCATCAAAAAATAGAAAAATTTGTTACTCATCGCAGCCTCCTTGGCGATTGGGGCTACACAGTTCCCATCAATGCTGCAACCTCTCAGCCTGCTACTGGATTTCCCAGCCCTGATCTGGACTCTGATCCATTCGAAAATGATACCCCCCTTACTTCCTCCAAATATGGCAAGGATGTCATTCTGGCCACAAAACTATCAGGCAACAGGCAGGAGCATGCTACTCAATATACTTTGGTGTCTCAACTGGGTCAGGATCATAATATCAAGCTGCGTATGGCAGGAGATCCACTTGACTTTGCTTGTCCAATGGTGGATACAAATCCACTATACCGCACGGTAAGCCATTTGCTTGTCCCTTACAGTTACCTGTCTGAACCTTTTACTTCAGGGGACCTGGTCATGGATGGCGGTAGAGCTAGTGGCTACAGGCCCCAGATAGCCCATGATCCACAGACCTATCCATGACCTAGAATCAATGTTCTATGTACTGGTTGGTATATGTGTACTCCTAGAGTGATGCCACAACATCAAAGTCGAAGAGAACCTGAAGTGTTTCAACACATTTTTCAACTCGTTCGAACCAAGCACAAGAAAAACATCAACAATTCAATCCAACATTGGATGGGGTTCTAATATCCTTCCAAATATCTCCCCATATTTCCGACCGTTGGTTCCACTTCTCAACAAACTCCACACAAAAATAATCTTAGCAATGGATTTTGTCAACGGTCAATTTCTAATGAAGGGGGACAAAATCACCCATGACGTCATGGTTGATGCCCTTCTAGAGGCGTTGTGTGCATTAGATGACGATGGTTGGACCCAGATTACACCACTGCCCGAGCCAAGCATCAAACAGCTTGAAAGAACATTTGTTTGGGTGGGAAACTCTTCAAACCATTCCACTTCAGTTCAATCGTCTGCCTCTGCAGGTTCTAGTCGACGACCTCTCTCTACCACTGAGCCTGATCCTCCCCCAAATGTGAAATGTCTGCGGACAACCCTTGCTCCCCCCCCTCCTGGTCGTGATTGGTACTCCTATACTAATTAAATCATGCAACCTACTATGTGTTGTGATTTATCTCAGCAGCAGGACTCTGTGTCGAAGATGGTGAAGTATTGAGCTCTTTTTTGTTGTTTCTTAGAACTACCCATACCCTTTGTAGCCATCATGTTTCCTTTACTGGTAATGAGTCACAAAGTGCACACATTGTTTCACACATGTTTGCCAAGCACAAAATGCTGCTATGAAGCAAAATAAAATCCTCTCAGTTTTTCCTTCTCTACTTTCTTGTTCTCAGTCCAGCATGCCTCCCAAACGGAGGATAATCTACGAGGATGAATCGGATTCAGATGGCAGCTCAAAGCGACTGAAGGCGCAGCTTGAGCTTAAGGGTATCTTCCCATGACTTCTCCACCTTGTTTGTCTGCTAATGGTATATTCTACAAAGATGCAGCATCCCAGGTTCGACGGTCCTCACAAAATGGACGAGGAAGTGGCAGTAGGATAGCTCAGATGCAGAATCTTAAAGAGTTGCAGTTTGCATCTGCAGTCCCCAAGTCCAAACACCTCACATATCTGGAAGTTGCAACCAGAGGCCAAGTGGTGAACCCAATGGCACCGACTTCAGGCTCTCAGTCATCCGAAACAGGGGCATCAAGACCACGACTGCAACCTTGTCTCAAGACCAAGTATCATAATCACACGGAGTCAACTCAGTCAAGTGGCCATGCCGGGGAATCTGTGCAGCCATTGTTCGCCCTAGCAGTTCCGGGTGACCAGTTTGGTTTCAAGCTTCCAAATCCTTCTTAGTTTGAATCTTCAGCTCACCCTTCAGGCCTGCAGGGTCTGTCCGACCAATCTGTCACCCCCTCATCCCATGCCAGCTCCGTCTTTTCTGAGGGTTTTTCCCATGCTTCCACCCCTCCAACATCTCGCACGGCTTCTATCTGTTCTTCCACTCGAAGTGGGCTAGTGTTACAATCACATTTCACCATTATTCTTTGACCTTCCTACTCAATCTCTACTCCATTATACAAGATACACAATATCTATTACAACACACTTTGCCTCATGCCAAGGCTGTCCTCAGGATCATATCCCATTGGCTGCCACATTATGATATCTATATCATCATTATTAGACACATGTATCCACATGATGTCATAACCCATGCACAACACATGTGTATACACACATTATCTCTTATCTATGATTCCATATGACTCATATTTATTATTAAAGCAGTGCTTATCTCATAACATCCTGATACCTCATGTTATCACACCTTATCCACCAATCAGGACACTATTCCTTATCATGTAGTTCATACTCAGATTAGAACTCTGCTTGTACTTTTAGTATATAAGACGTGAATGCAGCACCAAGGGAACTCTAACAAAGTTCACCTTTGGATATTCCCCATTGTCTCTTATAGACAGATCTCCTCTGTAGTTCTCGCCTCACTCGTTGGATTCACTTGCATCATAACCTCTACACTGAACCATTACAACCTCTCGCAAGTAACTCATAATCCATGTTTGTTCTAGGTTGTTACAACTAGTAGACACATTGAGCACCCATTCCTATCATCTTCGATTGTTAGCTTTTGGCTCTCAGTCTGGGATGGAGGCTCCTGCCCAGGTATCTCATGTCGAGGACATTGCTCGTGGTTTTCAAGAGTTGTCTCAAGTCCTGTCTGGCCATTTCGGTCAGTATCAGGATATCTTGGTCGCACTCAGCACATGTATGTTCTTGTCCTTGCGATGTAGGAGTTAGATACTCCCTATGGTTGTAGGATACATTTTCCTCGCTCTTCATCATGTCATATCACCTCCCGTCCCATCTGCCATTGACTTCGTGCCAGCCCAGTTTCATTCCTAGTGTTTATAGATCATCCGAATCCAATCCGAGTCCAATCCGAGTCAACGCGATCCAATCCGGTTCCTTCGTACGTATTCCGCTTCATCCGATTTGACTTGTTCTACTCGATTTGGCCTTATTAAGGTCATTACTATCCTAACATCTTTCCTTTCTTTGTCATCTACAAGGTTTGACACTCCTTCTTAGCATACTCACCCTACGTCGATCCTGTACACTTACTTAGGGTCGGATTACCTTTAACAGTCCTGGGTTATGCCCAGGACTACAAAACCATGTTTCTAACACAAAAATATCGTCTTTCTGCATTCAGGAGATCTCCTGTTTTACTCTCCCGTGTGTGAGTGAGCTGGATAGTTTCTCTTTTACCTTGTCTTATCGTTCCTCTGCGTCTCATCTACTCGAATCAATACTCTCATTGCCTCGCCTCTACCCGGCTACTTTTACATCGACCGCTTTTCATTCCAGATCGTTCAGCAGCCTCTAGGACTCTTAGACAAACCTGAATCCATCATTCCTTCAAATATAACCCCCCTTGGGACGAGCCTATCACCCCACCTTTCTTCTTATCACCCATTATTTCATTTTAATAGCGAATCACTGATACTCAGTCTGGTTTGCAGGGGAGGACAGGAGTACATCGGCAACTCAAGCCCTTCCAACTTCGTTAACCAAGGGTGCAGCTACGTTATTCAACAAACAACTTGACGCATTGGAGCTAGTAGATTCGCCACCTCCATCTCACATTGGGTTGTGCCAACCTGCACCTGCTCATACATTACCAATGACCGACTTGCAGAAGAATCGTGTATCTGAACATCATTGTGGCAATGATCTTGAGATCGATGAAGTAGCACTGAGCGAGGACGAGCAGATTGCAGAGGCAGCTCTTCAAGACAATGAATGTGAAGCTTCTAGGTTCCCTGGTGAGTTAATTATTTACTCAAGAACGATTACTGGTGATCGTGCTTAAACTGCTTATATGCCAGCATCCGCATACAGTGAGGGGGCATCCTTATTCCGTCCCCAAGGTACAGTATTTGTACATAAATTTGAACTCTTTGTGGCTCACCTTGTATTTCAAGCTTCAAGTCAACTGGACCTGGAACATGGTTGTGATCAGCTACAAGGTATGAGATGAGAAGTTAAAAGATTCCCATCAATCATTATCATCTAGGTGGCACAAATCTACAGGAGGGCGTTACGGCTCGCCATTTTTCTCGCATCCCCAGCAACCTCCTTGTGTCCACAGTGGCAGCGGCTCAAGTTGTAGAACCATTCCCCCATCCCAGAGGTATGCAGCTTTTCACAAAACAAGTATTTTCTCATGTGGTACTTTGGTAGGCTTAACTTCTGGACTTGGACATGAGCAAGCACAAGGTATGAAAACAGAAACCTGCGGAAGCTCCTGCTAATTCCTTCTATCCTCCTACTAGGTGACACTGATACTTGTGATGACATTGGAGACGTGACTATACATCGCCAGTGCAACCATGTTAATGAGCTCCCTGAGCTACAAGGTACGAAAGGAGAGTTTGGAGGGTATTGGCTAATTGCTCCCATATGCTAGCTAATACAGGTGTTCATGACAGCACTGAAAGCGTCTTATCTATGCATCGTCAATGCAACCATGCTCCCTGCCTTTCCAGTACTTCACAATTGGTGGCTGTCAGACTTTGCCAACATTCTGCCTTGGCTCATACCATGGATCAAATCCCATCAGTTGGCTTACAGGAAATACCCTGCCAACCTGACATTACGGAGTCCAGACCTCCAAGTTTGGTCTTACAGTCACAAACTGGGGGATCCAGGGCTCACGTTGCGACCGAAGGCACAGATCCCTCTCAATTGAAGTTCTACGAGCTGGCTGTTCAAGACATAATTGAATGAGCTAAGCAATTCTCACATTGCAACGCTGCCTCTATCAACGCATTTCCTCTACAAGTTGAATTCAATAAGTGTGCCCAGGAGTACAGTGAGCAACAAAACTGTTGCAATGTTTGACCCTAATGTGGTGTGCACAGTGCACTGCAACCACTCGTGGGAATTTCACTTAGCTTTGGTGAGACCAAATAAAGTACAAATCATTGGCTACAAATTGGCCTCTGGGTCATGTGATTTGGCCCTGTGGTTGCGAAGATATTGCCATTTTAAGTCACTCTAGTCATTGCAACAGTTTTGTTGCTGAGCTATGTAAATGCAGAAACCACCTGTTGCAATGAAATATTATGTCAGCAATGGGTCATGTGATGCATAAACAGTTCAACATGATGTAAACACAGCCAAACATCATCACTTTTACCACTTCTTTCATCATGAAATCTCTGTCCATTGATCAAACCCACCAGATCATTACTTTCTTGGAATTGGGTCAATCAACCCGCCAAATCTCTGCTTCTACTGGGTTCAACCACTCCACCATCAGTCGTATTCGTGCCAAACACTGTCCTGACCTTCCCAAAGCCTCTGGTGGTCGTCCATCCATCATTTCCCCCACTGATATGCGCCATGCCATTCGACTTCTTGGTACTGGAAAGGCTGAAAATGCTGTCCAGATCACCAAGACTCTTCAGGATGTCAAGAACCATCCCATATCCTCACAAACCATTCGTCGTCACCTGAAAAAGGCTGGTATGAAGGCTGTAGTAAAGCAAAAACGACCTCTTCTTTTCAAGCGTCATAGGAGAGAAAGATTGGATTTTGCTATAAGCCACCAGGATTGGACTGTGGATGATTGGAAGCATGTCATATGGTCAGATGAGACCAAAATCAATCGTATTGGGTCAGATGGCAGGAAATGGGCTTGGAAAAAGGCAGGAGAGGGCCTTAGTGATAGGATTGTACAGGGTACAGTCAAGTTTGGGGGAGGTTCAGTGATGATATGGGGTTGTATGAGTTGGGAAGGGGTTGGAATGGCTTGCAAGATTGATGGTAAGATGGATGCTAACCTCTATGTGCAGATTTTAGAGGATGATCTCCAACAAACCCTGGTGGATTTTGGATTTTCTTCAGAGGACATTATCTTTCAACAAGATAATGATCCCAAACATACCAGTAGGAAGGCCAAGGAGTGGTTTGAGGAGCATGGATTTGAGGTCATGGTATGGCCTGCTCAGTCCCCAGATCTTAATCCCATAGAACATCTATGGTTCATCCTCAAAAGAAGGCTAGCAGAGTATCCTGAGCCACCCAAGGGGATATTGGAACTTTGGGAGAGGATTCAAGCAGAGTGGTACAAGATTGGGGCAGAGGAGTGTCAAAGGTTGATTGAGAGTATGCCCAGGAGGGTTCAGGAGGTTATCAAGGCCAAAGGAGGGTACACTTCATACTAATTACCATACCCATGATATCAGCAACAAAACTGTTGCAATGACTAGAGTGACTTAAAATGGCAATATCTTCGCAGCCACAGGGCCAAATCACATGACCCAGAGGCCAATTTGTAGCCAATGATTTGTACTTTATTTGGTCTCACCAAAGCTAAGTGAAATTCTCACGAGTGGTTGCAGTGCACTGTGCACACCACATTAGGGTCAAACATTGCAACAGTTTTGTTGCTCACTGTATATGGAGAAGGCAATCATGGAAAGACACTCGCAATTATTAATCATTCCGGATGGTAAGCAGAGATGGGTTGGCTTTTTCTCATAGCTAGCAATCTTCTACCCAGGCTGGTGGCCCGAATACACTAACAACATCGGCAAACTGGTGAGTCTCAATGACATTCAGTCCATAACTAACTAACCCTGACAGTTGTGGGAGGACCTTGGGAATTGGCACTCTGCACTCAGAAAGAGGGTGCACATGTTCGTGACATAGCGCTACCAATGGGACCCAGAGAATCAGTGCAATGTCAACCAGCAAATTGTGTGAGCATTATTGGGTGATAACGGATTGTTTTTGCGTGATGGTGTCAATGACAAGGTCAGTATGGCTGTTTCAATCCACGGGTGCTCACGTTGAAATTGACAACAGGGAAAAATGAACAACCTCACACACCCGGCTCTTGCAGAACTTGTCATGGATTTTTTCTACAATGGTGACAAGACTGTTAGAAAGTTGTTTCCAGAGGTCTTTCAAGAGCAAGTGCTGAGGGTTGCCGTTGCAATCGCAGCCACTGTGGTAACTTATAGGACTGTTGGATTGACCTCACGCTTGCTAATGATCAGTGGTTGTAGCTGAAAGTTGTCCTTGACGAGTTTACTTCCTCGCAGGGAGAGATTAATTTTAGAGTCACTACTTACTCTCCGGTTTACTTGGAGATGCTGGGACTGATGAAGAAGTGCAACACAGTCCCAGTTCATGCAATGAAGACCAAGGCTTTGTGGTGCCAATGGGCACAGATTGGAAGGTAAGTATATTCCTCCCCCTCTCCAAGTCTCCTCATGCCGCTCAACGAAAATAACCCAAAAACAGTGGTGATACAGTACCAAGTATTCCCATGGTGTTGTCAAGTGGATTAGCTGTCGCACTTGATTAATGTGGTTGTTTTGTCATTTCATAATGAATCCATGTGTCCATGTTTGTCTGTGAGCACTGTCAGATACTGGGATAGCATCATAACCTGGATTGAGTGCCAGAAATTGACCTGTATCACAGATGTTGACAGGCTGGTCTATTCTGTGACAGTAAGCAGAGTATGTTTTCTTCTAGTATATCCAGACTTTAAGAGCTGGCCCAGCTGTGGACGGATCTGGACATTCCTAGCCAGATAGGTACCTTGCTAGAGAGGTCTGGACACTGTCCAACCTGTTCTGACCTGTCCTAGTCTGGACAGAGGGGGGTAAGTTTGCTGATTAGCAGTTTCTTCTAGACTCCTCCAGTATTAGTCAGCTGGGACAGCCTAGGACAGCCAATAACAGCTAGAGTCATACTGTCCAGGTCTAGCCAGCTAGGTACCTTGTAAGAGGGAGCTGGAGGTTTGTCAAGCTGTCCCAGTCTGTCCTAGTCTGGCCAGGACTGTCCAGCTGATGGTTGGTTTGCTGATGTAAATGACTGAGAGAGATAGGAGCAGGGTTTCCAGTTGCCATTTATGTCTGTTTGGAGGAGGACACCTCCAGTTGCAAACTTGGAAGCATTGGTGGCGATGGCGAAGGGATGGGGTCATGTCAGGGAATTTGAGGACTGGGTCTGTGGTGAAGGCGTCCTTGAGTTTTTTAAAGGTGGCGATTCGGGGGGGACCCCAAGTCCAAGGGGCATCCTTCTTGGTGAGGTCAATAAGGAGACGTGCGATGGTTGAGTAGTGGTAGTCTTGGCAGGGACGGAGTTTGGCATCTTTTTTCTTAATGAAGAAGAAAGGGGAGGCCTGGGGAGAGTTCAAGGAACGGATTTCGCCATTGGCCAGATATTCATCAATGAATTCATCTGTGGCTTTCTGCTCGTCCAGGGATAAAGGGTAGACCTTTCCCACCTTGGGTTTGAACAAGTCTTTGAGGTGGATTTCATGGTCGCAAGATCAGGATGGAGGCATCTGGTTGAATGGCTCTTTTGTGAACATGGACTTGAACTCGGAGTACTGAGGGAGGGTCACTTTGGCCATGGGTGCTGCTGCAGCGAGGGGTGCGAATACCACCAGTACTCTGGACACACCACAAACCAGTGCCGTGCATACACAGAGTGGGTTGAGGATCTCCAAAAGGGAAGGTAGAAAGGAAAAGCAAAAGAGAAGGCAAACATTCAGAGGATCCCCTGGAGTCACACTCTGACCCTCCGAAACAAGCACACATAGCTAGTGCCTGTGTAACCAAGTCCTTAATGAAATGTGTCCAGGCCTATTTGTTGTCTGATACAAGCCGAAAAACCTCCAAGCAAATCATCATTGACTCTGGCATGATGTCACACATGATACCACACTGATTGTGGTTCTGCACTTATACACCATTCCAAACTCCAAGGCCCATCACCCTCAGAAATAAGTCAACAGCATACACAATATGATCCAGAACTGTCATAGTACAATCAAAGGTAAAAGGAGAAACATATGAGATCACCCTAAGCAATGTACTCCTTGTCCCAGAGTTTCACCTATCACTCATCTCCGTAAATCAACTATCAGCCATTGGACTATCAACCCTATTCCCAGAAAACTCCTCTATTTGCTCCATGAAGAAAGGACATGACATCATCATAGTCAGAACACACTTGGAAGGACTTTATCACGTAAAACTCCAACCAGAGACCATGTCAGAGTCAGCACACACCTCCATTGACATAAACCTCCTCCATTGATACATGGGACACATCTCCACCACTCGGATTGAGTCAATGGTCTGTGACAGAAAACTACAGGGAAAGTCACTGGAACTCCAAAATTCTGTGAACCATGCACTCTCAGAAAGATGAAGAAACTTTCCTTCAACTCTGAAACTAAACTCTGCAGCTCCAGATCCCTACAAATCATACAGTGGCTCAAACAACTGTCCCAATGTTTGCATGTTTTTCACTAAATGCAATAAAACACGGTAACCACTAAACCTTACCCAGACCTGTGGGAATATGAAATATAGTACCTACTCCTGGCTTTATATTGGCCCAAGGGTCAAAGGATTTGAATAGGATTTGATGAAATGGCAATCATTTCAAAATGATCACTCATTGGGACAGTTTTTTGACTTTATATAAATGTAAGTATTTAATATTTGGTATGATCTCCTTTGGCCTTGATAATTGCTTCAAGCCTTCTATGCATGCTTTTAATCCATTTCTGATGCTATTCTGCACAAATATTCCCCCACTCCTCTACTAACCTCTCCTATAAATGATAAACTGCTTTAGGGGCACTTTTATAAGCTGAAAGTCATTTTTTGAGATAATTTCAGGTATGTTCAAAGGAAGTAAGGTCTAGAGACTATGCAGGCCAATCTAAAGATCCAATCTCTTGATCTTTGACCCAGGTCCGAACTCTTTTACAGGTATGTTTGGGATCATTATCTTATTGAAAAATGATATCACCTTCTGAAATTTAAAATTCTTCAATGTTTTCCAGCAACCCCTGCTGTGAAATTGTCACATACTTCTCAGCATCCATCCTTCTGTATATCTTACTCTAAACTCCCACTCCATTCCATCCTATATAGGCCCATAGCCTCCTCTATGCTTGACTGTACCTCTAGCAATCAACTACTCTCCTGCCTTTTTCCACACATATGCTTGTTTATATGACCCAATCCTATTGACTTTAGTCTCATTTCACTATACAACCCTTTTCCCACCCTCCACAGTCCAATGCTAGTATTTGAAAGCATAGGCCAACCAACCTTTCTTGTGACTCTTAAAGAGAAGAGGTTTTTATTCTCCACCACAGCTTTCAAAGAGGCTTCCTTGAGGGTATTTCTGACTGTCTGAGGGTAGAGAGGAGTATCAATAATGGTATTGATAAGTATAGTGAACTGAACAGCATTTTTGGCCTTGCCAGTAATGATCTATTGTACAATAGCCCTTTTGCTAGTAAATGAAAATTTTGAAGGGTAACTACCAAGATGTTTAGTCTTGTCTAGCTGGATTTCCTGAAGGACCCTAGACACTGTAGACTCACCCAGACCAGTTTTAGAGGTTATTTTCTTGGAAGAAAGCTTCAGGAAAGGGAAGAAGACAGTATTTTCCCTTAAGAGCTGTAGGTAGGTTTCATAATGATGATAGGAAAGTTAGTATGAAATGGTGGGGTTTATATGGTGCTAGCTGATGATAGTTACATAAATATAACATAATAGAACCATTATCAAATGTATGTAAGTACTTTCCAACATGTTAGGGTCTAATATGTGTAATCCAAACTTAAAGTCAAAGAACTGTCCCAATGAGTGATCATTTTGAAATGATTGCCATTTCATCAAATCCTATTCAAATCCTTTGACCCTTGGGCCAATATAAAGCCAGGAGTAGGTACTATATTTCATATTCCCATAGGTTTGGGTATGGTTTAGTGGTTACTGCATTTCATTGCATTTAGTGAAAAACATCCAAACATTGGGACAGTTGTTTGAGCCACTGTACACTCCAACATCAGAGGTCCTATCGCTCCACAATCCCAGGAAGGATACAGATACCGGCTCCTTATAGTTGACAACTACTCCCAATTCCCATGGATATTACTTCCTAAAACAAAAGAGCAATATCGTTGAAACATACAAAACTTGGAAGATGGACATCCAACAAGCACTCTGAAAAACCATTGAATCAGAGGAACCCTTGGAGACCCACATTCAATTTCTCTGAACCAACAGTGGTGGAGAATACACAGGAGCAGAATTCTGAAACCAACTCTGACATGACAGCATAACACTCAAAATGTCCACACCATACACCCCAGAGCAAAATGGTCTCACCAAACACATGAACCAAACACTCTCCATGCTCACAAACTCCATGCTCGAGGAATTTAAATTACCCAAGTCCTTCTGGTCTGACACTATGTTCACCGTAGCATACATCACTGCACGAAGTCTGTCCTTCACAATCAAAGGACATGTTTCTTACCAAGTGCTCTTCAACCAAAAAGTTGATACAACACTACTCTGACCATTCAGATGTCTAGCATACACACTTGTGCCTAAAGAACAGTGGGGGGCGAAATTCTGATCACATGGATGGAAATGCAACATGCTCAGATACACATATGGACAACAGGCATACAAATTCCTTGACCTGGAATGCCAGTCCATCATCTCCAGTTGCCAAGTCACTTTTGATGAATCTGCAACAATCTCCAAAGTGGACTTCACTCCATGGAGAAACCCCACTGAGGACCAGTGGGAGGGACTCACTCTGAACTATTCATATCAGCCAGAACGCATTGGAGAAGAGGATGAGCCAACCTCCAACACACACTCCAGAAGTAATGGGAGCTTCACCTGCACCTCCAGTACCTGATGCTGAAAATCAAATTGATGCCTTAGCAAATCACCTTGACCAACTCCACCTAGATTCTCCAATCCCAATTCCCATTGAACCTACACCTCTGCCAGCATCTCCACTGCCAGCACTAGTGTAACCTCCATGTCTGGAACAACATCCTGCAGAAGTAATCGCTGGAGTTCGCCAGAGCAACCAAAATCAAAAACCAGCAGATCAAAACAGAGATTACCAATGCATATTAGAGGAAGAGGTGCAAAGGAAACCACAAAACCAGGAACCACAAAAGGCACACCTGGAGCTACCTCTAGAAGAAGCAGATATGCCTGGAGCATTCTCCTGCATCCAGGAAGAACTCCAACACCATATCTTTGCTGAAACTGCAAGCTCTGAGTCAGGAGAATCACTCCTCACCACCATCAAGGAGGCCTATGTGCAACCTGATGGAGATATGTAGTGATTTACAATCGAGGACAAACTCCTAAGTCTTAACTCCAACCATGTGTATGAAAATATTCTGATCCCCAAGGGAGTAACTCTGATCACCTCCAAGCCTGTATTCCAAATCAAATGCGATCAGGATGGCAAAATCAAACATTACAAAGCTTGGATCATAGCAAGAGATTTTATGCAAAAGGAAGGGATAGACTACCAGGAGGTGTTCACTCTGGTAGCCAATCTCGACTTTGTGTGGACTGTCATCTTCCTTGCCACCAAACACAACTTGGAGTTGGACCAAATGGATGTCTCCACAGCCTACCTAAATGGAGAACTGGCAGAGGAGTTATACCTTCTACCTCTGGATGGAGTCCTGATCCAACCAGGCCACTGCTAGAAGCTCAAATGCTCACTGTATGGACTTAAGCAAGCAGGTCAGACTTAGAACAAAACCCTGAACAAGGAACTTGGAGAACTCAGATTTAGTTGACTTGATGCTGAAACGTGCCTATATGTCCTCTGAAAGTCTGGACAAGTTTGTTTCCTTGTTGTCATTGTTGATGATCTACTCCTTGCTACTAGCTCTCGGAGTTACATGAACTCCATTAAAGAGATGCTAGCCTCTGCATTCAAAATGAAGGACATGGGTGTGGCAAAGTATATCCTCGGAATTGAGATCTAAAGAGATCGACAGCTCTGAACCATTTCCTTCTCTCAATCCCAATATGCCCAACCTGCCCTAGAGCATACAGGCATGTTCAACTCCACTCCCATATGAACTCCAATGGTACATGGCACTGTGATCTCCACAACCAACTCTGAGAACAACATGTTATGATAGCTCTGGGTAGGAACTAGCATAGCCACAAAAGCACTAAGTACCAAGTGGCTGCGATAACTCAAACAACCACCACTTGGTATGTGGTGCACTGGATGAGTCGAACAAGGGTTGCTGGTCAGCAGATTGCTACTAGCGAGTCAAGTGAGAACCCAGGCATTGCTGAGGTGTCTGGTTGGGAATCTATACCCAAGGGACCAAGGTTCAAGGGTTGACTACATTGAGTCATCGAGGGTTGAGGAGTTGAGGGGTCAAGGGGTCACAGGGGTATTCCCAAGTGGAGCAGTGATACTCAGATAGATTGTAGAGATCAAGACTGGTGTACAGGAGTATTGCTGTGAGGTATTTATACTACAAGAATTGTGCATGGACCAAATGTCTAAAAGGGGTGGCCAAGAAGAGCAGAAGGGCCAAGGGCCGAAAGGGAAATCATACAATACAGAGACAGCAGATGATGACAAAGATGAAATGAGTAAGAGTGATGCCATTGGATGATGACATGAAATGAAATGAGTAAGTGCTTCAGGTGATGCTGATGCTGGTTATGTAAAGGTAAAAGGAAGGGAAGTATGGATGAGCATACGAGGATACCTAGGTATTGAGTAAAGCAAAGTAGTACAAGTAAAGAAAAGAAAGAAATCATAACATTACCCCCGGAGTACAATCAAAGCACCATGCAAAGATCATCTCTAGAAGTCAAACAAATCCCTGATAGGACTGCCAGTGATATTGGTATAGCCCTTGTCATTGATGGGGTCATCATATGGGGATACCAAGTGTTGATCAGGAGACATGGAATGCTGTTGTGCATGGCAGCAGGCTCGTTGAGGTGGGAGTACAGGGAGTACAGAGTGGTGGTTATGGTGGGATGATGAAGACGAGTTCATCGAAAAGGATGAGATGGATGGGATAGCAGGGTGAAGGAAGTGTCTACTCCACATGGACCTGGTGGTGACTGGAGTAAGTCAGTTGGCCAGGGGGATGCGAGCGCATACCCAAGGAGGTTGTCCAGGGCACCAGGACTGGATATGACTGGGGAACCAGGTGAGGCAAATGGGGCATTGGTACATGCCACATTCAATGCAGATATGCCTGAGTTTTTGGTACTTGAAGCAGGCCTCGTGGTAATGGGGGTGATCATCGGGGAGGGATACCTGACTGGTCTGAAAAAGATGTTTGGCCTTAGTGTGGTTTACTGTGATCATCTCTTCTTCTGTAAAAGGGACTGAAAAGGCAGAGGGCATGGATGGTTGGGTGATGGGTTTGGAGGAAGCAGCAATGCACAGGGATAGTTCCACCTGATAGTGGTGGAGGTCCTCCAAGAATTCGCCCATCTGCATCTGATGCAGGGCATGCTCAAGGTAGGCACGGATGCAGTCATGGATCTGTCCAGCCACTGCCGAGAGGTGGCAGGTGTTGCGATTGGGCCCGAGGAGGTCCGACTGGACAAAGGTAAGGTGCTCACACTGGAGGTAGGTGAGGTAGAGGGTGTTCAGGAGGGAGTTCACATCGAGGTGGTGCTCGATGGGAAAGGTCATCGCTGGATCTAGGATGAGGTCACACATGCGACAAAAGTACTTGGGGTTGAGGAAGAGGAGCGAATAGTGTGGGAATGGTAGGGGAGATCTACCAATGCGATAGGAGGATAAAGATTATCAGGGACAGGAGTAGGAACAGGCCATTGAGAAGGCACTCCCCATCCTGTGCTTGCAACTGCTGAAACAGCTGGAGAAGGGGGTCAGGTGGACTCTGAGAGGGAGGACTCGGAGGAGAGGGAAGAGACATTGGTAACAGGGGTCACCAGTGGTGGGAGCAGGCAGTGGGAAATTGACGTGGTGGGGGTGAAGATAGGGACAGAGTGGATGATTTTGTTCTCAAAGTCGGGGGGGGAGCAGGAGTGGTAGGACATCACTGCTTTGATGGAGATAGGTGGTGGAGGTCTGAGTGGTGAGCGAGGTGATTGTGGTGGTGGTTGAGTGGAAAGGGAGCAGACTGAGGGGAAATCCTTGGGATGGCCCTGCTTATAAGTGTCAACTGTGTCCTTGGTGTTTCCTAAATTGGTTTCAGGTTCCCATGAGTCGTCTGCTGTGGAGTACCCTTTCCATCGGATCAGGAACTTGTGGTTCCATGGGTTCTTGTTGTGGTTCAAGATCCACTCAATGTCGTATTCTTCTTTACCTGCGATAAGGTCAGGTGGTGGTTTCGGGAAGTTTGGGCTGTAGGTTTCCATTTCACGATAGGGCAATAACAGAGAAGCATGGAAGACTGGGTGGATCTTCCAGGTCTTGGGAAGGCAGAGGTGGTAGGTGAGTGGAAAGGGTTGAGGTTCATAACCCATCATGAGGGAAAATAGCGATTTTCCCATGATAGAGTGCAGGCAGTGTGTTACGATAGTTCCGGGTAGGACCTAGCATAGCCGCAAAAGCGCCAAGTACCAAGTGGCTGTGATAACTCAAACAACCACCACTTGATATGTGGTGCGCTGAAGAGTCGAAGGAGGGTTTCTGGTCAGCAGATTGCTACCAGAGAGACGAGTAAAAACTCAGGTGTTGCTAAGAGTTGTCCTTTTGGGAATCTATACCCGAGGGACAGTTAAGGGTTGGCTGCGATGAGTCCAAGTGTTCAAGTAGGACTAAGAGTAGTCCAGTCGAGTGATCACAGGCGCTGTGGTAAGTGGAGCAGAGATACTCAGCTGGATTGCGGAGATCAAGACTAGAGTACAAGAGTATCGCTGCGAGGTATTTGTACTACAAGAATTGTGCACGGACCAAGTAACTAAAAGGGGAGGCCAGAAGAGCGGAAGGACAAAGGGCCAAAAGGGAAGTGCACGATATCCAAAAGGGGTGGCCAAGAAGAGTGGAACGGAAGAAAGGCCAAAAGGGAGAATCGTATGATGCGAAGGCAACAGATGATGACAAAGATGAAATGACAAGTGCAAAGCCATTGAATGATGACAAGAATGAAATGTGTAAGAGCAATGCCATTGGATGATGACGAGAAAGGAAATGAGTAAGCATACGGGTAATGCCAATGCTGGTTACATAAGGGTAAAAGAGAAACGAGTACGGATGAACGTACGAGGATACCTAGGTATCGAGTGAAGTGAAGTAGTACAAGTGAAACAAAGAAAGAAAGAAATTGTAACACAGTGGTTGTGTGCGAATTTGGCCATGGGTAGTAGGTTGGCCCAGGACACAGGATTGTTTTGGCAATACATGCATAGATAGGTTTCGACTTCCTGATTGACATGCTCAGTTTCACCATGAGATTGTGGGTGATAGGTGGTGGCGAGGGAGAGGTGGTAACCAATAAGGCATGCAAGTTCTTTGGCGAAGGTGGAGGCGAATTGTGGTCCGTGATCAGAGATGATCTTGTCATAAAGGCTGAATCAAGTGTAAACCTTGTGGAAAAAGAGGCAGGCTATGCCTGCAGAGTTGGCAATGAAGGTAATAAATCCTGGCTGTAGTGTAATACTCAGGGGGATTGAAAGAAAAGAAAAGAGGGTGAAAGAATGCGATTCCATGTGACCCAGTGACAACACTGAGTTGGTGAATGACGAGAAATGGTTTTTGAGTAGTCCAAGATGAATCCGGGGTGAATCCAGATTAAAACGGATAGAAAAGCAGACATGGCAGTCTGATCTGGATTGAGAAAATACAAGGAGAGTGAGAGAAAATGAACATCGACCAAAAACGATGTCAGACAGATGCACATGGGCAAAAGCTACTGTATTTTGTCAATAAAGTGAATTTTATAGTCCTCAGGAATACCCTCAGACTTGTCCTAAGTAAGGATAATGATAAAAAGAAGTTTTCGTACAGTATAAAGTTTGAGGGGTACCCAAATGTCCCTGCAAGGGCTGCGTGACATGGTCTAGCCAATGCTAAGTATGAAGAAGGAGCAATAAAAATAAAATCAAAGAGTCTGAGGCAAAACGAGCGTGGATACAGCAATCCAGATGAGTTTGGACAAGCAGACAGATCAGGATTGGGATTGGGTGATGACAAGGTGTGGAAAAGTGCTATGTGAGCACAGGGAATACCTATTCCCTACAGCAGTTTTCACAGTAGGGCATAAAATTACCCCCTTTGTAAGGCTGTGGTCAACCACAACCATGAGAGTCATTGTTACAATAGTTTCAGGTAGGACCTAGTGTAGCCGCAAAAGCACTAAGTACCAAGTGGCTGTGGAAGAGTTGAACAAGGGATCTGGTCAGTGGTATGCTACCAGAGAGGCAAGTGAAACTCAGGCATTGCTGAGAGTTGTCCAGTTGAGAATCTATACCTGAGGGATGGTCGAGGGTCAAGGGTTGACTACAATGAGTCCGAGTGGTCAAGGAGGACTAAGAGTAGTCCAGTCAAGTGGTCACAGGGAAGGTTCCAAGTGGAGCAGTGATACTCAGCTAGATTGCGGAGATGTTAGAGACTGTGCGACTTGGAGGTAGCCAACTCCGGATCTCCGGAGTTGTAACGTCGTACGGGACTTGGCTTCACCGTATGTGGTGCGCCCTTGTCACAGTCTGTCCCTATATTTTGGACATGCGGAGAATGGAGGTAGATATATGACTCAACACATAAAGTGGAGTTGAGCGGAGTAAAGACCGTCAAGGTCTTATGGAGTGTTCGGAGTGAGTCGTACAATAAACTAATATTCAGACTAAGGGTACACAGTCAGGGTACTACAGTTTATATACTCGGAGTGGAATGGAGATTAGTAATGGAGTTGGTAAGAACTGAGTAAGACGGAAGATCGGGAAACTACATAGCTGGAGGTAAGTCGGGTACTGAGAAAGCCGGAGCTGTGCTCATAAGCGAGACACAGGTTATGTACTAATATAAAAGAGGAAACATATATACGTAACGGAGGTCCGGGGTCGCGGAGTTGCGTCCTGAGGGAGATTGACCCGGAGTTATCGTCTAAGAGAAACGGAGTTATATCCGGAGGAACAGAGAACAGAGCGGTATATGACAGGAGATCAAGACTAGGGTACAGGAGTATCGCTGCGAGGTATTTATACTATGAGAACTGTGCACGGACCAAGTAGCCAAAAGGGGTGGCCAAGAAGAGTGGAAGAGATAAGGGCCAAAAGGAGGAATCATACAATGCAGTGGCAGCAGACAATAACAAAGATGAAATGACAAATGCAAAGCCATCGGATAATGATAAGAAAGGAATGAGTAAGAGCGATGCCATCAGAAGATGACATGAAAGGAAAAGAGGAAGCATACGGGTAATGCCGATGCTCGTTACATAAGGGAAATGAAGTATGGATGAATGTACAAGGATACCTAGGTATTGAGTAAAGAGAAGTAGTACAAGAGAAACGAAAGAAAGAAATCATAACAGTCATAGCCCTCTGCAGAGATGGGTAGATCTGTGATGAGATCAACAGAAATGTTCTGGAAGGGGGAGCACGTGGAGGGAATCAGAGAGAGGGGAGGGATAGACGGGTGCATGTTGACCTTCTGCTGCTGGCAGGTGGCACAACTGGAGACATAGGAATGGACAAAGGAGGCGAGGCTGGGCCACCAGAATTCAGTGGCAACCAGCTGGTGAGTTTTCAAGAAGCCAGGGTGTCCGGCCAAGTGGGAGTCATGGTGATGAGCAATCATTTGCTGCTAGAGGTTAAGATCGAGGGGAATGTAGATGTGGCCCTGATAGGTCAGAATGCCGGCATTGTATTTCCAATCAGAAAGGCAAGCACAGAAGAACGAGGGGAGACTGCCATCCATAGCATTCAAGGTGTTGAGGATGATCGGTTCATCAGCTGATGACTTGGCAATGAGAGCCTGCAGGTTGAGGCTGATGAGGTTCACAAAAACATCATCAGGAAGGAGTGTGATGTTCTTGTTGTCTGAGTCTGAGGTGATGTGGTTGGGATGGCAGGAAAGCGCATCAGGATCATCAAGGAGTTTTCAGGGGACATGGGAACAGGTGAGGTTGAAGTCAGCAAGGTCAAGGAGCCATCTGGCCTGTCAGTGGTTCAAGTTTTGGGGTTGACAGAAATACATCAGGTTCTTGTGGTCCAAGAAGACCATGACAAGGTGTGCACTGCCTTGGAGGTGGTGGCGCCAGGCCTTGAGGGATTGGATGACTGTGAGAAGTTCACAATCATAGATATCATAGTTCCTCTCAGTGGCGTTGAATGACTGAGAGAGGTAGAAGCATGGTTTCTGGTCACCATTGACATTGGTCTGGAGGAGAACACCACTGGTTGCAAACTTGGAAGCATCCATAGCGATGGCAAAGGGTCAAGAGATGTCAGGAAACCAGAGGACTGGATCTGTGATGAAGGCCTTCTTGAGGTGTTCGAAGGCATTGACCTGAGAGGGTCCCCATGTCCAAGGGGCGTCTTTCTTCATAAGATCAATGAGGGGTCAGGCAATGGTTGAGTAGTTGGAGATGAACCAACAGTAGAAGTTGGCAAAGCCTATGAATGAATGAACATCCTTGAGCTTGGTGGGAGTGGGCCAGTTGGTGATGCCAGCAACCTTGATGGGATCCATGGTGAGTTTGCTGGGGCAAGCAATCCGATGCCGAGGTATTCCACTTCAGTGGTAGCGAAGTGGCATTTCTTGAGCTTGAAGTGAATGTCGAGTTCCTTCATGCAGGCAAGGATGCATTTGGTGTGTTCCGTGTGTTCAGCTTCATTACCAGACAGAATCAAGAGATCGTCCATGTAGATGACAAGCCATCCTTCAGTGATCATGTTGCAGATAGAGTCATTCATGAACCGCTGGAATGTTGCAGGGGAATTTGTCAGTCCAAAGAACTGGGTACGAGAATGGGAAGATACTGGCGTCCAATTGGTCTTCCTCCTTAAAAACCTGTGATCGGAGTGGTCACCTTGTTGACGCTCATGGCGTCCTCTTCGTCATCGTCGTCTTCTACTTCAACAAGAGTGGGAACGGGTTTGGGTTTGGGTTCAGCTTTCCGCACCTTTTTGGAGGTAGATGTGGGAGTGGTTGAGGTTTTGGTCGTGAAGACCGGACAAGAGGAGGTGCGATGGCCGGGTTGGCAGCACTGGAAGCAAAGGTTATTGTTGAAGCATCGCTTGCGCTCTGCTTTGGTCATCTTGGGGACTTGGATGGTGTCTACGTCCATAGTGTCAGGGTCTCACTCCTTCTTGCAAGGGGGGTTGTTGTGGAAAATGACGGCGATGGCAGGTTTCTTGTTTTGACAGGCGATTTTGTCGGCACGCTCCCATTGGGTTTTGAAATGCATGGCTTGGGTATACCACTTGTCAATCATGGTAGGGACCATATCCATGCCTTGGATGCACCTCATGAGGGATGGGGGAAGGCCAGCCGCGAAAAAGTTGATGAGGACAGAATCAGAGCCTGTGAGCCCTGTGGTGGTGACTTTATTGTGGAAGGAGGAGATGAAGGAGGGAACATCTTTGTTTTTGGTGATGCGGGTGGTGGAGAGCCAGGTGATAGCGTCGCCCTTGGTGTCGTGGTGTTCGAAGTCCTTTTGGAACTCCATTTGCCAATCGCCCCATGTTCCGAAGAAACGGAGTGGGATGGACTTGGCATGGAAGGTATCAGCCCAAGTTTTGACTGATCCTTCGGTCATGAATGAGAGGGCGAAGGCCACTCATTTGTTGTCGGTGTCGTAGATGGGGTCATTGACAAAGAGATAGGTGGTGACGTCATTGAGCCAGGGGATGATGCGGTCATAGGACCCATCAAAGGCGGATGGTTTTCCGAGGTGAAGCTCAACTGCCTTGCTAGACATGTTGCTAGACGAGGTGGTGGGTAGAGGGTTCAGTGGTGGTACCAAGGGTGAGATGATGGAGGGGTTGGGGTTCCGGATTGATGATGGTCCAGGATTGGGCCTTCATGGGGTTGTAGGGGACGCGAAGGTGGTAAGGGCAGGGATGTCAAGGGAGGTAATGAGCCATTCAGCTAGTTGCTGGGTCTCGTCATTAGAGTCAAGGTGTTCAACATTGATGTCGAGGTCTTCTTCCCAGGGTTCAGAAAGTAGAGTCGAGGGTTCAGGGTTATCGTCGGATAAATCAGACAAAGGGGTGTTAGATGTCCGAAGACTCCAACTAGGGTTCAAGAGTGGATGGGTGGGAGGTCGTCCAGAAATGGTGGGCAGCTGACTGCGCAAAGGCAGGCTGTAAGGAGAGTCTTGATCTTATGTTACAATAGCTCCGGGTAGGAACTAGCGTAGCCGCAAAAGCACTAAGAATCAAGTGGCTGCGATAACTCAAACACCCACCACTTGATACATGGCACACTGTAAGAGTTCAAGGAGGGCTGCTGTTAGCGTAATGCCAACAGTGGAGACGAGGTAGAACTCAGGCATTGCTGAGAGCATCCTTTTGGGAATCTATACCCTAAGGACCAAGGGTCTTTCTCTTGTAATCGAGATGGTACCTAGGTGTTGGCCGTAGGTGTTGAGGGTCAAGTATCGAGTGGTCACAAGGGGGGTTCCCGAGTGGAGCAGGGATACTCAGCTAGATTGCAGGTAATGCTGATGCTGGTTATATAAGGGTGAAATGAAGTACAGATGAACATATGAGGATACCTAGGTATTGAGTGGAGTGAAGTAGTACAAGTGAAGCAAAGAAAAAGAAAGGAATCGTAACAGTTACCTTGTTGACACTCATGGTGTCTTCTTCGTCATCATCTTCTATTTCAATAAGAGTGGGAATGGGTTCTTGCTTGTGTTCTGCTTTCCACACTTTTTTAGAGGTCGATGCAGGAGTTGTCAGGGTTTTGGTTGCGAAGACCAGGCAGGAGGAGGTATGATGGCCAGTGAAAAACAGTAAAACAGGCTGGTGTGACAGGACCAGGATTAATGGAATGGTCAGATAGAAAGAAAAGGGATGTGTGCAAGTATGACTCGTCCCAAGGGGTTCTGAGGTTGGAGACAAAGTGTCAAGGCATTGACAAGAGCTTTGAAAGCAATCCGGACACATTCCCAGATGAAACTGTATGAGGATCGACAAAACTGGCTGAAACGCGGACAGTCAGATAGTTCAACAACAAGGCAGAGACCTGAACACAACAGCGATCAAGTATGAGTAAGGGTGGTTTGAAAAGATAGTTAAATGGACAAGGCAACTTAGAACCTGAGAGAAACAGGGATTGAAAGATGAAAATTTTATTTACAAACACAATTTTATAGTCTCAGGTATTCCCAGGAGTTTTACAGCAGATAAAGTATCACTTAGAATGTGAGAGAAACAGGGATTGAAAGATAAAATTTTTATTTATGAACACAATTTTATAGTCTCAGGTATTCCCAGGACTTTTACAGTGGATGAAGTATCAAGTAAATAAGGAAAGCAGATGTATACAGAGCTGTCTCTCATGGGGATTGACCTGTGAAAAGAAAAAAAAACAATGTTCTGTCAAGGTGGGATAAGGTTTGATCCGTGAATCAATGGACTACCTTTAAAATGTCATATGACCCAACTATCCATACCTTTTAACCAATCGGATATGTGTCAATGACACGGAAGCGTCTGAAAAGAATCTAAGAAGGTATGAATAAAATGGAAATTGGACAAAAAGAGAGTCAATTAGTGTGTGTTGTGTGATCTCAATCAAGCGACCTGATTCGGTCACCTCACGCAGAAACATGTAGGAACAAAAACAAAACATATGAATATGGGTTGGATCCACTCGGATAGACACGGGACCACAACAGACAGATAGGACAATTGATATGGGCAGTCCAGGCATCCTGTAAACAAAGCAGGAATACGGGTTTATCACCTCAAGGGGCCATTGACTCCTACACCCAACAAGGACTTGAATACTGACTGTCCTCAGTCAGTCATGTGACACCCGCAAACGCTGACCTTAAACTGGTGACTGGGATCAGCCGCGTATTAAAGCCTTGCATTGGCTGTCTGCTCTTTCAACAGGTTTTCTCTCCTCTCAATTCACTACTCATCACCATGTCTCTTATGTCCCTCGACTCCATTCTTGCATTTGCAGACTCTCCCGTCAATGAGGTGACTGTCAAGGTTGAGAAGGACCTTGCACAAGGAAAGGATCGGATTGTGGCTGTGGCACTGGTGGTGCCGGATGATAAGGAGGAGATGCAGGAAGAACAGGAGGGATGGTGCCAGGAGTGGCAATGGGCTTTGGTACATTGCGAATTTCATAGAGTTGATTGGGTATTAACCAAATTTGTAGGAGCATCTGAATACTGCCCTTAGTCAGGCTAAGTCACACAGCATTTCCTGCCACCTCAGCGATGAGACAGTGAAGATGATGTGTGAAGCAACCACATTTTTTTGTAGATGGCAGGGTGAAGTAGCTCAACATGCAGATGCTCAGAGACAGCAAGCTCCCTCAGGCAAGGCAATGGGGCCCAGGTTGTTCAGATCCGCTGTAGGAGTTAGATACTCCCTACGGTTGTAGGATACATTTTCCTCGCTCTTCATCATGTCATATCATCTCCCATCTCATCCGCCATCGACTTCGTGCCAGCCCGGTTTCATTCCAAGCATTTACAGATCATCCAAATCCAATCCAAGTCCAATCCGATTCAACACGATCCAATCTGGTTCTTTCGTACGTATTCTGCTTCATCCAATTTGACTTGTTCTACTCGATTTGGCCTTATTAAGGTCATTACTATCCTAACACCTTTCCTTTCTTTGTCATCTACAAGGTTTGACACTCCTTCTTTCCATACTCACCCTACGTCAATCCTGTACACTTACTTAGGGTCGGATTACCTTTTATCCCAGGACTATAAAACCATGTTTCTAACACAAAAATATTGTCTTTCTGCGTTCAGGAGATCTCCTGTTTACTCTCCCGTGCGTGAGTGAGCTGGATAGTTTCTCTTTTACCTCTTCCTATCGTTCCTCTGTGTCTCATCTACTCGAATCAATACTCTCATCGCCTTGCCTCCACCCGGATACTTTTACATCGACCGCTTTTCATTCCAGATCGTCCAGCAGCCTCTAGGGCTCTTAGACAAACCTGAATCCATCATTCCTTCAAACATAACCCCCCTTGGGACGAACCTATCGCCCCACCTTTCTTCTTATCACCTATTATTACTTTTCTACACCGCTTTGCTTCTGGGTGGTTTGGTTGTGGGAACAGGCAAGACCGTTGAGGTTGAGGCTGGCAGGAAGCACAAGGTGAGACCACTGTTGCCTCAGGTACTTTGCTTTGTTAATGGTTCTTTTCAGTGGTCCGCTCGAAAGGCTGCTATGGATGATAGCCTGTGTGACAAGGAGGAGGAGGTGGTAGTTGTGGGTCCACTTAGTATTCCAGATCGTATGGTTCATGACCCGGCATGCGAGATGTGCACTTGGACTGGTAAGTTGTGCACAGGGATTCTGGGTCGCACCTGTGATCCTTGCTTCAAAGCCAAGGGCCAGTACAACAAGTCAAGTGGTCGGGGTGTAAAGAGTGGGCCATCAGTTGAGAAGTGGAAACTAGCAGATCCTAAGGCCAGAGCTGCAGGTAGGACCTCTCTCCTCAGATTGCATTGACTTGGCTGATCTTTTTCATAGTGTTACCCATTATCAAGGTTACCATCCTGGCTCACAAGGCCATGGTCGATCCTTCACCCGCGTCTCCTCCAACACCAGATGTGCCCGAGCCGCTCTTCTATGAGTCCAAGCCCGTGTCTCCACTCCCTTTTCAAGATAAGGGGGAAGAAGTAGAGTCGCCCAACTTGAAGAAGAAGTCTAAGACTGGCTCGCCATCTGAGCCTTATAATGGGGTGGATGATATCCAGCGCACTATTCTCTCTCTGGAGGCAAAGTTCCTGTTGACCAGGTCCTTCTTCAAGGAGCTCCAGGTTCGTGCTTTGGCCATGGAATCATATGTCGCTTTGCAGCAGGGGGAACTGGATAGGGTAAAGCTGGCATTTGGAATGTCTTGAGTTGTTTCCAGCCCATCCCTATTTGTATGATAGTGTATAGTCGATATCCATATCCAAGTGAGATCCCTAAGTATGAAAACAAGGATTAGAAGAGCAACAAAATGATATGAATGAAAAGAGATCTAAATGAATGACACCTGAGCATGGGGTTCCACCCGTCTTGTTTTCTTCGGTTGTCTATCACATCTTTGCCTACTTTTGTAACCTTTATTGTCTATATCGGTCGAAAGTGGATCAGTAAAACTATCACTTGGTCAAAATGTGTGTGTGCCCCATCATGTGTTTGAAGACAAAAATCTAGGTATTAGTTAGTTGGGGCAAGAGGGGAAATGGATAGATGTCTGTTTTTCTGTTTTTCTGGTTTTTCTTTGTTTATGGTTTTTTAGATCTTTTTGGTATGAATGAGCAAGAAAGTAGAGGTTGTGAGTGAGTGCAGTTCTATGGGGTATCATAAGACTTTTTATTTGCTTGGATATTGTTTTTTTGTGAAATCAAATACACCGGACAAAACCTGGGGTGAAATAGAGAGCACTGGACTAAACCCAGGATAGAACAAATATGTATCGGGTGGTATAAGGGAGGCAGTAATGATGGAAGGCTAGTCTTGCGAGACATTGCCCTTGTCTTCATCTTTATACTCAACATCTTTCTCAGCATCAGAGTGGTCATATTCCTTATTGCCTATTCCAGTCAGTTCAGTAACCAGAATAGTGATTTTCATCCGTGGAAAGTAAGGTAGCAAGTGGAACACCACATACCTCAGTTTCAAAATGGCACTGTCCAACTCAGCTAGCAGATATGATTCTCCAGTACTCCTGCAAAGGACCACCATTGGACCGAGGTAGCGTGGCTTTGTTTTCCGGTTCAACTCCTTCTCAATCCACGTATTTTGAACCAAGACAAGGTCACCAGGACTAAACTCTTTCATCCATATCCAGTTCTTGAATTGCTGTAGAAAACTAATAATAGATGAAATGAAGAAAGGTGGGGAGATATGTTCATCCCAAGGGGGGTTATACTCAAAGGAATGAAGGATTTGGGTTTGTCTAGGAGTCCTAGAGGCTACTGAACGATCTGGGATGAAAAGCAATTGATGAAAAAGTATCTGGGTGGAGTTGAGGTGATGAGAGGATTGATTTGGGTAGATGAGACATGGAGGAATGATAGGACAAGGTAAAAGAAAGGCTATCCAGCTCACTCACACACAGGAGAGTAGACAGGAGATCTCCTGAATGCAGAAAGATAATATTTTATGTTAGAAAACATGGTTTTATAGTCCTGGGCACAACCCAGGACTGTTAGAGGCAATCCAACCCTAGGTAAGTATACAGGATCAATATAGGGTGAGTATTTAAGAAGGAGTGTCAAACCTTGTAGATAACAAAGGAAAAGAAGGTGTTAGGATAGTAACGACCTTAATAAGGCCAAATCGAATAGAACAAGTCAAATCAGATGAAGTGGAATATATACAATGAAACTGGATTGGATGGTGTTGACTTGGATTGGACTTGGATTGGATTTGGATGATCTGTAAATGCTGGGAATGAAACTGGACTGGCATGAAGTCGATGGTGGATGAGATGGGAGGTGATAGGACATGATGGAGAGTGAGGAAAAGGTATCCTACAACTGTAAGGAGTATCTAACTCCTACATCATACCTCAAAATCTTTAAGGGATGCAAACTGTGATGCCAGGATGCATTCTTGGATAGAATCAATATCTGTTTGACACTTTTGGAGCTGATGAGCTCTCCAAGCTATCAAGCTTTCATTAGAAACTGGGTCAGCATTAGGAACAGGAACAAGAAATGTTGCCTTGGATAAATTGAACGGAAAAAGTGGCTTGACACCATGTACCATAAAGTATAGCAAAAGACTGGTTTCTTTGAGTATAGTGACACGTTCAGCCCAGAAAACAGAGTGAGTGATCATCAGCCAGCAAACTTCCCCTCCCAGGGTACTTTTGACAACAGCCTCCTGGACATCGAGATGACACTGTTCAATGATGCCATTCACCTGAGAGTTGTAAGGGAAAATCTGGATATGACAGATACCATATTGGGTAGCCAAGTTGTTGAGTGCCTGTAAAAATGCCAGACCATTGTCCATAATGAGCTCAGAGATGGTTCCCCAACAGCATAGGACATCTTCAAAAATAAAAGATGCAATAGAGGATGCATTCTCGGATCGCAACATGCACCATTCAGGATATGCAGTAAGAGCACATTGCACCTGAACAATATACTGGTATTCACCTAATCGAGGCATTACCATCGTGTCAATGTGGACTTTATGAAATAGCCCGCCCATAACTGGTATGGTAGGAGGAATATGAAACTTCTGTGTCTGTCAGATTTGACACTCATGGCAGGTATGGGTATACCATTTGACCTCATCAATGAGCAGGGGCCACCAGAAACGTAGCAGTAACCGTGTCCGAACTGAGAAGACGCCTTTGTGTCCAAGGTTGTCATGCGCCTCCTTAATGAGTCTGTAACAGTGTTCTGTTGGCACAACTAACTGGTGTTGGCTGTGCGGTTCTTGATGATAGAGAGATCTGTTTAGAAGGAAGAACCAGGTTGTGGAATTAATGAAGGAGGTGAAGTTGTGATCTTTCAAATCTGGAGGATGGACACAGTCATCAAGAAATAGGCAAATCTGATCAATGCATGCTTCTTTTGCCAGAGCTTTGGGGGAATGAGGGATAACTGGTTCTGGTTTGGCTGGTTCTGCCGTAGGAGAAATGAATACAGATATGGATTGGAAGGAATGTGTGAGCAAACCAACCCAGTGGTGACAACCGGTCATTTAACAATGTCATAGAGAAGGAATATGCTTGGTCCAACCAATCCTCAAAACCATTCTCTTCAGGAGGGTCATTCTCAGATGGTGGACGATGAGAGAGTCCATCTGCGCCAGTATGTCGGGTAGCAGGAACATGAATGAGGCGAAAATTGAATAACAAAATGCCTGCAATCCACCTGTTAATGGTCATGTTGGACTGGAGGTCCAGGTTATTGATCAACAAATACCCGGATTTTCTGTGATGGTTTTGTAAGAGCAGTCTGGGTTTTGGTAGCGGGTTGAGACTGTTTTGACCAGCAGATCATCTATGAATGGATAGGTATAACGAGGTATCTCATCCTGCAAAATAAACGACATGTTGGCCTGATAGATTTGTACCACGTTTGTGTACCCCATGGGTACTGTAGTGAGCTGGTGCAGACCAATTGGACTGTTGAAAGTGGTGAGGTCATGTGAATCCGGGTGTAATGGATGTTGGTCATATCCAGCAAACAAGTCCATCATCCCATACACTGCATATCTGGCAAAAGATTCCACAAAGTGTTTGACGAGGGGTGGGGTAGACGAGTCACAGATTGTGACTGCATTCAGTGTTACGATAGCTCCGGGTAGGACCTAGTATAGCTGCAAAAGCGCCAAGTACCAAGTGGCTGCGATAACTCAAACAATCACCACTTGATATGTGGTGCGCTGAAGAGTCAAACGAGGGTTTCTGGTCAGCAGATTGCTACCAGAGAGACGAGTGAAAACTCAGGTATTGCTGAGAGTTGTCTGGTTGGGAATCTATACCCAAGGGACAGTTGAGGGTTGAGGGTTTGACTACGTTGAGTCCAAGTTGGTCAAGGGACGACAAGAGAAGTCCCTGGTTGAGTGGTCACAAGGAAGGGTCCAAGTGGAGCAGTGATACTCAGCTAAATTGCGGAGATCAAGACTAGGGTACAGGAGTAACACTGTGAGGTATTTATACTATGAGGATCGTGCATGGACCAAGTAACTAAAAGGGGAGGCCAAGAAGAGCAGAAGGGCCAAGGGCCAAAAAGGGGAGTGCACGATATCCAAAAGGAGTGGGCAAGAAGAGCGGAAGGGATGAAAGCCCAAAAGGGGAAATCATACGATGCAATGGCAGTGGATGATGACAGAGATGAAATGACAAATGCAAGGTCATCGGATGATGACGAGAAAGGAATGAGTAAGCGCGATGCCATTGGATGATGACGCAAATGAAAAGAGTAAGCACTCGGGTTGGGCTGGTGTGGTTATGTAAGGTGGAAGAGGAACGAGTATGGATGAACGTACGAGGATACCTAGGTATTGAGTGAAGAGTACAAGTGAAGCAAAAGAAAGAAATCGTAACATTTAGTGACTGCAAGTCATGGACAAGTCATAGCAATTTACCGTCCTGTTTTAGGATGCAAAACCACCATGTGGATGTTGAAGGTTCATACATGCCGGATGCAATCCAATCCTTGATAATCTGAATTGTGTCAGCCCACATTGCAGGGGGGACTGGGATGTTTTGCAGTATCCAAGGTGTATGAGGTATGGTAGGGATTTTGACAGGGGGGAAATATTGTTCGAGGAGACAGCCCCACTCGGTCGGTATCCAAGCAAAGGCCATTTTGTGTTTGCAGACAATCCATTGGATCAATTTGACTTCTTCTGGCCATAGCCAGTTAGCCGGGTCAAGATCTAAAGCATCAGTGCATTCCTGTGTGAAATGTTGTCCAGGGGTAAAGTTGGGTGGACGAGTAGGTAAAGGTTTCAGTCCAGTGATAGGATCATCCAGCAGAGATCACGTGATACGAAACTCCTCGCCAGTAGGAACAACAACCAACCAAACTTTACGTGCAACCAGTTTATAAACCAGCATGTGTGAAGTGGTATCACACAAATAAATGGAAGTGATAGTGGAAAGAACGTCTGGATTAGGGTCTGCACATGTGGATGATAAAAATGAGTTTCTCAGCAACAGGGGCATCCTTCTGTCCACGCCCGAGTAGACAAAGAGAATTGCTTCCCTGTGTTAGGGTCTTGCTGTGTAATCATCTGTGCTCCATCTGGGTAATCATCAGTAGTCACACTCATGAGGCAATGAAACAGTTGTCTGAGCAACAGGTCAAAGTTTGCCCTGGCCAGAATCTGGACCTGAAGCATCACTTCACCTGTACCAAAGTCTACAGATAGGTTCTCCAGTACCCCCACTGTTTTGTCAATGCTTGTGTTAGCAGATGACATATTCATCATGTGATCTGACTGAATTAGGATACTGAGTGTCTCCCAGATGCATTTGGGCAGTGCGACAATCTTGGACCCAGAGTCCAAAAGGCATTGGATGGCCCATCCAGATTCTCCTATCTTGGCCTTGATTGACTGAAGGGGAAGACTGTGATGTGCCACTATGAGTCTGTTGTCATTTCTGTTTATCCAGTCACCGTATTTGTGTTCGATGGCAAATGGGTCGAGACCTGCAAGCTTGTTTACCTGCACAGCATGAGTGGATAGGTTAGTTGTAACTCGTTTAGTGGTAGTAAGGTCCCGAAATTGTTTTCGGAACTCTGGTGTGACCGCAAATAAATCTTTAATGGGCACAGGTATACTTGTATCCAGGACTTGGTCCAACACTCACTGTGGAGCTGAGTCATCCTCAAGCAGAAATGAGTACAGTCATCCACTGGCACTTTGAACAACAAATTTGCAAGTCACATAGAAAACACAACACCACAAATACACTAGATTGGATACATATGATGTATGGTACTCTGGCATTACTATTACCTTATAGGTCTAGAAAATATGAATTGATGAGGAAATGAACAATAAACTCAACAACCCAAAATGACCCATTATTGCGCCACACCAGCACTTCAAACAGTCCAAATGCAGTAAATTGTGCATAAAAAATATGGCTAAGTGTTATCACCTCTTACTCATTCTTGCTCCCACCCTCAGACCGCATGCCCCTGTTGCTCTTGTTCCTGCCTTGCACTTCAGTAGCCATGTCCTTGTCAACTTGTTAATACTGGGTTTGGGAATTGCACCTTTCAGCTTTCCACATGTTGGTTTATCCCAGCCCTTTTGCTGCCCTTCCAGCTTGGCAAGTTTACATTCTTCCTCCCAAAGGTGAAATTGTGTTGCTAATCCTCCCTTCTCTTCATTCTAATGCGTCCAGCCTTGTGCGTGCTCTGCTCATCAATGTAGCTAAGCAAGGTCCTGCCATATAAGGCATATTACATAGCAAGCGACACTGATAGCAGCTGAGCAGACTTGCTCAACTGGCAACTCTCTGGCACAATTACAACAGTTTGATTGGGATCTCAACTAATTGTACTATACTGGACAGACCTCTACACATATAATACATGGTTTTTTTTAACCTCAATGTGTTTTTGTAGGTAGCAATGTGTCATTTACTGAAAAATACGACATAAAAGTCTCATCATTTCTTTCCCAGACAGCACAAGGATACCAAAAACTACTGGAAACTATGCTGTTGGATAGTACCCCCATTTTTGTCAATTAGTTTTGTATATCTGAGGTGAATTTCATACATGGTGGGGGTTTGTTCAAAGCGCCAGTGGTGTTTAAAGTGCTGGTGGATGACTATACCTATATTGCATCGTAGGGTTAAACAAAGGGTTAGTTTGTGCTGCATGGAAAGGAGGATTACTTTTGTCGTTGGCACGACTAGAAGAGGAAGAACCAGATGGTCTGGCTATTGCGGATGCAGGTGCAGGTGACATGGCAGGTGGGGAGCATGATGGTGTAGATGATGATGATGATTGGGGGTTGGCTTCTTTGGTGGTCTGTAACTCTGGTGAGATGATCTCCTCAGACACCATGGCCGACTGATTGTTTAGTTTCCTAGGTGGCATATATATGTTGTCAAACCGAACACATTTACCCTTGTCCTTGGTCGCCTTATCTGCCTGGAATGTAGCCCAAGCCTGTGCAATGTATGGCTGGAAATCTGGGTCGGCTACTATGGATAGAGGTTCACTTTCCTCATCCATTTCCATGAGTGTAAAGGCGGCCAGTTCAATGTCTAGGACCACTGGTGTCCCCAGGTGTGTGGATGATAAAATGCCTGCTGTAATATGTGGGGGTAAGTCCCTGGTAGTACTGCTTGATGACATGGATGCGACAGGGGGGTGAACCGGTTGGTTGTTGGCCCATGCATAGTCGACACTGTCCTTAAAACATTGTCTGCCTGGCGCTCAAGGGATGTTAGAGCTGTCTGGCATGTAGAGCTTGTTATCCAACCCTCTGACCACCTTCGCCGTATTGAGGTATTCAATGCAGATGGGGCAGGAATGCATATAATGGCTGGGTCCACCACAGAATTTGCAAGTGGTCGAGGTATGTGAGGTTTGGTTTGTCTCTACCTTCACTGTAGGAGCCAGCAAGTATGAAGAAATAGGTGTGGTCAGCCAATACATTGATGCAAGTGGTGTGGGTATTTGAGTCGGTTGATGTGGCAGTTAATATGTAGAGGTGAATGAAGGGGGACTAAGCATGGGGGTGAATGTCAGGCAGAATGTAGAACCCGTTAGGAGGAAAGTGGCCGCCTTCGTGGAATCATCCATGGAATATGGGTCATTAGGGTGGTGATCTGGTAGTATGATGCATAGCTGGTCACAGATCTCCTGCTGTAGCTCAGGTGGGAACCCATTTAGGTATAAACCATTACAGTCGATGTCTGAGATTTTTTGGTTAGTGATTAGTATGGAAGAGACCTTATGAAATGCTCGGGTATATTCCCCAAGCTCATCCTGGTTATGCATCTGCCTGCCATGACATTTCTGAGCCAAGTACTCAAGGTCTGCATGACCATATTGGTTCATACCCTCACATCCAGGGTATAGTTTTTTAACCGCTGACACAAATATGTCCCAATCCATTGGGTTGGCTGTTGTTTCTAGCTGTTACAATTTCTTTCTTTCGTTTCACTTGTACCTCTTCACTTTACTCGATACCTAGGTATCCTCGTACGTTCATCTGTACTCGTTCTCTTTTGACCTTTGAAACTCCGCACCAGCCTTACCCGGATGCTTACGTTCTTCTTTTCTCGTCATCATCCGATGGCATCGTACTTACTCATTCAATTCTCGTCATCATCCGATGGCTTTGCATTTGTCATTTCATCTTTGTCATCGTCCATTGCCTTTGCATCGTACAATTCCCTTTTTGTTTACTGCGCATCCCTTTTGGCCTTTTGGCCCTTCCGCTCTTCTGGCCTTCCCCTTTTAGTTACTTGGTCCGTGCGCAGTTCTCGTAGTATAAATACCTCACAGTGATACTCTTGTACCCTAGTCTTGATCTCCGCAATCTAGCTGAGTATCTCTGCTCCACTCGCCACAGCACCTGTGACCACTCGACCGGACTACTCCTAGTCCTCCTTGAACACTCGGACTCATCGTAGTCAACCCTCGACCCTTGACCGTCCCTCAGGTATAGATTCCCAACCGGACAACTCTCAGCAATGCCTGAGTTTTCACTCGTCTCTCTGGTAGCAATCCGCTGACCAGAAACCCTCGTTCGACTCTTCAGCACACCACGTATCAAGTGGTGGTTGTTTGAGTTATCGCAGCCACTTGGTACTTGGCGCTTTTGCGGCTACACTAGGTCCTACCCGGAACTATCGTAACATAAGATCAAGACTACCTATACAGCCTGCCTTCGCGCAGCTAGCTGCCCACCATTGCAGGACAACCTCCCACCCATCCACTCTTGAACCCCGCCTGGAATCTCTGGACCTCCTACACTCCGTTGTCCGATTTATCTGACGAAAACCCTGAACCCTTGACCCCACTTTCTGAACCCCAGGAAGCAGACTTCGACATCAACATCGAACACCTTGACTTGGAGGACGAAACCCAGCGACTAGCTGAACGTCTTCACCAATCACTCGACATCCCCGCACTTGCCACCTTCGTGTCCCCTACGACCCCACGAAGGCCAAACCCCAGACCACCATCTATCCGGAACCGGAACCCATCCATCATCGCTCCGTCGGTACAACTACTGCAACCCATCACCTCGACAACCAACATGTCTAACAAGGCAGTTGAACTTCATCTCGGAAAACCCTCAGCCTTCAATGGCTCCTACGATCGCGCCATACCCTGGCTCAATGATGTTGCCACCTACCTCTTCATTAATGAAGATGTTTACAACACTGAAAACAAACGAGTCGCTTTTGCGCTCTCCTTCATGACCGAAGGATCTGCCCTGACTTGGGCCGACATGTTCCACGCCAAGTCCATCACCGCTAGATCTTTTGGAACCTGAACCGACTGGCAGACGGAGTTCCGAAAGGACTTCGAACACCACGACACCAAAGGCGACGCTATCGCCTGGTTATCCACCACCTGTACCACCAAGAACAAGGATGTCCCCTCGTACATCTCCTCCTTCCGCAACAAGGTCGTTACTGCAGGGCTCGCTGGCTCTGATTCTGTCCTTATCAACTTCTTCGCGGCTGGCCTCCCACCATCCCTCATGAGGTGCATCCAAGGAATGGACATGGTCCCTACCACGATCGACAAGTGGTATACCCAAGCCATCCATTTCAAAACCCAATGGGAACGCGCCGACGAAATCGCTCGCCGGAACAAGAAACCCGCCGCTGCCATTGTCTTCCATGAGCAGGCCCCTCGCAAGAAGGAGCGAGACCCTGACGCTATGGACGTAGACGCCATCTACGTTCCAAAGCTTACCAAAGCAGAGCGAAAACGATGCTTCAAACAAAAACTTTGCTTCCACTGTTGCAAACCTGGACACCAAACGTCTGCCTGCACGGCATTCTCGACCCAGAACCTGCCGTCGTCCTCTTCCAAGAAGGTCAGGAAAACTGCCCTGAAACCTGACCCTGTCCCCGCCCTAGTAGAAGTAGAAGAAGACGACGAGGACGCTATGAGTGTCAACAAGGTGACCACTCCGGTCACGGGTTTTTAAGGAGGAAGACCGATTTGATGCCGGTATCTTCCCATTCTCGTACCCATGTACTTGTAGCTGAGCTTTCGTCCCAATCTATGCAAATCCCTGTTAGATTGAACGTTACTGCTACTTCTCAAGACGTCGACACCCATGCCCTCATTGACTCTGGGGCCGGAATCAACTTCATCGACTGGCATTTTGTCCAGAAACACAAGTTCCTGAAGGATCGCCTCCCGAAACCCATCCCGGTTAGGAACGTCAATTCTACCGCAAACAAGAATGGTGACATCAAATTCACCACCACCCTTTGGATCGCTCTTGGCGGAGTGCTCCAATGAATTAAGTTTCACATCATCCACTGTGGTTCTGAAAACGTCATCCTAGGACTTCCCTGGCTGAAAGCAACCAATCCGATCATCGATTGGGTTGCCAAAACCATCACCGTATCCGCCCCCGAACCAGACCTTCCTCCCATCACCACCGACGAACCCAAACACTCCGCCAGACTTGCTCATCCACCTCTGATCTGTCCCGTCCGCCACCTCGATGTCAATCCTATCTGGGACAGCAAACTCTACAACTACCTTGGCACCGAAACTGGGCACCGTTTTATGACCCAATCCGTGCAACACTCTGTCAACCGCGTCATGCATGCTGGACAACACTTCATTTGGACCACTCAACCCGAGAAGCTCACCAATGCTACCGCCCTCGCAGCGGCAGCAAAGAAACCAAAAGTTACCCTCCCTTCAGAGTATTCGGAATTCAAATCCATATTCGCGAAGGAACCCTTCAATCAGATGCCTTCCTCCAGGTCTTGCGACCACGAAATTCATCTGAAAGACACCTTTCAACCCAAGGTCGGAAAGGTCTACCCCTTGTCCCCAGACGAGCGCAAGGCCACCGACGACTTCATTGACGAACACCTTGCCAACGGCAAGATCCACCCCTCGAACTCCCCTCAGGCCTCTCCCTTTTTCTTCGTCAAGAAGAAGGATGGCAAACTCCGTCCTTGTCAAGATTACTGCTACGTCAACGAACACACCGTTCATGACGCCTACCCCCTTCCTCTCATCTCTGACCTTGTCGACAAACTAAAAGACGCCAAACTGTTCACCAAGTTTGACATCCGATGGGGTTACAACAATGTTCGCATCAAGGATGGACACCAATGGAAAGCCGCTTTCATCACCCACCGTGGCCTCTTCAAACCCACGGTTATGTTCTTCGGACTAACCAACTCCGAAGATGAGGCCACCCACACTGAGCGCACCAAACACGTTCTCGCCCGCATGAAGGAACTCGACCTTCACTTGAAACTTGAAAAATGCCACTTTGCCACTACCGAAGTAGAATACCTCGGTATGATCGCCCGACCAGGCGAACTCGCCATGGATCCCGTCAAAGTAGCCGGTATCGCTGACTGGCCAACACCCACCAAGCTCAAGGACGTCAGATCGTTCATGGGCTTTGCCAACTTCTACTGTCGGTTCATCCCCGACTACTCAACCATCACCCGACCCCTCGTCGATCTCACTAAAAAAGACGCTCCCTGGACCTGGGGACCACCCCAGGTCTCCGCCTTCAAATGCCTCAAAAAGGCCTTTACCATGGATCCCGTACTCCGGTTTCCTGACACCTCGTGACCTTTTGCCATTGCCACCGACACTTCAAAGTACACGACGGGCGGCGTTCTCCTCCAGACTGATACCAACGGTGACTGGAAGCCATGCTCTTACCTCTCGCAGTCGTTCAACGCTGCGGAACGAAACTATGACATCTATGATCGTGAACTCCTTGCTGTCATCCGCTCCCTCAAAGCTTGGCGCCACCACCTTCGTGGGAGCGCACACCCTGTCACGGTCTTCTCTGACCACAAAAACCTGACATACTTCCGTCAACCCCAAAACTTAAATCGCCGACAGGCCCGTTGGCTCCTCGACCTTGCTGACTTCGACCTCACTTTCTCCCACGTCCCGGGAAAACTCCTTGACGGTCCTGACGCACTCTCCCGCCGTCCCGACCACATCACCTCCGACTCAGATAATGAGAATGTCACCCTCCTCCCCGACGACGACTTCGTCAACCTCGTCACCCTCGATCTGCAGTCCCTGATCGCTAAGTCGTCTGCCGATGACCCTCTGGTCTTGGATACCCTCAATGCCCTCGATGGCGGTCTCCTGTCTTCCTTCCGCGCCCGCCTCTCCGATTGGAAATACGACGCTGGCATCCTGACTTACCAGAACCGCGTCTACGTCCCTCCGAACCGTGAGCTTCACCAACAAATCGTTGCTCGACACCACAACTCTCACTCCGCCGGCCACCCTGGCTACTTGAAAACCCGCCAACTTGTTGCTGCCGAATTTTGGTGGCCAGGACTTGCGTCCTTCGTCCGTTCGTACGTCTCCGGCTGTGCCGCATGCCAGCAACACAAGGTCAATACCCACCCGACCACCCCTCCTCTCTCTCCGATTCCCTCCACTTGCTCCCGCCCCTTCCAGAACGTATCCGTGGATCTTATCACGGATCTCCCTGTTTCCGCAGAGGGCTACAATTCTCTCATGGTCGTGGTCGACCACGGCCTTACAAAGGGGGTAATTTTGTGCCCCACGGTGAAAACCGCCGACTCGGCAGGTATAGCCTGTCTCTTTTTTCACAAAGTTTACACCCGATTCGGCCTATATGACAAAATCATCTCCAACTGTGGCCTGCAGTTCGCTTCTGCTTTCGCAAAAGAGCTCTCCCAGCTTATCGGATACCGCCTCTCCCTCTCTACTGCCTATCATCCCCAATCCGATGGGGAAACGGAACGAGTCAACCAAGAAGTCAAAACCTATCTCTGCATGTATTGCCAGAACAATCCGGAGAAGTGGGCCAACTTACTACCTATGGCCGAATTCGCACACAACCACCACCCTCACTCCGTTACTGGCAAGTCGCCATTCTTCTTGATGATGGGATATGAACCCCGTCCCCTACCCACTATCATCGCTGATACCAAACTCCCCGTTGTCGAAGAACGCCTCAACATCCTCTCCGCTGCCCACGACGAAGCCCTCGCCGCTCATGAACTTGCTCGTCAGGCGATGAAAGCTCAATCCTTCCGCAAATTTAAACCATTTGCCAAAGGAGACCAAGTATGGCTAGAAGCCCGCAACCTGAAATGGGAGCTTATCTTCCCACAACTTGCATCTTGCCGAGAAGGACCGTTCACAATCATGGAAGTCCTTTCTCCGCTTACCTACCGCCTCCGCCTTCCCAAGACCTGGAAGATCCACCCAGTCTTCCATGCTTCCCTGTTATCGCCCTATCGCGAAACAGAAACCTACAGCCCGAACTTCCTGAAACCACCACCTGACCTTATCGCTGGAGAAGAAGAATACGAAATCAAGCGGATCTTACACCACATGCGGAACCTGCGAAACCGCAAATTCCTGATCCGATGGAAAGGGTACTCCGCCCCTGATGACTCATGGGAACCCGAATCCAATCTCGGAAATGCCAAGGATACTGTTGACGCTTATAAGCGGACCCATCCCAAGGATTTCCCCTCCATCGGCTCCCTTTCCACTCCACCACCAAGACCACCTCATTCCCCACTTCGACCACCTCCCCCTGTCTCTGTCAAAGCGATAATGACCTACCTTGCTCCACCCCCGACTTCGAGAATGAAATCATCCACTCCGTCCCCGTCTTCACCCCTACCACGTCCATTCCCCATTTGCCACTCCCACCGCCGGCCACTCCCGCCTCCAATGTCTCTACCCTCTCCACCAAGTCCTCTCTCACAGAGTCCACCCGACCCCCTTCTCCTGCTGTTTCAGCAGTTGCCTCCGCAGGATGGGGAGCTCCTTCTCAATGGCCTGTTCCTTCTGAGCGCTGTAGAAAAGTAATAAAAGGTTGAATGAGAAGAAAGGTGAGGCGATAAGTTCGTCCCAAGGGGGGTTATGTTTGAAGGGATGATGGATTCAGGTTTGTCTAAGAGTCCTAGAAGCTGCTGGACAATCCGGAATGAAAAGCGGTCGATATAAGAGTATCCGGGTGGGGGCGAAGCGATGAGGGTATTGATTCGAGTAGATGAGACGTCGAGGAACGATAGGACGAGGTAAAAGAGAAGCTATCCAGCTCACTCACGCACGGGAGAGTAAACAGGAGATCTCCTGAACGCAGAAAGACAATATTTTTGTGTTAGAAACAGGGTTTTATAGTCCTGGGCATATCCCAGGACTGTTAAAGGTAATCCGACCCTAAGTAAGTGTACAGGATTGACGTAGGGTGAGTATGGAAAGAAGGGATGTCAAACCTTGTAGATGACAAAGAAAGGGAAGGTGTTAGGATAGTAATGACCTTAATAAGGCCAAATCGAGTAGAACAAGTCAAATCGGATGAAGCGGAATACGTACGAAAGCACCGGATTGGATCGCGTTGACTCGGATTGGACTCGGATTGAACTCGGATGATCTGTAAACGCTAGGAATGAAACCGGGCTGGCACGAAGTCGATGGCGGATGAGATGGGAGATGATATGACATGATGAAGAGCGAGGAAAATGTATCCTACAACCGTAGGGAGTATCTAACTCCTACAGCGCCCTAGTTGCGTTCATTCTCCTCTCCAGGCAGTAGACCTCCCCTACCATTCTCACACTATCTGTTCCTCCTCTTCGTCCCCTGAGTACTTTCGCTGCATGCGCGAACTTATCCTAGATCCCGCGATGGCTTTCCCCATCGAGCACCACCTTGACTTGAACTCGCCTCTCAACGCTCTTTATTTGGCGTATCTCCAATGCGAACGCCTCACCTTCGTCCAATCTGACCTACTCGGTCATGATCATCACTCCCATCTCCTCTCTGTGGTTACTGGACAAATCCACGACCGTATCCGTGCCTACATCGAGCACACTCTCCACCAGATGCAGATGGGTGAGTTGTTAGAAGATCTTCACTGCTACCAGGCAGACCTTTCTCGCCGAATGGCCCCTCCCACTCACCCGTCTTCCACCCCATCCGCCTCTTCCACTCCCTTCACCAAGGAAGAGATGCTCACCTGTAACCGCGCCGAGGCCGAACTAATGTTTCGGACCGGTCAGGTATCCCTCCCCGATGATCACCCTCGATGGCATGAAGCATGCTTCGAGTGCCAAAAACTCGGCCACGTCCATGTCAAGTGCCCTATTTACCAATGTCCCATCTGTCTCACCTGGGCCCCGGGTCACATCCAATCCCGCTGCCCTGGACAACCTCCTCGGGTACGCACTCACATCCCCCTCGCCAACCGGCTTACTCCTGTGGCCACTGGAAATACTTGGACAAGACGCTCACCACACCCGGCCATCCCTTCCATGTCGTCCTCCTTGACGAACTCATCTAACTCGTCTCACCGCAACGGCCGCTCCGTATTCCCTATACCCCCACCTCAACAAGCCCGCCGCCATGCGCGACAGTGTTCCGCGTCTCCTGATCGACGCTCGGTCTCCCCATGTGATGACCCCATTGACGACGAGGGCTACACCAATATCACCGGCAGTCCTGTCCGTGATGCGTTCGATTTCTAGTGATGATCTTTGCTTGGTGCTTTGATCATACTCCGGGGGTAATGTTACAATTTCTTTCTTTCGTTTCACTTGTACCTCTTCACTTTACTCGATACCTAGATATCCTCGTACGTTCATCCATACTCGTTCTCTTTTGACCTTTGTAACTCCGCACCGGCCTTACCCGGATGCTTACGTTCTTCTTTTCTCGTCATCATCCGATGGCATCATACTTACTCATTCAATTCTTGTCATCATCCGATGGCTTTGCATTTGTCATTTCATCTTTGTCATTGTCCGTTGCCTTCACATCATACGATTCCCTTTTTGTTTACTGCGCATCCCTTTTGGCCTTTTGGCCCTTCCGCTCTTCTGGCCTTCCCCTTTTAGTTACTTGGTCCGTGCGCAGTTCTCGTAGTATAAATACCTCACAGTGATACTCTTGTACCCTAGTCTTGATCTCCGCAATCTAGCTGAGTATCTCTGCTCCACTCGCCACAGCACCTGTGACCACTTGACCGGACTACTCCTAGTCCTCCTTGAACACTCGGACTCATCGTAGTCAACCCTCGACCCTTGACCGTCCCTCGGGTATAGATTCCCAACCGGACAACTCTCAGCAACACCTGAGTTTTCACTTGTCTCTCTGGTAGCAATCCGCTGACCAGAAACCCTTGTTCGACTCTTCAGCACACCACGTATCAAGTGGTGGTTGTTTGAGTTATCGCAGCCACTTGGTACTTGGTGCTTTTGCGGCTACGCTAGGTCCTACCTGGAACTATCGTAACACTAGCAGGGTTTGCCAGACCTTGGCTTCATCTAGGGCCACATAGCATAATACAGCTTTTACCTTGTTCGTCAGGGTGAGACCAGCCACATCGCCAAGGAATTCTATATCCTCCAGGTAATGCGGTAACTCGGATGGCGTTTTTCTGTCAAATTTAGGGGCATTGGGTGTGCCTCGTAAAGGCATTTGGAAGGGTTGTTGCACAATCAGGTTCTGTGGAGGTGGGGTAGGACAAGATGGTTGTGAAGGTGATGGTACGGTTCAAGAAGGGGATGTAGGGGACGGATTATGTAAAGAAGATAAAGAAATGGATGAAGAGGATTTAGAAGATGGTTTAGAAGGAGTAGAGGAATGCAAGGATGGTAATGAAGGAAGAGTTGTTAGAGGAGATAGATCAGGGTCAGGTGAACGGTATCAAGTAAAAGAGATATTCGGTTCAGAAGAAAAATTAGTAAAACCACCCCATCAGTGGAACAGCCTTCACACTGTTGAAAGTCTGGGCTTGCCACATGAGCAGATCAATGTCCAGGCTCACAAAAACTATCTCAATTGGCTTCATTTGATGGAAATTTTACCTTGTGAAATTCTGAGAAGAAGTTTAGAGGCAGGATTTTTTTTCGAAAATCTGTCCAGTTCTAGACAGTTGGGAACCTTTCTGTCAGAAACTGTCCAGAGCTGTCCAGCACTGTCCAGATAATGGTCAGTTTGCTGATGCCGGGACAACAGGTGAATTGAGTGAACATAGTGTGAAGGAGTCAATGCAGTTATGTTGCACTCTATCCAGGGTTACCAAAGTAAAAAGCTTGGTGTTGGCAGAGATATCCAGATTTCTAAGACTTGAGAGTAGCTCGTCTACCTCTAGTCGCTCTGGTGTAGGCCTGAGTGATCTCGTCCTGACAACCTAAAAAGAACCCCTTGTGGTGGGCTCCAGTTAAAGAACAGTAAAACGGGCTGGTGTGACAGGACCAGGATTAGTGGAACAGTCAGATAGAAAGAAAAGGGATGTGTGCAAGTATGACTTGTCCCAAGGGGTTCTGAGGTTGGAGACAAAGTGTCAAGGCATTGACAAGAGCTTTGAAAGCAATCCAGACACATTCCCGGATGAAACCATATGAGGATTGACAAAACTGGCTGAAATGCGGGGCATCTGGGTCTTGCTCCTTCTTGTGAGGGAATGTGTCATGGAAGATGACAGCAGCAGTGGGTTTCTTGTTTCGATGGGTGATCTCATCAGTGTGTTCCCATTGGGTTTTGAAGTGCATGGCCTGGGTATACCACTTGTCGATCATGGTGGGAACCATGTCCATGCCTTGGATGCACCTCATGAGTGAGGGTGGGAGACCGGCCATGAAGAAGTTGATGAGGACAGAGTTGGACCCAGTGAGTCTGGCAATGGCAACCTTGTTGCAGAAGGAGGAGATATAGGTGGGGATGTCTTCATTCTTGGTGGTACAAGTGGTGGAGAGCCAGGCAATCGCGTTGCCCTTGGTGTTGTGATGTTTAAAGTCCTTTCAGAACTCCATTTGCCAGTTGGCCTAAGTCCCAAAGGATCAGAGCAGAATGGACTTGGTGTGGAAGGTGTCAGCCCAAGTTTTAGCTGAGCCTTTGGTCATGAATGAGAGGGTGAAGGCCACTCATTTGTTATTGGTGTTATACATAGATGGGGTCATTGATGAAGAGGTAGCTAGCTATGTCATTGAGTCAGGGGATGGCACAGTCATAGGACCTGTCAAAGGTGGAGGGTTTTCTGAGGTGAAGTTCGACTGCCTTGCTAGACATGTTGCTATCCAAGGTAGTAGGTGTTGTGGGGGGTGGTAGTAGTGTCAGTGTATAAACAATGGAGGGGTTCTGGGTGGAAGGTGGTCCGGGGTTAATCCTTCATGGGGTTGTAGGGGATGCAAAGGAGGCAAGGGCGGGGATGTCAAGGGAGGTGGTAAGATGTTCAGCTAATTGCTGTGTTTTGTCTTTGGGGTCAGAGTGGTTGACATTGATGTCAAGGTTGTTCTCCTGGATTTCAGAAGATGGTGTCGAGGGTTCAGGGTTGTTGTCAGATAATCAGATGATGGGGTGTTAGACATCTGAAGACTCCAACTGGGATTCAAGAGTGGACAGGTGGGAGGTTGTCCATCAATGGTAGGCAGCTGACTGTGTGAAGGCAGGCTGTATGAAGAGCCTTGATCTTATGTTACGATAGCTCCAGGTAGGAACTAGCGTAGCCACAAAAGCACTGAGTACCAAGTGGCTGCAATAACTCAAACAACCACAACTTGGTATGTGGTGCACTGGATGAGTCAAACAAGGGTTGCTGGTCAGTGAATTGCTACCAGCAAGTCAAGTGAGAACTCAGGCATGGCTGAGGTGTCTGGTTGGGAATCTATACCCGAGGGACCAAGGTTCAAGGGTTGACTACATTGAGTCGTCAAGGGTTGAGTCGTCAAGGGGTCAAGGGGTCACAGGGGTGTTCCTGAGTGGAGCAGTGATACTCAGCTAGATTGCGGAGATCAAGACAGGTGTACAGGAGTATTGCTGTGAGGTATTTATACTACAAGAATTGTGCACAGACCAAATGTCTAAAAGGGGTGGCCAAGAAGAGCAGAAGGGCCAAGGGCCAAAAGGGAAATCATACAATACAGAGGCAGCAGATGATGACAAAGATGAAATGAGTAAGAGCAATGCCATCGGATGATGACATGAAATGAAATGAGTAAGTGCTTCGGGTGATGCCAATGCTGGTTACACAAAGGTAAAAGAAAGCGAAGTACAGATAAGCATATGAGGATACCTAGGTATCAAGTAAAGCAAAGTAGTACAAGTAAAGAAAACAAAGAAATTGTAACACAACACCACCATCTCCAAAACCCTCATAAATGGAAAATGAGTATCCTACCTCATTGTTATCAGATCCCTGGTGTACCTCATGCTAGGGACACATCTGGACTTAGCATACTCCATTGGAATGTTGAGTTGCTTCAGTGCAGCACCAAAGACATGCCACTGTGAAGCTGCCAAACACATACTCCAGTATGTCAAGGCCACTTCAGATGTGGAACTCCGATGTGATGGAAACAACGTCTCCATGGACATGGACTTTCAAGGATACTTGGACACAGGATGGTCACAAGACCCCAATAACTCCCACTTCACCTCTGGTTTCCTATTCCTAAGTAACTGCAGAGCAATTTCCTGGTAAAGCAAACAGCAAAGCATGGTTGCCTTATCTACCACTGAGTTAGTGTTATGATTCTTTTTTTCCTTTCACTTGTACTACTTCCTATGTGCAATACTTCAAGTATCTCCCTACATTCATCCGTACTCGTTCCATTTCTAGGATGTTACCTAAACACCAGTTCAACCCAGATGCTTACTCATTTCTTATTCATCATCATCCATTACCTTCATATCGTACAATTCCCTTTTTTGACCACTTATGCTGGTTCTGCTCTTCTCAGTCACCTGTTCTTCTGCTGGTCTGTGGGCCCGCTCATATGTATAAATAGTTCGTCGAGTTACTCCTGTACTGCAGTCTTGTTCTCCACAATCTAGCTGAAGTACACTCAACTCCTTTGGACTTCTTTGAAAGTCACCCTTGCCTTGGTCCTACGAGTATAGATTCTCGGACAGACAACTTAGGAAACTTCCTGAGTCCACCCTCTCCAATCAGTCAGACGATAACCCTGAACCTTCATCACCATCTTCTCAACAGCAGGAGAATAACCTGGACATCAACGTCCACCACTCTGAATCTGAAGACGAAACTCAGCAACTAGCTAGTTGTCTCACCGCTTCTCTAGACTTACCTAGTCTTGCCACCATCGGATTACCCATCACCCCAACTTATCTTAACCTGGGCCCACCATCCATCCGGAACCCAAACCCCAGCGTGATCAGCATCTTAGCACCCTCACCAACAACATTCGCCCCAACCATGAGTCACAACAAACCAGTTGAACTCCATCTGGGCAAACCCTCCACCTTTGATGGAACCTACGATTGAGCCATCCCCTGGCTCAACAATGTTGCTACCTACCTCTTCGTCAATGAAGAGGTTTACAACACCAATAACAAAAAGGTAGCCTTTGCCCTATCATTCATGACTGATGGATCTGCCAAAACCTAGGCAGACACCTTCTGTGCCAAGTCCCTCACCCTCCAATCCTTTGGAACCTGGTCTGACTGGCAAGTAGAATTCTGAAAGGATTTCAATCACCACAATACCAAAGGCAATGCCATTGCCTGGTTATCCATCACCTGCACCACCAAAAATGACAATGTCCCATCCTACATATCCACCTTTTGAAACAAAGTCGTCACCGCAGGACTCACTGGATCTGACTTGGTCCTAATCAACTTCTTCGCTACAGGGCTTCCACCTTCACTTATGAGAAGGATCCAGGGAATGGACACGGTACCCACCACCATAGATAAGTGGTATACCCAAGCCATTCATTTCAAGACCCAGTGGGAGTGGGCTGACGAGATCACCTGACGAAACAGGAAGCCAACCTCAGCAGTCGTCTTCCATGAGTCACCTAAGAAGAAGGAATGGGACCCCAATGCTATGGATGTAGATGCAGTCCGCATCCCCAAGATGACCAATACTGAATGAAAGTGCTGTGTTGACCAAAACCTCTGCTTCTGGTGTAGACAACCTGGACACCAAACCACTTCCTGTCCTGTCTTCACGACTAAATCTCCTACCCCCACAAAGAAAGTGCAGAAAATGGAGCCAAAACCTGAACCCATCCTGGCACTTGTTGAAATCAAAGAAGATGATGACAAAGACACCATCAGTGTCAACAAGGTGACCACTCCAGTCATGGGTTTTTAAGAAGAATGACCGCTTTGATGCCGGTATCTTCCACTTCTTGTAGCCATGTACTAGTAGCTGAATTATCCTCCCAATCTATGCAAATCCCTGTTAGATTGAACACTACTACTACCTTGAAAGACGTCAACACCCACACTCTCATAGACTCGGGAGCCAGGATTAACTGTATCGACTGGCATTTTGTCCAGAAGAACAAGTTCCCAAAAGAGCATCTCCTGAACCCAATCCCAGTCAGGAATGTAGATGCCACCATGAACAAAAACAGTGACATAAAATTCACCACCACCTTGCGAATCATGCTTGGCGGGATACTCCAGTATGTAAAGTTCCAGATTATCCATTGTGGTTCTGAAAATGTCATCCTCAGACTTCCCTGGCTTAAAGCGACCAACCCAGTCATCAACTGGGTCACCAAAACCATCACCATCACCCTCCCCAGACCAACCTTCCTCCTATCACCACTGACGAACCTCGCCATTCTGCCAAACTCACTCACCCTCTGCCAAACCGCCCGGTCCGCCACCTAGACATAGACCCCATCTGGGACGGTAGACTCTATGACTACCTAAATATGCAGACCAGCCATCGCTTCACAGTCGGCTTGGTACAAAACTCTGTAAACCATGTCATGTGCGCTGGACAATGCTTTGTTCAAACCACCCTGCCTGACAAACTCACAAACGCCACCTCCCTCGCCGCAGCGGCACCCAAGGCCAAAGTGACCCTCCCTCAGGAATACTCCGAGTTCAAGTCCATGTTCACAAAAGAGCCATTCAACCAGATGCCTCCATCCCGATCTTGCAACCACGAAATCCACCTCAAAGACTTGTTCAAACCCAAGGTGGGAAAGGTCTACCCTTTATCCCCAGACGAGCAGAAAGTCACAGATGAATTCATCAATGAACATCTGGCCAACAGCAAAATCCGTCCCTCGAACTCTCCCAGGCCTCCCCTTTCTTCTTCGTCAAGAAAAAAGATGGCAAACTCCGTCCCTGCCAAGACAACCACTATGTCAACGAACATACTGTTCGCGATGCATACCCCCTTCCCCTCATCTCTGACCTCATTGATAAGCTTAAGGATGCCAAGCTTTTTACCAAGTTTGACGTCTGATGGGGCTACAACAACGTCCAAATCAAAGACGGACACCAGTGGAAAGCTGTGTTCATCACCCATTGCGGTCTCTTTGAACCCACGGTCATGTTCTTTGGACTGACCAATTCCCCTGCAATGTTCCAGCACTTCATGAACAATTCCTTCTGTGATATGATCACTGAGGGGTGGCTTGTCATCTACATGGATGACCTCCTGATCTTCTCCGACAATGAAGCTGAACATACTGAGTGCACAAAGTGTGTTCTCGCTCGCATGAAGGAACTCAACCTTCATCTCAAACTTGAGAAATGCCACTTTGCCACCACCGAAGTGGAATATCTTGGTATGATCACTTGCCCCGGTGAACTCGCCATGGACCCAGTAAAAGTTGCAGGTATTGCTGACTGGCCCACTCCCATCAAACTCAAAGATGTCCAATCATTCATGGGGTTCGCCAACTTCTACAGATGATTCATCCCTAACTACTCAACCATCACACGTCCCCTCATTGACCTCATGAAGAAGGATGCCCCTTGGACTTGGGGCCCCCCCCAAATCACCACCTTTAAAAAACTCAAGGACACCTTCACCACAGACCCAGTCCTCAAATTCCCTGACATGACCCCATCCCTTTGCCATCGCCACCAATGCTTCCAAGTTCGCAACCGGAGGTGTCCTCCTCCAAACAGACGTAAATGGCGACTGGAAACCCTGTTCCTATCTCTCTCAGTCGTTTAATGTGGCTGTTATGCTTCTTTTCTTCCTTTCACTTGTACTACTTCCTACGTGCAATACTTCAAGTATCTCCCTACGTTCATCCATACTCATTCCATTTCTAGGATATTACCTAAACACCAGTTCAACCTGGATGCTTACTCATTTCTTATTCATCATCATCCGTTACCTTCGTATCGTACGATTCCCTCTTTTGACCACTTATGCTGGTTCTGCTCTTCTCGGTCACCCATTCTTCCACTGGTCTGTGCGCCCGCTCATACGTATAAATAGCTCGTCAAGTTACTCCTGTACTCTAGTCTTGTTCTCCGCAATCTAGCTGAAGTACACTCGACTCCTTTGGACTTCTTCGAAAGTCACCCTTGCCTTGGTCCTACAAGTATAGATCCTCGGACGGACAACTTAGGAAACTTCCTGAGTCAAACCTCATTCCTCCTGGTAGCAACCCACCTGACCAGGTCACTCTTTGAACTCCACAGTGCGCCACGTATCAAGTGGTGGTTGTTCAAGTTATCGCAGCCACTTGTTACTTAGTACTTTTGCGGCTACGTTAGGTCCTACCCAGAACTACCATAACAGAAACTTCCTGAGTCCAACTTCCTTCCTCCTGGTAGCAACTCTGCTTACAAGGTCACTCTTTGAACTCTACAGCGCACCATGTATCAAGTGGTGGTTGTTCAAGTTATCGCAGCCACTTGTTACTTAGTGCTTTTGTGGCTACAGTGGCTCAAACAACTGTCCCGATGTTTGCATGTTTTTTACTAAACGCAATAAAGTGCAGTAACCACTAAACCTTACCCAAACCAGTGGGAATATAAAATATAGTATCTACTCCTGGCTTTCTATTGGACCAAGGGTTAAAGGATGTGAATAAAATTTGATGAAATGGCAATCATTGGGACAGTTCTTTGACTTTAAGTTTGGATTACATATATGAGACCCTAATACAGTGAGCAACAAAACTGATGCAATGTTTGTAGCATTTTGATTGAAGCATGAATATTGAAAGCCCTGTTGATGCTAGACCCCTTAACCTAGGTAGGGCTTTCCAATGGTATATGGGTTTATTATGTAATTCTTACTATATCGGGAAATATTTCGAAATTGATGTGAGGTACTTATTGCATTAGTTTTGTTGCTGACACTCTAAAGTATTCAAAATGCATATTGCAAGTGGTTATTACATAAGCAATGGATCATGTGACATGCAATAAGTTCAACATGATACAAACAAACACACACACTATCACTTTGTCCACAACCATCATCATGAAATCTCTCTCAGTTGACCAAACTCATCATATCATCTCTCTCTTGGAATTGGGACAATCAACTCATCAAATTGCTCAATCTACTGGTCTCAACCAATCTACTATTAGTAGACTCAGGTCCAAACATCTTCCCAACCTACCCCAAGCCTCTGGTGGTTGTTCTTCTATCATTTCTTCTACCAATATACATCATGCTATTTGTCTTATTGGATCTGGGAAGGCTGAGAATGCAGTTCAGGTGACCAAAACACTTCAAGAAGTGAAGAACCATTCTATCTCCCCCCAGACCATCCACCGCCACTTGAAGAAAGCTGGTATGAAGGCTGTAGTGAAGCAAAAACGCCCTCTTCTTGCCCAGCATCATAGGAGAGCAAGGATGAACTTTGCTCTAAGCCATCAGCATTGGACTGTTGAGGACTGGAAGCAAGTTATATGGTCAGATAAGACCAAAATTAATCGCATTGGGTCAGATGGCAGGAAATGGGCATGGAAAAGGACAGGAGAGGGTCTTAGTGACAGGATTGTGGAGGGAACAGTTAAGTTTAGGGAAGGATCAGTGATGCTATGGGGCTGTATGACCTGGGAAGGTGTTGGAATGGCTTGCAAGATTGATGGTAAGATGGATGCTGATCTCTATGTGCAGATTTTGGAGGATGAACTCCAACAAACTCTGGTGGATTATGGATTTTCCCCAGAAGACATTATCTTCCAGCAGGATAATGATCCCAAGCATACCAGTAGGAAGGCTAGGGAGTGGCTTGATGACCATGAATTTGAGGTCATGGTATGGTCTGCTCAGTCTCCAGACCTTAATCCCATGGAACACCTATGGTTTCTTCTCAAAAGAAGACTTGCAGAGTATCCTGAGCCAGCTAACGGAATATTGGAACTTTGGAAGAGGATTAAAGTGAAATGGTATAAGATTGGGGTGGAGGAGTGTCAGAGATTGATTAAGAGCATGCCTAGAAGAGTTCAGGAGGTCATCAAGGCCAAAGGAGGATACACTTCATACTAATCTGTGATACCCTTATACCAGCAACAAAACTGATGCAATGAGTACCTTATACCAATTTCGAAATATTTCTCGATATAGTAAGAATTACATAATAAACCCATATACCATTGGAAAGCCCTGATCAATTAGGGGGTCTAGCATCAACAGGGCTCTCAATATTCATGCTTCAATCAAAATGCTACAAACATTGCATTAGTTTTGTTGCTCACTGTATGTTGTAAAGTACTTACATACATTTGATAATGGTTCTATTATGTAACTATTATCAGCTAGCACCATATGAACCCCACCATTTCATAGTAACTCTCCTATTATCATTATGAAAGCTTTAAGGGACAATACTGTCTCCTTCCTTTTCCTGAATCTCTCTTCCAGGAAAATAACCTCTCAAACTGGTCTAGGCAAGTCTACAGTGCCTAGGGTCCTCAAGGAAGCCTCTTTGAAACCTGTAGTAGAGAACAAAAACCTCCTCTCTTCAAGAGTCATAAGAAAAGATAATTGGCCTATGCTTTCAAATACTAGCATTGGACTGTGGAGGGTGGGAAAATGGTTGTATAGTTAAATAAGACTAAAGTCAATAGGAATGGGTCATATAAACAAGAGTATGTATATAGGATGGAATGGAGTGGGAGTTTAGAGTGAAATGTACAGAAAGATGGATGCTGAGCAGTATGTGACAATTTCAAAGCAGGGGTTGCTGGAAAGCATTGAAAAATTTAAAATTTCAGAAGGTGAGATCATTTTCAATACGATAATAATGCCAAGCATACCTCTAAAACAGTTTAGACCTAGGTCAAAGATCAAGAGATTGGATCTTTAGATTGGCCTGCACAGTCTCTATACCTCACTTCCTTTGAACATAGCTGAAATCATCTGAAACAATGACTTTCAGTGTATAAAAGTGTCCCTAAGGAGTTTATCATTTATAGGAGAGGTTAGTAGAGGAGTGGGGGAATATTTGTGCAGAATAGCATCAGAAATGGATTAAAAGCATGAATAGAAGGCTTGAAGTAGTTATCAAGGCCAAAGGAGGTCATACTAAATACTAAATACTTATATTTATATAAAGTCAAAAAACTGTCCCAATGAGTGACCATTTTAAAATGAATGCCATTTCATCAAATCTTATTTAAATTCTTTGACCCTTGGTCCAATAGACAGCCAAGAGTAAGCACTATATTTCATACACCCACAGATTTGGGTAAGGTTTAGTGGTTACTGCGTTTTGTTATGTTTAGTGAAAAACATGCAAACATTGGGACAGTTGTTTGAGCCACTGTATGTTAGCTCCTACCCGGAACTACTGTAACAGTATTTGTCTCTAGGAGATGGATGGTGTGGGTAGGATCTATTTTGGCTTGGTGCCAGAGATTCTCCCATTTGACGATGAAGTCTTCAACTCTCATTGTTCCTTGTGTGAGGTTTTCGAGCTTGGTTCTTGCCCAGCCAACCTTATTGTTCTGATGGAACATCCCTTCTATATCCACAATTAATTGTGCCCATGTGACTTTGTGACCCTGAGCTAATTGGGTTTATGTGAATTGGGAATATTTTGCTCCTTTCAGGCATGAGAGGACTGCCACAACTCTTTCATAGGAGTTGTTGAGCATTGCCTTTTCATTGATTTCCAACCATCCCTTAATCTTGGCTCACCATTCTTTGAATTTAGACATGTCTCCATCATATGCTCCTGGATTGGCGAAGATTTTAACTTTGGAAGAGAGTGTTGGTTGGGTGAGGGTAGTGGTTGATAATGATGATAATGATGATGTGGCAGGTCCTGGACCTACTGCCATCTGAGTCGTGAGTGCCGCTACCTGGTTTTCTACTTTGTGTAGAGCATTCTGCAATGTGGCTACCAACTATGCTGCCACATCCAGCCTGTTATCAGGATCTTTGGAGTGATTGTTCATGGTGTTGGCCACAGTGGTAAAGTTGAACAACATCTTTAGTTATTGGATTGGTTTACCAAGTCAGTTGCTACTGAAATGGGTTGCCAAGCGATGTTTGTGATAGTGGGGGCAGAGTGGTAGTGAACTTCATCTGGGGTCTATTCCTTGTAAGGAGAGTAGAGCACTAAGATGATAGTGTGCTCATTGAGCTGGATTTGGAAGTTCAAGCTCCTTTGGTAGTCAATTAGATTCTTTGCTATCTGGTAGATTGCATAAAGAAAAGTGCAGGTGCAGATGAAAATTGAAGCAAGAATTGAGTAAAAGATCATCTACTGTAAGAATCTCGGCAGGATTCGAAGTGTGTTCCTAGGTCTAAGACATGGGAACTTGAAGTTATTGTATTGTGAGTACAGTCTGATTCGTGCAGGTACTTCTCATCTCCTTTCAGCTGCTATTCACTGCCTATTCATCCTGATTGGACGTGCTAACCTCCTAGCTAATTCCGGTGGTAGTATGTAATCATTTGGGTCTCCTAAGGATTCTTCCAATGCTTCTCTCTTTGGTAAGGTGAGAGGCATAAGAATGAGTTGCACTTCACTCTTTAGGGATAATCACCGGGATAGCCTCAAGCTTAATCTCCGGTTCCTCTGATGGATAGTGTAAGTTTGGGCTGCTGCACTGACTATTGGTTTTAGACTTGAAATCCAGTAATGGAGACTGTGCTCCAAGAAATTGGAGGAGAGTGTGAAAAGTTTCTTCCTGCGAGTGGTGATCTGGGTTGAGATCCTCTGCAGCAACTGCTTGAGCCAAGAAAGCGGTGTCAATGTAGGCAGGATCTGCCTTGGTATCAAAAAGAATCTCCTCTCCGGTAACCTCAAAGGGTAGAAGGAAGTAGGAGGAGGACACTGGGAGAGTGGTCTCAGTAAAGAGTACAATCAGCTGCCCTGTGGGGTGTGCTGTCTGCTATCACATTATTGAAGACCTTGAGTCTTATTCAATGGCTTATTGAGAGTGGACTTTTCCTTCTGTTTTCAAAGCGACAACTTACTCTGGCATGTTTGTTTATTTTCAGGAGGTGGCTACAACAAGGTTGAGGAACTTGGCAGTAGTGTCAATGGTGAAGAAGATAACAAACTTCTAATAAAACAACCTAGAACAAAGACTGAACTAGTTGTAGTGGAAAGTGGTTGTGAGAGATGTTCAATCAAACAGGTGAAAACTCCAAGAGAAATTTGTTAGAGTCCTCTGGCATCAATTCATGGGGTTTATATACTACATGGATATCAGAGTTCTAATCTGAGTATGAACTACATTACAATGCTATTGGACGATAAGAGATAAGTCATAGATAAGAGCACATAGCCTTGCACAGGTATCTGGTGGGTTGTGAGTCATGATGAGTAATGTGTGAATACATGTGTAGGAATTGAGTCATAATAAGCATAGCTGTGGGAGAATGCTGTGTTTATGTGGCAGCCAATGGGATATGATCCTGTGGACAGCCTTGACATGAGGCATTAGACTTAGAAAAGATTGAAAGTATAATCTGTAGAGGGATGGAATGTCGAGATTGTAATACAACATGTGTTAGACTTTCTGGCAGGGAGGGATGTAGTATGAAAGAAAGAGAGAAGAAGTCAAGTTCCAATTGTGAAGCATGTCCATCCACATAATTCAAGCTCCACTTCAATATTGCAACTGTTATGATAGTTTCGGGTAGGACCTAACGTAGCCGCAAAAGCACCAAGTACCAAGTGGCTGTGATAACTCAAACAACCACCACTTGATACGTGGTGCGCTGAAGAGTCGAACAAGGGTTTCTGGTCAGCTGATTGCTACCAGAGAGACGAGTGAAAACTCAGGCATTGCTGAGGTGTCCGGTTGGGAATCTATACCCGAGGGATGGTTGAGGGTTGAGGGTTGACTACGATGAGTCCGAGTGTTCAAGTAGGACTAAGAGTAGTCCAGTCGAGTGGTCACAGGCACTGTGGTGAGTGCAGCAGAGATACTCAGCTAGATTGTGGAGATCAAGACTGAGTGTACATGAGTATCGCTGCGAGATATTTATACTACTAGAATCATGCACGGACCAAGTAACTAAAAGAGGAAGGCCAGAAGAGCAGAAGGGTGAAAGGCCAAAAGGGAAGTGCACAATATCCAAAAGGGTAAATCGTACGATGCAAAGGCAGCAGATGATGACGAAGATGAAATGACAAATGCAAAGCCATCAGATGATGACGAGAATGAAATGAGTAAGTGTGATGCCATCGGATGATGACGAGAATAAAATGAGTAAGCACTCAGGTTAAGCTGGTGTGGGGTTATGTCAGGTGAAAGAAGAATGAGTATGGATGAACGTATGAGGATACCTAGGTACCGAGTGAAGTGAAGAAGTACAAGTGAAACAAAAGAAAGAAATTGTAACAGCAACTCACATCAATTGTTTGTCACAGTTGAGATCAAATATAAGTACAATATGTTGTGAGGGAAAACAATGCAAAACCTGTGCACAGTACAACAGCACATTCTGATGCATCTGAGACTTCAAAAAATATCATCTGCATTCTGACATTACAGACTAGCATTATCACTTAGTCAAATGCCACAACTCATGAGCAACCGCAATGCATTGTAAATCTGGGAATGGACTGTATTGAGTGTATTGTTGCATCATGCCAGGTAAACATCATTGTTCTGACATTACAGACTAGTCAAGCAAGCACAATGGCATCATAAATCTGGGAGCAGACTGTATTAAGTGTATTGTTTCATCATACAAGGTGAACTACTTATATAGCCTGTAACAGTAACTACATTACATTCTATTTCACATTGATGACAACTACACAGTAGCTATCATGTATGTACTTGATAATTCCACAGAATGCTAAATATAAACTCCATATGTGGCATTGCCAGCAGTAGGGACAAAGCATAATATCGACACTTTCCATGGTGCAAAGCATTACTAGATTTGGGGACTTTCCATATTTGGAATTGCTGGTTGCGGCCATGTAACAATGGCATTCACTGAGCTCTACCCCAAATTCATCTTAGGCTTCCCAACTCTGTTTCAATGTCTTTCCAACCTTTTGCCTGCTCTCATCACCTCCCTGTAGGCTGCTCCACAGTGTCATGGACATACCATCACTCAGAGTGTGCACTCTAGGTTCTCTCCAATTCCTCAGCACTGAGGATTGTGTGGTCCCTTCTTCCAATGCATGTTGGAGAAGTTTTTTGTGGCAAGCAGAGGGTGTAAAGTATGTATGCCTTCTTGTTACTGTGTAGTTTGATGAATCTTTGTTCAGGATTTTCTGCTACACATTTTGTACCTCCGTGGCCACTGAACTTCCTCTTGTGGTGATCATCAATCATTTGAAAGGTATGACACAGTTGACCTCCTGCAAAACCTTTTTGCTCACAATTTTGCAGCATACAAGTTCATTAGTCACTTACTACTGGACTGAGGATACTGGAACCTTTGCAGCTTCCACATATGCCATGGTATTTATAATCAAACTTCATTGGAGCTGACCTGTTTATAGTGCGAGATCCCAATAAGAAGAAAACTGGAAACACAGAGTATCTTACATCTCAATGGTAAGCGTTACCTCTGTCAGTAAACAAAGATATTCTAATTGATAAGCACACCACAGATGGCGACCAGAAGATCAGCACAAATCCAACTTTTACTTGAGTGTGAAAAGCCATATGTTCCAAAGCATCAGTGTCAAGTGAGGCATGGGCCTCAACCAGAAGAGCAAGCAAACATCTAACATGGTAAGTTGCCAGCATTCTCTCAAACTGTGTCATACTTATGTTTGTTAAAGCAGCCTCCAATGTTGAGGATAGCCAAGATCTGCATAACTCAGAACAGCAGATGGAAGGTACAGTATATCTGCTTTCAATGGTGAAATCTGACACTCATACTTGACATAGAAATCAATGCCTCTACAGCTTACAAAATTGGCCCACCTGTATGTATTCTGCAGTAGAAGATGAAGAAGGTCTTCTGTTATTCTGATCACAACAATGCCATTGCCAATACAGCACAAATTGATCCTGAGCCATCCCACCACCTATCTTATCATTGAATAGCAGTCCCATGTGAATCAGACACCAGAATTGCTCACCAGCTACCCCATTCCCAGTCTATTTGTCCCTCAACAGTCCCTTGCACATCAGATATCCCAAACAGAATTACAAACACAGCTAGCATCAGCAACCAGACTCTTTGTCCCTCAATAACCCTTTGCATGTCAGATGCTTCAAATAGAATTACAAACATAGCTAGCATCGATAACCAGTCTCTTTGTCCCTCAACAACCCTTTGTGCATCAGATGCCCCAAATGGAATTACAAACACAACTAGCATTGATAACTGGTCTCTTTGTCTCTCAACAATCTTTTGCACGTCAGATACCCCAGACAGAATTACAAACACAGCTAGCATCAATAACCAGTCTCTTTGTTCCTTGACAACCATTTGTGCATCAGATACCCCAGAAGAAATTATAAACACAGCTAGCATTGATAACCAGTCTCATCGTCCCTTAGCTACCCCTTGCCAATCACTTGTGCAAAACAAACTTCAACATCAAACAGGGCTACAAAGTTGAATGATGCTGTCTTCAGGAGATCACACAAAGGAACCATTGATATAGAAATGATCAATATTAATTCAATATTGTGTGATAAAGTTCATGCAGTCATTAACAATGTACTACAAGTTTGGTCAGTTCAACTATATATTTGTCTCACAATCATCTCATGCATTACCTGTAGCACAATTCACTGACAATGTTCGCAGTCTGAATCTTAAGGACCACATGTTTCCATGGGTGCAATGGCTTGAGTTTGCCTGGAAAGGGAAGTGCCACATTGTGAGTGCCACATTGTGAACTGGCCAAATGGTGTGCCAGTACCTGGGCCCTCAATGAATGTCCATAACCTCTCTACCATGGATACATGCATACTTGTCAGGCCGCTTGTGGAGAATGCTTGACAAGCTCACAGAAGTGCGAAAGAGGTGAATATTGTGCCTTGGAGTATGGGTGAGTGTACTGGATGGTGTCATATCTGAGTTCAACTGACAATCTGAAGATGAAATTGATCTTGATGACATCTCCCCTGAGAAGAAGAGAATCCCCCTTGTGTGTAACATCAATTTGAATGCCTTACACACCTTGGGGGATTGTGTCCATTGGAAAGAGTGGAAGGACAAGAAGCACCGCAGATCTGGCCCTACAAAGGGTATCAGGCATTTGAAGCAATGCAATTCGTCTCCAGTGGAAGATTCAGGGCTCAAGTCGTTCCATGATGGTCCCCCTCTTGTGAGAGCATGCAAGCGAGTCCATAAGGGCATGGTGCTGCATGGACAGCATGGTTCAGATTCATTGGATAATGCTAATGTCCATTCAGATTATCATGTACTATTGAAGGTGGTAAATGCAGCACATCCAGTGAAGGTAAACAAGAGACCAAGGGCTATCTTATCATCTGAAGATCCATCTGAACCTTCAGATGATTCTAATGGATCTGAGCCTCAGGGGATCGGCAGGTCACATAAAGTCAATGTCAAGGAACCAAAGGCACAAATTGCTGCTGAGCGACTAGCCAAATTGAAGTAGCCCATTGCAGTGCTGCACATGAAGGATAATTCAAAGAGGCCAGTAGATTTGATTTTTGATGGTATTTGAGCAATGTATATATTGATATCATTCACTTATCAATTTCTAGATGAGTTTAGTGCTGCTGAATCCCCTGCAAAATATTTTCCTCCTCACAAAATTCATCATTCCTCTAATGATCGTGCTCTGCCTCCCTTGTTGCAGCAGCAACCTTCTTATTGGCCACCTCAGCAGTCATATTACCTACCTTTCCTGCCACCATATTATGGTACACCTCCATTTATGCCTTATGGATATCCTGGCCAAGCTGGGCCTAATAACCTGAAACCCAATCATCATTGCCTGAAGAAACAAATCTCGCCAGTGTTGGAGACTAGTATGGAAGATGACATGGAGTAATGATATCTCTGCAGTATTGCCACTCACTAATTGCATATGTATCCATAATGTATTATTGTGAAGGACATTGAATGGATTGTAACATATGATCCTATGGTGTAACTTATGACAAGATCTTTGTGGTGTATCACTCACTGGCAGTTGCATTGGGTGACATCACATCACAAAGAATGTTATTGTGTCACACACAAGCCCATTGGATTATGCCTGACATAACACAGTGTGCATCTGTATTGTGTGTCACAAACAATGTCATTGTGTGACACAGGGAGATGTTGTGTAACACAACAAATGTCTGTGTGTCACAGAGAATGTCATTATGTGACACAGGGTATAATATTGTGCCACATAGCATATGTCCTGTGTATCATGAAGAATGTCATTATAAATACTATTAGTACTTCTACTATCTTGTGCATTCTAGATTTCTCCTACTGCTAGTATGTGATACAAGACATGATATTGTTGTGTGTATCACAGCACACAAGATTGCCATACCATGCACAGTTTGGTAGGTCAGTAGTGTATACTTGTCAACTGCCAGCAGTTCATACATTATAATCTAAATACTTTGCTTTTATATCTCAGTATAATATCTAACACACACTTTGTTATCTTCTAACCCAACCATTTTAAGACAGGATATGGTGGCTTCTTTTATCAAGTTTGCATTATATTTTTGTTGCCATTCATCTTTTCTTTCTCTTTCTCCTTTGATTTCACTAGCATTGCTTGGTACCACAGGTACCTTCTATGTTCAATCCACAAGGCTTACCCTTGCTTCGATTACTCATCAAGGGCTTAACCCTTTGCCCCATTGAAGGTAATAAATTCTGGCTGTAGTGCAATACTCAGGGGGATTGAAATAATAGAAAAGAGGGTGAAGGAATGCAATTCCATTCAACCCAGGGACAACACTGAGTTGGTGAATGACAAGAAATGGTTTTTTAGTGGTCTGGGATGAATCCAGGGTGAATCCAGATTAAAATGGATGAAAAAGCAGATGTGGCAGTCTGAATCTGGATTGAGAAAATATGAGGAGAGCAAGAGAAAACAAACATCAACCAAAAATGATGTGAGACAGATGCACATAAGCAAAAACTACTGTATTTTGTCAATACAGTGAGTTTTATAGTCCTGGGGAATACCCTCAGACTTGTCCTAAGTAAGGATAATGATAAAAAGAAGGTTTTTGTACAGTATAAAGTTTGAGGGGCACCCAAACATCCCTGCAAGGGTTATGTGACATTGTCTAGGCCTATGCTAAGTATGAAGAAGGAAAAAGAAAACAAAAGAAAAGAATCCTGAGTAATATGAGTGTGGGTACAGCAATCCAGATGAGTTCATGCATATGATCAAGCAAATAATGGGAGGTTTGAGTGGACAGATGGTTCAGATTCGGATTCAGATGATGATGGCGAGTGGTGGGAATGTGCTTTATGAGCACAAGGAATATCTATTCCTTACATTGTTTTACCTTTTTCTTTCTTTGATCTGATTATGCAACTCCAGCCCAACCCATTGTTCCATTGTAGGAGTTAGATGCTTCTTACAGTTGCAGGATACATTTTCCTCATTCTCTATCATATCCTATCACCTCCCACCTCATCCGCCATCAACTTCATGCCAATCCAATTTTATTCCCAGTGTTTACAGATCATCCAAATACAATCCAAGTCCAATCCAAGTCAACATGATCCAATCTGGTTTCATTGTACATATTCCGTGTCATCTGATTTAACTTTTCCTATCCGATTAGGCCTTATTAAGGACATTCCTATCATAATATCTTCCTTTCATTTTGTTATCTCCAAAGTTTAACATTCCTTTTCTTAAATACTCACCCTACATCGATCCTGTATACTTACCTAGGGTCGGATTGCCTTAACAGTCCTTATTACGATAGTTCTGGGTAGGACCAAGCATAGCCGCAAAAGCACTAAGTAATCAAGTGGCTGCAATAACTCAAACAACCACCACTTGATACATGGTGCACTGAAGGAGTTCAAGGAGGGTCACTGGTTAGCAGATTGCAACCAGAGAGTCGAGATAGAACCCAGGTGTTGCTGAGAGTGTTCTGTTGGGAATCTATACCTGAAGGACCAAGGGTCTTCCTCTTGTGATCAAGGTGGGACTAGGTGTTGGCTGTAGTTGTCAAGGGTCAAGGGTCAAGGGGTCACAGGGGTGTTCCCAAGTGGAGCAGGGATACTCAGCTAGATTGTGGAGATCAAGACTAGTGTACAGGAGTATCGCTGCAGGGTATTTATACTATGAGAATTGTGCACAGTGTAGGAGTCAATGACCCCTTGAGGTGATAAACCTGTATTCCCGCTTTGTTTACAGGATGCCCAGACTGCCCATATCAATTATCCTATCCGTCCGTCGCAGTCCCGTGTGTATCCAAGTGGATCTAACCCATATTCATATATTTTGTTTTTCATTCCTACATGTTTCCGCATGAGGTGACCAAATTGGGTCGCTGGATCGAGATCGCACGACATACACTAATTGACTCTCTTTTTGTCCAATTTCCATTTTATTTCGTATCTTCTTAGATTCTTTTCAGACAGTTCTGTGTTATCAACATGTATCCAATTGGTTATAAGGTACGGATAGTCGGGTTGTATGACATTTTAAAGGTAGTCCATTGATTCATGGATCCAACCTTATCCCACCTTGACAGAACATTGCTTTTCTTTTCACAGGTCTATCTCCATGAGAGATGGCTCTGTATACGTACACTTTCCTTATTTATTTGATACTTCATCTGCTGTAAAAGTCCCAGGAATACCTGAGACTATAAAATTTGTGTTTGTAAATAAAAATTTCATCTTTGGATCCCCGTTTCCCTCACGTTCTAAGTTGCCTCGTCCATTTAATTATCTTTTTGAACTGCCCTTGCTCATACTTGATCACTGTTGTGCTCGGTGTAGAAAACTAATAATAGGTGAAATAAAGACAGGTGGGGTGATAAGTTCATCCCATGGGGGGTTATACTCAAAGGAATGAAGGATTTGGGTTTGTCTAGGAGTCCTAGAGGCTGCTAAATGATCCAGAATGAAAAGTGGTCAATGTTAAAGTATTCAGGTGGAGTCAAGGTGATGAGAGGATTGATTTGAGTAGATGAGACACAAAGGAATGATAGGGCGAGGTAAAAGGAAGGCTATCCAGCTCACTCACACACAGGAGAGTAGACAGGAGATCTCCTGAACGCAGAAAGATGATATTTTATGTTAGAAACATGGTTTTATAGTCCTAGGCACAAACCAGGACTGTTAAAGGCAATCCAACCCTAGGTAAGTATACAGGATCGATGTAGGGTGAGTATTTAAGAAAGGAGTGTCAAACCTTGTAGATAACAAACGGAAAGGAAGGTGTTATGAAAGTCATGACCTTAATAAGGCCAAATCAAATAGAACAAGTCAAATCAGATGAAGCAGAATACATATGATGAAACTGGATTGGATTACATTGAATCGGATTGGACTCAGATTGGATTCAGATGATCTGTAAACACTAGGAATGAAACTGGACTGGCACAAAGTCGATGGCAGATGAGATGGGAGGTGATAGGACATGATGAAGAGCGAGGAAAAGGTATCCTGCAACTGTAAGGAGTATCTAACTCCTATAGCACACTTGGACTTTCTATTCCTTTTGGTTCTTCTCCTTTTGGACTCACTTATTTTGAGTTTAGAGTTCTCTATCTTATTTGAGCATAGCTCCACCCATAGGTATTTATTCAAACCTTCATATTTTTCACTCCTCAGTCATTTGCTACTACCTTGGGCAGTGGCTGAGGTGAGTCTCTAATCAGTGCATTGTCATTACCTTACCCTTTTGACAGGATGTAGGGAATGGGTTAAGTAGAGAAGATAAAGAGATGGATGATGAGGATTTAGAAGATGGTTTAGAAGGGGTAGAGGGATGCAAGGATGGTAATGAAGGAAGAGTTGTTAGAGGAGATAGTTCAAGGTTGGGTGAACAGTATTGAGTAAAAGAAGCTTCTGGTTCAGAAGAAAAATTAGTGAAACTGCCTGGGACAATGGGTGAATCAGGTGAACATAGTGTGAAGGAATCAATGCAGTTATGCCATGCTCTATCCAGGGTAACTGAGGTAAAGAGCTCAGTGTCAGTAGAGATATCTGGATTTCTAAGACTTGAGAGTAGCTTGTCTATCTCTAGTCACTCTAGTGTAGGCCTGAGCAATCTCATCCTGACAACCTAAAAAAAAACCCTCACAGTGGGCTCCAGTTTAAAAAACATAAAACAGGCTGGTGTGACAGGACCAAGGTTAGTGGAATGGTCAACAGAAAGAAAAGAGGTGAGTGCAAGTATGACTTGTCCCAAGGGGTTCTGAGGTTGGAGACAAAGTGTCAAGGCTTTGATGAGAGCTTTGAAAGCAATCTGGACGTGTTTCCAGATGAAACCATATGAAAATCAATAAAACTGGCCAAACAGCAGACAGTCGGATAATTCAACAAAAAGACAGGGACTCAAACATAATGGTGATCAAGTACAAGTGAGAGTGGTTTGAAAGGATGGTTAAATGGATGAGGCAACTTAGAATGCAAGAGAAAACAGGGATCAAAAGATAAAATTTTTCATTTATGAACACAATTTTATAGTCCTAGGTATTCCCAGGACTTTTACAATGGATGAAGTACCAATTAAATAAGGAAAGTGGATGTATGACAGAGCTGTCTTTCATGGAGGTCAACCCATGAAAAGAAAAAAAATGTTCTGTCAAGGTGGGATAAGGTTTGATCCATGAATCAATGGACTACCTTTAAAATATTGTATAATCCAATTATCTGTACCTATTAACCAATTGGATACATGTTCATGACATGGAATTGTCTGAAAAGAATCTAAGAAGGTATGAAATAAAATAGAAATTAGACAAAAAGGGAAGTCAATTAGTGTGTGCCATTCAATCTCAATTGAGCAATCCGATTTGGTCACCTTGCACAGAAACATGAAGAAATGAGAAGCAAAACATATGAATATGAGTTGGATCCACTCAGATAGACATGGGATCATGACAGACAGACAGGACAATTGATATGGGCAATCTGGGCAACCTGTAAACAAAGCAGAAATGTGGGTTTATCACCACAAGGGGCCATTGACTCCTACAGTGCCTTCTCATTACACACTGCAAGAAACCATTTCAGTGCACAAATCACCAATGGAACTCATTTTCTCACCAGATCATTCACCTGCTGGATTGAAAAAAGCAAATGTATCAGTTCCACTTTCTCACCTTACTTGTCAACCACAAGGCTTCTCTCCAGAACATTGTTGACAAAGAATCTGATGAAGTGATCAATATTGATCTGACATTGGCTTGGGTTTTTTGCATCTCCCCCCACAACCATGCCACCTTCTCATTAAACAATTGCCCTATCCAAAACCTTTTTGTGAAAGGGATTGTCTCTGATAATGCCTGTGTTGCAGTCCACATTACTATTAACCCAAACAACAAAAGAAATCCCTGAAGTGGGTTGCTTCAACATACCAACTGTCTGGACTCCCTTCATTTCTTGGCCAATTCCCATTGACACATGGATTTCACTCTCTTCCCATAGACTCAGACATGTTCAGTATTTGGAATGGTTTTTGTCTTCAGTTGTTATTGAGATTTGATGGAAATAAAGTGATGCCAAGCCAAATCCTAGGATAGACATGGGATCACAACAGATAGATAGGACAATTGATATGGGGAATCTGGGCAATGTTACAGTAGTTCCAGGTAGGACCTAGCATAGTCACAAAAGCACTAAGTACCAAGTGGCTGCAATAACTCAAACAACCACCACTTGGTATGTGGTGTGCTGGATGAGTAGAACGAAGGATTACTGGTCAGTGGGTTGCTACCAGTGAGATGAGTGATAACTCAGGTGTTGCTGAGGTGTCTAGTTGGGAATCTATACCTGAGGGACCTAGGGTTGAGGGTTGACTACGTTGAGTCCAAGTGGTTGAGTGTTCAAGTGGTCAAGGGGTTACAGGGGTGTTCCCAAGTGGAGCAGTGATACTCAGCTAGATTGCAGAGATCAAGACTAGAGTACAGGAGTATTGCTGTGAGGTATTTATACTATGAGAATTGTTCACAGACCAAGTGTCCAAAAGTGGGTGGCCAGGAAGAGTAGAAGGGATAAAGGCCAAAAGGAGGAATCATACGATGCACAGGCAATGGATGATGATGAAGATGAAATGAGTAATACAATGCTATCGGATGATGATGTGAAGTGAAATAAATAAGCACTCGGGTTAAGCCAATGCTGGTTACATAAAGGTGAAAGGAAATGAAGTACAGATGAACATACAAGGATACCTAGGTATCAAGCATAGTGAAGTAGTACAAGTGAAGAAAAGAAAAGAAAAGAACAGAAAGAAATCGTAACACTTTGTCTCCATTGGATGCATACCTGCATGGGAAATGCAATATGGTAATTCTTTTCAACACTAACAATGAAGGTAAGCAACTTTCTCATTGACTTGGAGCACTTACTCCACTAACTAGCTACTTTTTTAGATGTCCCACTTGTTGCACAAGTCTACATTGTATGTATTTACTTTTCACAAGGCAAAGAAGAACCCTGTGCTCACATCTTTAATGGAGCCATTACTCTATGTTGAGTTGTGTAAAGTGGTCAGTGGTCTGGAGGATGTACTGAAGATGTTCTGGCTATAACGCAGAGTCTACCAGGGCCCAGGGGTCTGATGGCCATTATTACCATGAGGGAGTGGTGATCCCCATCACAGCTGTGATGGGGGCTGTGGAGCTGATTCTGGTTTATGGTTGTCAACACAACCACGATGCCAGTGTCACTGTCTCTCTTGAGACATACAACAAATGTTATCTCAACAAGTACACAGACAAGGAGTGGTATGACACAGTTTCTCAAGACTTTTTGTAGAGTATTTTGTACTACATTGTTTGGGGTCACAATTCAAGATTCTGAGGTCCATTTTTGTTATTTCTCTGATTCTCCTTTATGTGTTATCTGCTAAATTGCTGCTAAGACTTAAACATCATTTCCACCTCAGGCTCCTAGGCAACATAAGTCTATGTACACTAAGCACTCACCTGCTTCATTTAGTGGTTTTGCACATGCAGTCTCATATAGTCGTATGTTATCACACCTCAGGCAGCACTTTTTTGAACTCCGACAGTCTTACAGACCAATTTTCGTTGTAGGTAATAATATGTCTCTTAGACCAGGAATCCCATGGGCCTTGCATGGCCAAAATAAGACAGGCCCTCTCCAGGCCCCGTTTCACCCCCCTCAGTGCCTCAATTTAGTTTTGCAGATTCTGTCCGGCTTGCTTGGGGTCCATCTTGCCCTTGTCAGTGCCTCCTCGGTGCCTCAATCAATCTTGCAGAATCCACCCAGCTCGCTTGGGGGCCCACTCTGCCCTCGTCAGTGCCTCGAATGTCTTCCCCTCAAATCCATTCAGCCTCACTTTGGGCCTTGCTTTGGCCTCGCCTTGACAGAACAATGTTGTCTGACTTGCTATGTAATTCAGGTAACTTTTAAACACTTTCTTGTCGTCTCTCTCGTCTCTCTCATCCATGGCTCCTAGATGAGGTACTCAACATGCTCAGGTAACTGTGGGGGGACTTGGAAAGCACTTTGAGAGTCCCCATTGTCCAAGAGACAAACAAAAAACTCAACACTATGTCGAAATTGCTGGTCATTTCACAAAATGTCGCCGCTTGTCACCTTGAACAACTTCTATCTGAGCTCCCATCCTTGCCTCCTTCTGTTGAAGACTTATCTGATCAGTCTGATCACGAACTCACACATGAAGACTACCTCGACCTGAATGATCAACAGTTTGTTCCTAGCGACAGTGAGCACCACCAGCTATATGTTGATGACACACAACCACCAGAAGAAGACTTGGTTACTCAATGCCCGACACGCAAGCCTCCCTTCTCTGATCTCGCTGCTGGATGTTTATGCAGCAGCTGGAAAGCTGTCATTCCAACTCTGATCAAGCCGTACCTTCACTACATCTCTCGAACGTTGGGCAAGCCCGTTCCGCCGCTTCCATCGTCTATCAGCCTTTGCAGTTGACTTGAGTGCACGTGCAAGCCTATCAACATTTTATGTTTGCTATTCGGTCATAAGTACCTCTAATATCTTAGAAATTAGTTGAACCTCATCAGCATCAGATTTTACCCTTGTTGAAGTCACAAGCTGCAAATGTTTGACACTTCCTCAAATCCTGATCCACTTCGGTCTATTCCCTACTACCCCATCCCAGCCTCATATGGCTGTTTCCACTGATCTGCTCACATTATACTGTACTCTTTTTGAGCGATCATGTGATGCCGTCAATGCCCTTGCCTCAGCTTTACATATGCACTATATTCAACGAGGATTTCGCATGGTGAATAAACATGTGAGTCAATATTTAAGGATTGCAATCATTTGATATGTCTGATCACCAAGCAGAAGAAGGCTGTCCAGGAACCTTTCCGGCGCAGCCTTGGATCAGCTGTGCAGTGGTACGACATCTTCCAAGTACAAGTGGAGCGGCAAGTGGAGGCTTCCCTCCAGGCTTGCAGAGATCGCATCAATGCATTCAAAGGTACTCAGGGCACTCCTTCCACCCCTCATGCATCCATGTCTGTTGTTACACCAGCCCGCCCACCTACCACTCCCACAACACCATCTTAGTCATTTGACGCGCCATTCAAAGGTACCTCCCCAGGCTTAGCTTCTGGAAGCTGTGCCCAGATCCTTGTCCAACGTTGTCCTGCATGCTTCGGTGGAGGAGTATTTGGCAGGTTTCACTCTGAAGGCAGAGATATCAATGTGTCCACAGATGGAAATTTCCATCACTGACATCGTCACTCTGCTGGTGACTGCCCACCCTTCTATGATCCAGCCTATTTTCTTCCAAAAACTCAGGTAGATGCGATGGGCAAGCACATCAAGACGCAACGCAAGAAGCCCGCTAAACCCTGCAATGTGATGATGGTACCTGATGAAGCCCTCGATTCCTGCAAATCCTCTTATGAAGCTGCCAACGGGAAGAAACAGAAGACCTCAATGGAAAGCTTCGATGACACCAGCCTCATGGCCCTCATCTGTTGCCATGATATTCCCCTTTTCTTTGCCAACATTGACACTCCCGGAGAGCAACAGAAGTACACACTTGCTCTGATTACTCATCTCTTTACGCTTCTGCTGCCTAATGCTACTGTGGTGACATTATACGATGTAGGATGCATCTTGGACAGGTCACTCTCCCTGGTAAGTTTCCCCCGAAATGCTAGTGTCATGCTGATCTCTTTTGGTTGATAGTATGACATAGTTCCCAACGACGTTGTTTGTCACCTTCAATTTGTTACCACCACTATGCATGCCTATGGGCATGAGTGGGCATGTCAACTGGTCTTCAATCCACGTCTATCCCTTGGGCTAGGACTATCTGATGGAGAAGGAACCGAACGCCTATGGTCCCATATGATCAAGCTCATCAGGATCAAAAGGTCATCTTCTGTAACATTTCCCATAATGTTCCTGTGTTACGATTCTTTTCTCTCTTTCTCTTATACTACTTCCTATGTCCGATACTATAAGTATCTCACTACGCTCATCTGTACTCATTCCATTTCTAGGCAATTACCTAAACACCGGTTCAACCTGGATGCTTACTTATTCCTTCTTCGTCATTGTCCATTACCTTCATATCATACGATTTCCTCTTTTGACCACTTGTACCGGTTCTGCTCTTCTCGGTCACCCGTTAGTCTGCTGGTCCATGTGCCCATTCTTACATATAAATAGTTCATCAAGTTACTCCTGTACCACAGTCTTGTTCTCCGCAATCTAGCTGAAGTACACTCGACTTCCTTGGGCTTCCCTGAAAGTCACCCTTGCCTTGGTCCTACCAGTATAGATCCTTGGACAGACAACTTAGGAAACTTCCTGAGTCCAACCTCGTTCCTCCTGGTAGCAACTCAGCTGACCAGGTCACTCTTTGAACTCCACAGCATGCCACATATCAAGTGGTGGTTGTTTGAGTTATCACAGCCACTTGTTACTTAGCGCTTTTGCGGCTACGTTAGGTCCTACCTGGAACTACCGTAACATCCTGTGCCAATTGCTAATCTATTTTGATTTGGTAGCAACAATGCCACATCTGGCTGATCAATCATCAAGCTGCTGCAATTGGAAACGAGATGTGAATGGACCTCAGTGATTAAATCAAACGCCGTCTTCGCCGTGGGGTGCAGGACCAAGGCAAAGTGGTGTCCAATGACATCGAGCGATGTGGCATCCCAGTCAAAGAGCTGCAAAAGCAATGGGCTTCTCAAAATGAAGCATAACTTTCCATTCGAGCTCGTAAGTGCTCAATTAATTAAATTACGATCGGCTGCTCATTTTTTGCCAGACACTCCAATGTGCCTCAAGAAGGAGCTCGACACTGTTTTGGTACTCCAGACCGACATTGACAATGCTAATTGAGCGATCCAAGCTGCAAAGACCTTCATGGAGAAACAAGGCATTTCTGACGATACATTGGAGGCCATGCAGAGTTTGGAGCATACTCATGATCAATTAATGTCCAAGGTAGACATACTTTATGTGTCACTCAACGTGGGCGACAGGTTCCCTGAGCTGTGGGATATCAACCTCGACTTCATCCGAACTCTACTCCTTGCTTGTGACTTGAAAATCAACATATGAAAACATGCGATAGGTAGTTTCTTTGAGTGGGACAAGTTGGATCAAGCTGTCGGAGGGGCACAGAAGGCACTCGGTAAGATTTCATTTAATTAACATGGTTTATTCTCACTTCTCTAGGTACCAAGCTCCATCAACAGACACACAAAGTGATTGCCAAGCGCCAGCTTGCATTGATGAGTGCTATTCGGAAATTCAATATGTATTGTCAGCAACTTGAGGCACTCTATGACCTGTCATGGTTAGGGATCTGCGTGGGTATGGGTATGGGTTGGACTTTGGATACCCATACCCACACCCATGCCTTGGGTACAGTGGGTCCATAGCAAGGTGAGGGTGATGATGATGATGGCTTACCATGAGTGAGTGAGGTTTAGCTAAGTTAGGATAAGGTATAAGATAGCAGAATGAGTATAGATATGATGTTTAGAACAAGGTTTAGTCTATAGTTTAGGCTTGGTACTACTAAACCCATGGGTATGGTTTTTTATACCCACAGGAAAACCCATACCCACAGCATGGGTATGGGTATGAGCTCTGATACCCATGGGTGTACCCACGCAGAACCCTAGTCATGGTCAATACCACTTCCTAGCCCTCTTCCCACCAAACTGAATGAGCTTCGAAACCACCAGTCATTTATGGAAGATGTATGGATCACTCCTTCCACAGGACACATTCCATGCTGGATGGAAGATGAAGATGTCTGTTCAGGAATTCAGTCGATGCTCAAATACGATCGCTGTTTAGAAGAACAACACCAACTCGGCATGGAGGCTGATAATCTTTGCTGCTGGTTCAGCGATGAGCTTGCAACAGTGGAGCTTGCTCTTCGTATGCCAGGCAGTATGTTTCTTAACAAATATGTTATTGCCAATGTTAACCTCCTTCTCAGACAAGGATTTCTACCATACCCTCCAGCATCGCCAAGAGCAACTATTGACCCTTCCTCCATGTTGGTCAAATTCGTTAGTGTCAAGAGCACAATTTGATACATGCACCCAGGATGCCATGCAATTGGTAATTAACCTGTCAGGTGGAATGCCTGAAATATCGCTATATTTGGTTAACCATATTACCTTTGAAGTCCCACCCAATGAAGAACAGACAGAGGACAACTCTACCAGAGAAGCAACTGTGACCCTCGATCCAGATCAGGTGATCCTCATTGATTACCTCATAGAAGAACCATCCAATCCCCATGACAACGAGGAGGTCAATTATGAGCCTGACCCCAACATTCCACCATCTATAAAAATCGTCTAGGACCCACCAGTGGTAACTTATATCTTATCGACATTGGTAATGGGCTTATCGTCATCTAGGACTTAAGTGTTGATATGACACCAATGCCACTGCCAAGCAAGACTGACATGGAGGTGATGAGAGCTTGCACTCCAAGTCATGGACTCTGACCCATTACATTTGAGCCTCGAGACATCGCCATGCTCGCATCTGCTACCTCATGCATCAACGACGTCTGCATTAACAGTTGTATCCCCCTTCTTTCGAAGTGATTGGTCTTCCAGAAGAGCACCGATTTGCGGTCTTTTCAACTTTCGATCTGCCACATGCACATTACCACAACAATGATCACCTTTGGAAAATCACTCAGCACACAAGGTTCTGGACCAAAGACATATGGATTTTTCCCAGTCATTGACCATCCTCAGTACACTGGGTGTTGTGCCTGGCCCATGTCACCCATCATGAACTCTGCCTGTTTGATAGCCTCGCTGAACAGCAATCTTGGCATGTAGACATTGATGTATATCGTATGTTATACATTAACCTCCATGCTAACCGCCCACCAAAGAATGTTGTGAAACTCATCACTTGACTCTTGAACATTGCAAGGAACATTCATGTAGATGTCAAACTTGACTCAGGACCATGGATTGCGCATCCAATCACTATAAGTCACCTCTCTCATCCACGTCCATGATTCCCAATGTGTTCATTGTATCAGACCAAGGCCTTGCAAACGAACACATGACTGTGGGATCTGGGTCCTGGCGATTATTGCAGCGACATTCAGAGGATTTGATATGACGGGTTTAAAAGAATGTGATATTCCCACTTTCCGATGTTTTCTGCATTCATGCATAGAGTAGTCCCTCTCCACTAGGTAATCCCTAACATAGAATGGCATTACTTTGAAGACATGAATGTCATCCTCGGAGATACAAGCATACAAGCATACAAGTTTTGCTCTTCACTATGAATGAGCTGTGTGTAATAGCAAGGGCAGCATGTGTGGCTCGTCCTTGTGTGCCTGCGATCAATGAGGGAAGGGAGGGGGGTGAGGTGGTAGACAAGTACCAATCACTAGCAAGGCAGTGTGAGAACGTCACCACTGGAAAACCAAAACTGAGAACCCACATGATATATCACCCGATAGCGATGACTCGGCTGCCAGTACTCTTTCTTCTGGGGTTGTGTACAATTTAGGTGACTTGTGGTTTCAGCTAAGGTGTATGGGTGCCGTGGGGACTCTGGGGAGAGGTGAAGAATTGGAGAAATACAATCCAAATCACATTACCTACCCAGAGTATGAACGTACTTCAGTGCATTCAAGTTTTGTGCACTGCGATAGGAGATTTACTCTTTGCACAAAATTATGGTATGCAGTGCCCCATTGTACATTCTATATGTATAAAATCACTGTTCTATGGTGTATAGAACTGAAACTCGCCTCAATATTTCTCCGAGAAACGCAGAAATGTTCACAAGTGTGATCTCAACGCTGCAAGTGTCTTCGCACGTGACTCAGCTTTAATACCAATTGGCATCACCAGCCACTAAGTAAATTTACTTGTTCACCTCCATATTACTCATGCCATTGCACAAGTCCAATTTATCTAACTCAATGGCCCCGGGCAGCTTGTTTGGTGAGTGTTTTGCTGCACAATCTATCAGTATTTGACCCATAGCATGCTTTTGTCAATTTCAGTATGACCATTATTCGATTTCTAATTGGCTACCGGTAACCTGTCGGACTCAGTGTTATCCGCATGATCACTTCTTGCGAAGCAATGCTAGTCTATATCATTCACCATATCCAGCATGCTTCCCTGCTGGATTTGTTGGTGCTATTGCTAAACTATATAAGTGGAGTACAAGACAGTGAGATTTGTCGGCCCTGTTTCTTCTTCGCATTCTTGACTCTCACCCCAAACTCTGAAATGCTCTGCTGTGCCATGGCTGAGACAAATAAACAAGGTAAGTCGTATCAAATATCAATGTGTTCCATGAACTTACTTGTTTGCAAAGGACATTGGTGATACTAGGTCGTTGGCAGTTCCGAGCCCATGCCATGTTTCTGAGGCTGCGACCACTGAGGCTGCGACCACATCTATGCAGCAACGCTACAAGTCACAGAACCTCGCTTCTCTTGTCTGCTCGACATTTTTCCCCTATGCCATGCCGACTCCAGTGCCTTCTGTGGTGTCTTCCCCTTGTCTCATACCTACAGCTCTTCCAGATCCACTGGATCTTATCTCTGGTGCTTCCACCTTCACGTGGAGTGGCCCTCACCATTTGTTCATCCCTGGAGGCCTCAGTAAGGATGGTCGTTGCCAGCTAATGTACAACAATTTTATTTTCGACCTTCCCTTCCCCTCCAGTAACTCTGAAAAATTGTATGCCATGGTGTGGGGGTGCCATGTCAGCATTTTCCCCGAATCGTAAGTATTCATTCTGCACTATCGCATATGTTCTAATGATCCTACCTTAGGTCATTGCTGCTTCTTATCGACACCTCTTACACACTCCACTATAGTGTGGAAATGGAGGATGAGGGGATCCAAGTGTTGATGGAGCATATTGACGATGGTATCACATTTTGGATGCAGTAGTATGTCACTGTCAGTCTCAAGTCAATCTACCTGTTTGTGACGAAAATTTTGAGTTTCTCTTTACATTGGAAACTCATTTCCTGCAAGGCTATCGGTCTGAGCTGATTCATCGTCTCACATGTTGATCTCAGATGGTTGTCTACACATGTGTCCGATCTGCACTCGCAAGCTACATATGTATGTGCCTTAGACTGCGGAGTCACTGTCACTGCAAGTGATTCACACCTCAATTCTACTAGTATATATCTACAGTACGCAATTCAAATGCGTCATGACTACCTTGTTGGGACTATCATTGCTTCCTAACAAATTATCTACAAATTTGCTGTTTTTAACAGTGTAGATTCCCATTGTCACCTTCGCTGAATAGAGAGCTCAGCTGTTGGTATCGGCCAGTTGGAATTTCTGATGGTGAGCATGATATGATATAGCACCCATCCCCCTCCCACAAGCGAAGCTTGAGCCTGAGGCCTGAGGCTCGACAAGTCTATCATTACAATGGTACTCACACATTCCATGACAAAGAAGCGTAGGTCTTTTCTTTTCTTTTGGTGTGCCATGCATTCACATTGTTTGCAGAGGCTGCAAATGAAAAGGATGCCATGACTGTTAGGAGGTTACGCAGCAGGAAATGTTGCATTGTTCATTCAGTCCATTCAATGCAGACTTGGATGATCTCCCCCAAGAGAATTTCCTCTCCTCCTACTCCCGCTGTGTCCTCTATGATACCTTCTGCATCTGATGCAGCACAGGCCCTTTCTGGCGGCGAGTCAATGCCCATCGTCAATCCAGATGGCCCACACCATTTGTTCATTCCTGGTGACCTTAGCAAGGATAGACACTATCAACATAAGTACAAAGATTTTATCTTTGACCTCTCACCCTCAGGTACCTCAGAGCAAATGTGTGCTGTGGTTTGAGGACGCCGTGTCAGAATCTTTCCTGTGTCATACATCTTTTTCTTTCTCTCAGCACCATAATTTATGTTTAGATTATTATGTGAAGGTCATTGCAGTCTCTTATCGACTGTCCTCACTCACTTTACTACATAGTTGCTACGCGGTATGAGGGGATTCAGACTATCACTGATCATGTCAATGACAGGATTGCGATGTGGTTGCCGCCAAAGTAGTTACACATTAATCTAGCCCCCCTGCAATTTTCAAATCTTATTGACTGTCATTACTATGGTACCCACACAACAGGTGGATCTGCACAACACAGGGATTTTGTATGCACATGTGTCCATCTTCATCTGAAGCATTATAGAATACATCTGTTTGGGACACAGAAACTCACATTTACATTTGACTCAGATTGGCTTAATGGAAATCATTCATGACTCGGAGTTCAAGTTGATTTGCCCGGCTTCCATCTGCTCTAAAAAAGAAGCATTTTCAACCGATAATGGCAACCACCCTTGCAGACCTTGAACACATAGTCAGGTCGGTAAATCTTGGATCATTGTCTGCAGATCTGCACCCGAAACCGAACATGTGGACTTCACTGTACCATGACCACTAGTGAATTCTGAATGCTCACTCCACTCCTCCTTGTTCCGGTTTGCACCTTAAGTTCTATAGTTCTTGGAATTCAGCCATATGCTTTTCAAACAAGGCTTTCCTTGTTGTTTGATACTCACAGTTTGTCTAGGACTTACGTGCAGGGTTTTCATCCGTTGTGTCAGCTAGTTGGGATCTATTTGCTCCTCAAATGTTGGTACACTATTCAAACTTGGCTTTCCTTGTTGCATTCTATGCTGACGATTTATCTAGGGGTTATCTGTTTTAAGCTCTACACCTTCTTCTCTTTCTGTCATTGCATTGTGGTGATAGTGACTCCAGGTATCTATTTTCTCTTTGAATGTGGTGTGGCTTCTACTCACCTGCCTGTCATTGCAGGTTTGTTCCAACTTCGTCATGGTGACAGAGATTGGCCTCTTTTGCCCTCTTGGAGAGTTCAGCCGCCGGTCTCACCCAGTCAATTATATGGTCAATGGAGCCCTGAGCGTAGTCTCACCTCCCCTCTTGTCATGTCTCTCCAGATTCTCTGTGGACTCTCGCACTGTTCTACTACTCTGACCTCATTGGATTTCAGTGAGTCTTCATTGTGTTGTTTGTCCGAGTCTTCACCATCGCTAATGTTCAGTCAGTTATGGTGTGCAAAGCCAGAGGCATTTCAAGTACACCGTTGGCCCCTCCAGATGTTCGTCCAGCTGATCCTCACGAGGAAGGCCTCTCTTGGTCAATCTGATGCCCTCATCTTATCTCCTGTCACTGGTCCAGCAGTCACTTCGTCCCCCTCTGAGACACCCTTGGCCAGCCCATTGCATCCAGCTGCCAGTCCAACAGCAGCTTCATCCCCCTCTGATCAATCTGATGCCCTTGCCTTACCTCCTGCCACTGGTTCGATGGTCACTTTGTTCCCTTCTGAGGCACCCTTGGCTGACCCATTGCATCCAGCTGCTAGTCCAACAGCAGCTTCATCCCCCTCTACACTTCCACCCGCCGCCAAACAATCAGGTGCACCGGGTTCCAGTTCTGCTGTTGTCGATCCAATGTGTACCCCCCTCCCAGTTTCCCCCCTTGCTGATCAGCCCACCGCCCGGCCATCATACATTGCCGAAATACAGCCCACTGCCAGACCATCGCGCATTACTGAGGTACAAATCAATCCTATCCTTCTTGCTTTGTCTATGGCAGCAACTCTTGATCTCGAGTCAACTCCAACAGTTAAGGATAAGGACGCTCCACCTCCATCTCGATTTTTTCCTGACACCAATCAATCCACTCCATTCACTCCTACATCTGGCCAGTGAACTGCTCACATCAACTCAAGCCTTGCAGTTTGTTATGATGAGCTTGACAAGATCATTACGAAGGCAGTCGGTGAGACCTTGTGCTCCATCCAACAAGTTTTGGATGGCTGGAATACAGTGACTCCCAAAACCATTACAATGTTTAACCCCAATGCAGTGCATGAAGCACACTGCAAACAACCATGGGAATATCACTTAGCATTGGTGAGACAAATGATAGTACACACTCCTGGCTGCCTGTAGGTACCTGGATCATGTGATTTAACCAAGTGGCTATGGAGATATGGCCAATTCAAAACAGGAACTACATTGTAACAGTTTTGTCACTTTTATAATATTTAATAGGATCTTAATAAAACAAAAGGATTGTTGGTCATATTTGGTTCTACAAACAAAGATACACATATAAACATAGTGTCTGAGTCTAAATATGTTCCCATGCTTCTTGTCTTTCAATCACTACCATCATGTGATCTCTCTCTGTTACTCAAAAAATACTATCCTCTCTCAACTTGATTCTAGCCATTCCATTCACTCCATTGCCTCTAGCACAGGTGTCAGCACTGCTGCTATCTGGAGGCTTCATTCCAAGGAGTGTTCTGACCTTCTGAAGTTCATTGGAGGTCACCCATCAAAGCTTTCTGATGCCAATGTCCACCATGCTATTCGTTTTATCTCTGGCAACAAGGCAGAGAATGCAGTCCAAGTCACCAAAGCCCTCTCCACTATCACCAATCAGCCTCTTCATCCTAACATGGTTCAGCATCACTTGAAAAAAGTTGATATGAAGGCTGTAGTCAAGTCCAAACGACCTCTACTCTCTGCCAAGCATACTTGCAGAAGGGTCAAGGAGTGGCTAGAAGAACAGGATTTCAGGACTATGGTATGGCCTGCACAGTCTCCAGATCTTAACACCATAGAACATATCTGGCTTTACCTCAAAAGGAAGCTTGCAGAGTATGAAAACCCTCCTAAGGGGATAGAGGAGTTATAGAAAAGGACTCAGGAGGAATGGGACAAGATACCAGCTGAGGTGTGTCAGAAATTGATTGAAAGCATGCCTAGGAGGATACACCAAGTATTGATATATACCAAATACCCTATATATTAACCAAAGTGACAAAACTGTTACAATGTAGTTCCTGTTTTAAATTGGCCATATCTCCACAGCCACTTGGTCAAATCACATGATCCAGGTACCGATAGGTAGCCAGGAGTGTGTACTATCATTTGTCTCACCAATGCTAAGTGATATTCCCACGGGTGTTTGCAGTGTGCTTCATGCACTGCATTGGGGTTAAACATTGTAACGGTTTTGGGAGTCACTGTAAGTACATCTAAGCCTGGAATCAGATCGTCTCTCACAGTCCAACTAGAATCCTCATTGCATATGTCAAGTTCCTCGGGAAATGCCCATGTCCACGATGCTTCGTGAAAAAAGAAGATACTGCCAACATGGGATTACCAGCTGATCTGAACACCTGAGCAACTGATATCCATAAGAGTGATCGGGTCCTAGTGAACAAGGTGGCACACGCACGGGAGAAGATTTTCAAGGAGGGGGCAAGTATCAATGGAGCACGGGTGAAGAAAATACTCGATGATGGGTCCTGGGTCCCCACATGTGTAGGTGCCAGTGTTTGGCTTTTCAATCTGGATGTCACTAATCCTCATCAGAGTGCCTTCACAGAGCAACTCAAAGACAGCGCTTTCAACCTTTTTTTGCTACTAGTGGTTGACATCTTACACGAGTTCGAGTTAGGGGTATGGAAGGCAACATTCACCCACTTGTTGCGCATTCTCTTCACAGAGGGTGGCGAAACAATTGAACAACTCAATTACAGGTATATTGTGTTATATCTACATATATGACAATGCTGACATGTTCATTACAGATACCACAGGGTGCCTACGTTTGGGAGAGGCACCATTTGCAGATTTGCAAGGAATGCGTCAAGTATGAAGTGTCTTGCAGCACGAGACTTCAAGGACCTTTTGCAGGCAAGTCCTTGATACTTCCACTTGTTCAACTTTGTCTCACTTTAGGCTTTAATGTCAGTGCACTATTCCCTGTTTCGAGAGTCTTCTCCCTCCCGATAGCCCACATAATAACATCATACTTGACTTACTCTTCAACTTGGCAACTTGGCATGGTTATGCCAAACTTTGACTTCACACAGAGAAAACCTTGATATTTTTTGAGGATGCGATCAAGTCCCTATGTCTTTCTGTGTTGAAGTTCCAAGAGAAGACCTGCAAAGCCTATTGAACAAATGAGCTCCCGCAAGAGAGTGCTGCCTGTGGTTGCCAAATAGCTGCACGTGCAGAAAAGCAAGGCAAAAATGCACCTTTGATCAATTTGACAGCGAGGACTAAGCATCTGAACCTCACAACTTACAAGTACCATGCACTAGCTGACTATCCAGACACGATTAGACAGTTTGGGACTACTGACAACTACACAACTCAAATGGTAGACTTGAAATATTCTTTACACTACTTTTAACTGAGATCATTCATAGGGTGAACTCGAACATCATCGCGTGAAGCGACGGTACCCACGATCAGGAAAGAAGAAGGAATCCATGGTAGCTAGCATTGCAAACCAGGATGCCATTGAACGATTCATCAAATCGTTCCTTGACATGCATGAACAACTCAACCCGCAGAAGAAGCCAAATCAGCATGTGCGGACAACCCCGTCTGATCACTATTACATTGCTGAGTCATCCCACACCTCAGAAAACCTCACTTTGGTTGGCAGAACAAGGAGCTGATACAGCATTTGATGTATATTCCCTTGCTCTCGTACCCAAATGTCATGAACTGACTAGAATTAAAGAACTTTATCCCTCGCCTCCAAGATCATCTCTTGGCACGTTTCCTGGGTTTAGCATACGATGGCAATGAGTATAATTTCTCAGACAAAGACCGGTGTTGTATAAACATCAAGGACAACCATATCTATTTCCACAAGATGCTGTCAGTCAACTACACGACCTACGATTTGCGACGGGAGCAGGACACCATCAACCCATGTAGTCGCTCGGATATAATGGTCTTGTCACAAGAGGATGAAAGGAGCCACCCATACTGGTATGCTCATGTTATTCACATCTTCCATGTCTATGTGCAAGTACGTGAGAACGCATACGCACCTTTCACACAACCTATGCGGATGAACGTCCTCTTTGTTCGGTGGTTCGGGCGTGATATGGATTATGCATCCGGTTGGAGGGAAAAGCGGCTCCATCGGATGCACTTTTTCAGCCATAATGTATGGCGGTCAAAGTGCACTTTTATTCAGCGCACACATTTGAGAGTGGCACAATCATTTGGGAGGGATGGTGCAATCATTTGAGCGGTAGGGACAACGCACACACTTGAACTTCGGAATAAAATTGTAAACACATTCCAAAACTTCTGAGTCCATTCCCTCTCAGGCCATTGGTTCGTAACAGATACATGGGTTCATGTACGTAAAATGTTCGTATCGTACCCATAGAAGTCAGTATTAGTGGAGTGAGTGGGATGTGTGGATGCTAAATGGGATAAATGTGTGACGAGAAAGGTATTAAGATGGATCACCAGCTCGGTCCAGATGCAATGGGGGTATCAACAACATAGCAGTTAGTATGAACTTGAGATTAGTTCCATGGATTTCGGGAGGGGCCTGCTGGAATGCGTACGGCAATCGATTGGCGTCCCATCATCACAGCCTGAGTACCCGATCCACTAGGGCCAGCTTCAGCAACTTGAACATCATTGAATGCTTCATCGGCCAGGTAGCTTTCTGACTTGATCCGCTTGTCACCTGACCCTAAGGGATGAGACTCAGACACAAGCTCTGAGAGTGACACATGACGTGGTTGCTTCAATCTGGTAGTACCTTGATTACAATTTGAGCGATTTGAGGTCCACTCAGGGTAGTACTAAGCTTACCTGTGTCCACTGCCAACTCATGTGCAATAAGATTTGTGAAAAAAAAATTCGTCGTCGCTTCCAGGATCGGGGAGGACAACAGGAGTGTGTGCTGTGGCCCGGGGTACAGTTGACTTGGTGGACTGGCTTGGAGCCACTTCATTGTTGGTGGCACCAGCAAGCACGCCAAAAGCTTGAGGAGAGGTAGTCTCGATAACCTGAATGTCGGACTCATCAGATTCAGAGTCTATTGTAGATAATTCCAACACTGTTGTGACCGATCAGGCCAGAGCTTTGCCCTTACTACCAGGTGGTCGTGCAGGGTGGGTGGCCTTGCTCGAGACATCTGCTTCATTGAGGTCAATATCAGCTTCATCCTCCGAGACAGCATCATGGTCAGCACTACTGCTCAACGCTCTGGCAACGGCACGATCCCAATTGCTGTATATATGTTTTGGGATCACAATGTGAGGAGCTAAAATGAGCAATGATAGGTTAGTTAAGTGTGAAGGACCACAAATTCAGGGTGGCAGTACAGACCTATGATCATGGAAAAGGAGGTGAACTTCCGTCCTGTAGTCCCTTTCACTTCATCGAGCTCCTTGCCGGTGATTGTTGTATGCCTGAGATGAAAGTATCTCTTCCGTTCTGAGCTCAAAAGAACCCAGTGGAAGGAATCCTCATCTGGTCTACCAAGATGGGCATCTAGCCATTGGAACGGCTTTGGGAGTAGGTGACGAAGCCATAAATCAATGTCTGTTGTGGTCTATGAGATATGAAACTCAATCAGTTGCTCATCATGCTCGCTGATGAGCATCCATAGTCACAAAGCTCTTCAAGCTTGGCCTTCCCTAGTTTCCTGGAGTCTGCGAGTTCTCCATCCTAGACATGTAGTTGTTTAGACTTAAATACACATGCAAAGAACGTACTAACACTTACAGCACCAAGACCATATAGCGTCATGAATAGGATCCCAATTTTGACAGCACATTCAGTGCGTGAACTACTGGCAGTAGAGTGAGTGGTGGTGTTCACAGGTGGGAATCCACGGGTCAAAGCCTTGAATTTTGCTGCATGAGGAGGCATCTTGCGGAGGCCAGCGATAGCTTCGTGGCAAATGAGTTCAAGTTGGGGGGTGGTGGTCCTGGGTTGAGAGCAGGAATGAGTGTACTTATTGAGTATATCCTGAACGAGAGTTTTCTCTGAGGGAGGTGGGCACGAGGCAGCATGCCGCTGGGCAGGTCTGGGATCAGTGGCATGGTGGGGATTACCAGAGGGAATAGGGTGGTGGCGTTGCTTTTGCCAGCATGTCATGCACCGGTTTCCCTTCTGACCACCCCCTGCAACAAATTGAGTGCATGCTAAAGACATGGTAGTCACCACCAAGTCAAAGGACAGGATGTAGGAAGAGGACAGGGAGCCACGATGAATGTGAAAAATTGCGAGTGGAATTTTATACTACAACTCACCATCTTCAATCAGACAGATGCGCGACATGATATCTAACCCATTTGCCCACAAGACTGCACGTGGCCACCATATGACAAGCGGCATACCCACCTCATATTCCCTTTTACTGCGACTGATGGAAATTACTTCGCGTTCAGGGTACAGGCCATCCACCCATTCTTCCTCGGCTACTCCATAACCAGTCGGGATGTTGCCTCTGTCGTGTGCTTGTTGAAAGGCGAGACTGAAAGCCTGATATGCCTCAATCAACTGGAAGGGATTGGCTGTTGAAGGGACATTGGTGGCAGTGTTTCGAATGTGCCTAGTAGCTCTAAATTAGTAACTTGAAACTAACGAATGAAAATTGTACCTTTGTTGGTCAGCCCTAATCTCTGCATCAATGACCTCGGAGTCATGCTGATGGTGATTATGACATTCAGCATACTTGCCATGCAGGATTTGAGACAGGAATCACATATCCTTTTGGAAAAATTAACCTAAAGTCAGAGTTTGAATGCGCATGTGAAGGTATTACATACCAGTGGCGAGCGATTATGTCCTTGCTTTGAGACAGAGTGGTGATTCCAGTCATTCTGAAACTGCACGCAATCAGCATTGAGTTCGTCAAGAAATAGAAAGTGTAATAGCCAGAGATGATGAGGATTAGCGGGATCCAGCATATGAAGGTACTCTAAACGAGTGAAGAATGCTTGCCAACAACGCACGAATTGTGCGCCAAGATCAACCCACAGACGTTCAATTCGTGAATTCCGTGTGGATCGGCCCCACAAGAATGATGACCGATTGCAACCGTGATGTTCGATCATCCATGTTGCGACTTCGATGTTCTCGCCACCACGATCGCCATGCACCTGCCAAGGTGTTCTGTATGCTTGAACCGCACACAGAAAAAGGTGAAGTACTGTTGATGCGTGATTGTCGGTGCTCGCTCGTAAGCCAACAATCTAGTAAAATGATGTAAATAGTTGTTACTTAAGATGGCGCAAAAGTTTTTACCATTCAACAATGACTGTCTATCATGCTGTGAATGACAATGCCCCACCGTATGAGTTTGTGATGGCCGTTGATATGCCATACATAGTTTGAGCATGGTGCTTCATATATGCAACGCTGGATTGCTGTTTGATGGCGAATGATACGGCCAAGTGGGTCAATCCGTTGCAGTGACATCCGAATGTGCTCTCGTTGAATGTTTAGCCCATGGGACTTCAGAGATGCGAGCACAAACCGAAGACCTGCATTTGGGCATTCAAGTTTGTAATTGCATACGAGAACATCTATTTCTGCATCAGTTATGTCCGAAAACATCTTGACAAGGCCATTGATTCAAAGATAACAACGTAAAGTATTGCGATGGATGCCGAGTGTTTGCACAATCGTTTGCAGTGACAAGCGACAGGTAGGTGTGATGGCATTTTCAAGCCACTCTTGATCGCATTCAAATGGGGGATGGCCAGGGCTGCGGTCATCTCCGGGAACATGATGTTGTATGGGCATAATGTGAACAATTTCTGCCATAGTGTCACTATTTCCAAGTCACTTTGAGTGAACGCTTACACTGAAGTTACTCACCGCTCGGCTGCAGCAAGTGCGGCATCTGAAAGTGCACAGAAAAGCTGACCTAGCTTATGTGCACTGTCCTCAGCCCAGTCTGTATCTCCAACTTCTGTTTGCAACACACCAAACAGTGGAATCATCTGAAAATGTATGTGATCAGCATGGATACGAAGGCAAAGCGGGTCACCACCATCTTCCTGACGTAAAACTTCCAGAGCATGCTGACAAGATTGTTGAATAATCCCATGAGCTTGAAGGATGTCAGCTTGCCAGGAGTCCCTGACTGGGAGGTCAGGGAAATCTTGAGGATACTGCGTGGACCGGTTGACGTGAAAAAGCTTGAAGCAGTGTGAGAATCCGTGAGATTGTTGATCACATGCTCATGAATCTGAATCTTTCACCATCACAGTGCCTTCGATCTTCATTAATCATTGTCCAAGTCAATCCCAATGCGTGAATCGGTGCCCTATTTATCCTCAGTCTGGATGCCATTTATCAACTCAGTACTCCACCCAGGTCCTAAGAACCTATTCCTTGAGTTTCAATTTTTCTTTTACCTGTACACCTAACTTCTGTGACTGAATTCATCAAACCACTCAGGCTATCATGTCGGATTTTCCTCGCAAGCGGCACCCTGTGTTCTACTACGTAGATGGGACAGCTACTTTTCTCATAAGTCTTCACCTTTTGTATTACATTGATGGGATGTGAACTGAACAATCCAGCGAGTCTCTAGGTTCCTGAGTCTACATGCGAAACATTGTACAAGCTATACCCTGGTCATCTTGCAATGCAGTCACCAATATTCGATGCGATGTTGTCCCTACCTCAGGGCGAAAACCAGGAGAACATAGAAGGCCGATCTAATGACAATCCTATTGTCCTGCATGGGATCATCCGGCAAGAGTTCAACCATCTGCTATGCTATCTACACAGCCGGTAAGTTTCAATGTTTCACGCTATGGAATCATGAGAATGGCATCTAACATGACTTGGATGTATGTAACAGTCGTGGTGGTAGTGACTCAGAGCTGGAATGCCGGGAATTCCTCATTTCCGTCCTCAAGCTCTCTGACCTTTACCAAATCGACACTGGCTTTCAGTTTGCTGTTTCTGAGCTCAAGCATGCCTCACCAATGCCATTCAAGCCTTCATTGAAGTTGAAACTTGGGCGCCAGTACTGGATCAACGAGTGGGTTGAACCTGCCTTCCGCGCACTGATGGAACGACCAGTGTCATCCATCACCCGTCTTGAGGCCCATCAGATGGGGATGGAGTTCTTTTGGGTCCTTGTGATGACAAAGGCTGAAATAGAAGACCATTATCGTGCTCTTGCTTACACAGAGCCAGCGTTAGATCAATTGGGTGACCTCTGTGAAACTCCACAGGCCTGTGCAGCAGTGTGGAAAGATGAGTGGTGGAACGGTATCACTCACCACCTCCTGCATCCCGAAACCCCTTGCCGAAGCCAGAGCGGCATCATTGCCTTCTTGGAAGGAACCGACTTCAATGGTGGGATCTGTTCCACTTGCAAAGCCAGCATTATATTAAAGTTGATGGACTCGCCTGCACTTCGGTATGAGGAGGCACAGGAGGATATCACAACTGTATTCGTCATGGACTATCAGATGAATGGATAAATAGGCCAGTAGTGTACAACGATTTTCTCTTTGTCTACGTGTATTGAGTTTCTGAGTCCTATGTATTTTTTTCGCATGTGCTGTCCCTACCCTCAAATGATTGCACTGAATAAAAGTGCACTATGACACCCATAATAATGGTCCCCTGGATGCTTTTGGCTTTGTGGATCCAGACAGTGTCATCTGAGGGATCCATCTTATCCCTGCATTTGTGCACGAGTCAACAAACGAGCTACTTGGTCCCTCAAAAGCTTGTCGCAAACTAGATGGCACAAGAAACAGATTTGACTGGAACTACTACTACATCAACATGTAAGTCATTCAGGTTCTTGCACTGACTATATGTCTGATTGCGAGTGCTTAGGTTCGTCGACCATGATATGTTTATGCGCTTTAGAGGCGGCGGTATCGGGCACAAAGCAACTTGGGACTGGAACGAACTTCTCGAGAGTGATCGTAATGATGACATGGGAATGGATGAAGATACCGATGAAGAGGTTGAGGATGATATTGATGATCGAGAGGAGCCAGCTGAGCAGGAAGATGATGAGAAGTGGGAGGACGAAGGCTTGTTGGTGTGGTACATATTGATGAAAGATGGTGAAAGTGATGTTGAGGATGAGGCTGATAGTGAGGAGGGAAGCGAGGGAGATATGGACGACCGTCGGGAATATGGCGACGAGCTGGAGCACGATGTGTACGGTAACCAAGGATACAGAGCACTCTGATCAAACCTTACTCACATTATATTGTCATACTTGCATGTACCTTCTAGTGCGCTGTTTGTATGCATTGAAAATACTTTGGATGGCTCATCGAATGCAGTCGCATAGGTTGGGATCAAGCAAAAACATATCTGAGGAGCGCATTCTGACGATGTGGATTGTCCTAATTTGGGAAGCCAGCAGCTATATTCCGTATTTGTACATATTAGGTTTCTGCTATTTTTGTGATGACGGATGGCCTGCCTCTGCCCTGATGCCCGGACAACTGCGGACGCAGAACTCAAGGGCAAAAGGTATAACTGCACTCAAGGTTCTCGAACAGCGTGATCTCTTTAACTCCTTGGAAAACAACGAGATGTCCATTGTGAAAGTTGAAGGGAAACGACAATGGAGTAAGTAATATCCCTGTTCTTTCACTTTTGGATGCTAATCTCTTGCGTCAGAAGCATTGCAGGAGTCTCAGTCTCTGATCATCATCGGCACACCTCCTCCTGCGGACAGTCTGGAGACAAATGCACAACATATGTATTATGATGGGGCTGTAGATTTCGAGGGACCCGCCCGTCTTCCTCCAAACAATGCTAGGACCCACATCAAGCTACACAAGAAGCATATGTCGAAGGGCACTGTGGACGATGCCATCAGTCTTACAGTGACCTCAAAAACCCTTTCCATACTAACCGCAACTGCAGTGCACGAAGTGCACTGCCAGACACTGTGGGAATCTTGCTTAGCTTTGGTGACGTTATAAATAGTACGTACTCTCAGCTACAAATCAGCTCCCAAGATCATGTGATTTGGTTCACATGCCGTTAAGATATGATCATTTTGAAATAGCCATGTCATGGAAAGGGTTTTTGAGCTTTTGAAATGATAATTAGGATCTCAATCAAATCATTCAATATTTGTCATTATTTGTTAATGCAAACAAGGATATACATGTAAATAGCATGTCTGAGTTTTAAAAAGTTCACACACTTCTTAATTCTCAATTACTATCATGGTTAAATCCCTCTCTCTCACTCAGCAAAACACTATTCTTTCTTTGCTTGATGCTGGCCACTCTGGTGAAGCCATTGCCAAGCAAACTGGTCTCAGCCCTTCTGCTATATCCAAACTTCGCTCCAAGAAGTGTTCTGCCCTTCCCAAAGCTATTGGAGGTTGTCCTTCCAAGCTTTCTCCTGTCAACATTCGCCATGCCCAGCACCTTATCACCTTTGGCAGAGCTGAAAATGCTGTCCAAGTGACCAAAGCTCTCTCCAATATCATCAATGAACCTCTCTCTGCCAGTACAGTTTGTCTTCATTTGAAGAAATCTGGTATGAAGGCTGTGGTCAAGTCCAAATGCCCTATTCTCTCTGCTAGGCATTGCAAGGCTTGTTTGGATTTTGCTTATGCCCACAAGGATTGGACTGTAGAAGGACTGGAAGAAGGTAATATGGTCTGATGAGACCAAAATCAATCACCTAGGGTCAGATGGGCATAAATGGGCTTGGAAAAGGTCAGGTGAGGGGCTGAGTGATAGGCTGGTAAATGGGACCCTCAAGTTTGGGGGAGGTTCTCTGATGATGTGGGGCTGTATGACTTGGGAGGGTGTTGGATTTGCTTCCAAGATTGATGGTAGGATGGATGGGGACCTTTACCTTCAGATTTTGAAGGATGAGCTGAAGCAAACATTGGAGTATTATGGTTTCAATCCTCCTGATACCATCTTTCAGCAAGACAATGATCCCAAGCATACCTGCAAGAAGGTCAAGGAATGGCTAGAGGAGCAGGAATTTGATACCATGGGTTGGCCTGCACAGTCTCCTGACCTAAACCCTATAGAACATCTCTGGGGATGGGTTAAAAGGAGGCTTGCAGAGCATGAAAACCCTCCTAATGGGATTCATGAGTTGTGGGAAAGAGTTCAGATGGAGTGGGAGAGGATACCAGTTGAGGAGTGTCAGAAATTGATTGAGAGCATGCCTAGGAGGGTTCAGGAAGTGCTTAAAGCAAAAGGAGGCTATACCAAGTACTAATAATACCCAAATCACATGATCTTGGGGGCTGATTTGTAGCTGAGAGTAAGTGCTATTTATAACTCTACCAAAGCTAAGCAAGATTCCCACAGTGTCTGGCAGTGCGCTTCGCACACTGCAGTTGCGGTTAGTATGGAAAGGGTTTTTGAGGTCACTGTAGCAGTGAGGAAGACGCAGGCATTGTTGTTAAGCCTGTCAAGAAGTCAAAGGCAAAACCGGCTGTTACAATCACACAATATACTATCCTAATCCCTCTATTTTTTGCCTATTTTTCCATATTTTTCCCTTTGCATTTGAACTTGCTATAAGCATTCCATTCCTTCCGAGTTTCCGAGTTTCTGGAGTTTCCGAAATTCCCACGCTCTCGGAAACTCCGGAACTGAACACTTAGCAAATACAAAGTGATATATGATTGAAATACATTGACCCATGCCTTGCTATGGTCTAGAACCACTAAACCTTGACCAGCCTAGACCATACAAGCCCTCAGACACCCTCTAGACTCATAGTATGTCATTCCATTCTACACATGCTCACCTCATGCCTACCTCACCTCATACCTACCCTCATATCCATTCCTCCTCATGTCTATGATGCAATTACATTCTATGGCTATGTATTCTAGATCCATATACCCTATACCCATTCAAACCCTTGTCCCATAGCATAGCATATCTATAGATTTACCTTACACTTGTACAAACAGTAGAATAGTATAAAAGGGACATCCCCAACTCACTGAAGGACCCAGTCTTGTCCTTCTGGAGTTTCCCCAAGCCTCTCTAGTCACACAGACTCGCTTTCATTGTCCTTCCAGCAAATAACTTAAGCCTGTAAAGGTTTGGTTGTTTCATTAGGACAAGACTTTACTTACTTCTCTTGGTTTAGGATTAGCTACCCTAGACCTCTCCCTTTCGAGTTCTAGCATTGATCAGTGGGTCCCCTGTGCACCTAGGCACACCAGTTCATTGTCTGGACACTAATATTGATTGCTAGTGTCTACTTGTTTATCCTTTGCCTCTTCTTGGCTTAAGGTTGAAGAACCCCTGATCCCCTCCTTCTGGATTGAGCCAGAAGCGAAGGTAGAGGCTGACGAGCCTATTCTTGACCACTCAGTCCCAGATATAGCCTGTATACCAACTAGGGACAGCTCAGTATACAACCCATCCACTCCAATTCGCTCTCCCCCACCCCTAGAAGTCCCAGTTGATTGGGCACCTATTTTTGATCATCCTAGTATACTTCACAAGCCTGGATCACCCACTCCGCCTCCATTTGATCTATCTAACCTTCTCAGTGAAGTACTCATCAACCAGGAGGTCGCAGATATTATTAGAGAAGGGATTAGACTTGGTATTGAGCAGGAGCAGAACCGCATCAGAAGAGAACAGATACAGGAGAGAGTTAATCAGGCAAGAGCCAGGGTCGAGGCACGCTTGGCTATTAGAGAGAGAACTCCCACTCCCCACCCTACTTCTGGTAGGATTAATCTTATCCCAAAGCGCTGGTTCAGAGGTCCTACTCCCCCTCCTTGTCTTTACCATCGCATCAGCCCTCTTAGACCTAGGGGCTCACTTAGGAAGCCTGCATTTTACAGCAGCAATTCTCTACGATTCTAGAATAGTGGTACTAGCACCTAGACTCAGGAGAGTGCCTGGTAGACTTCCCCCTCGCCCCAATCACCCTAGGTACCCCTTGATTGAATCAGAGAGTGAACAAACACTCTAAACTCTTATATGATCTACATTCTCACTTTCCTAGTCGTCTTCTTTACTCTAGCCACTCTTGCTTTCATATTTCTTGTGCTATCCATCACTTTCACACTTCTCCAATCAACTCAAAAGGACAAGTTCCCTATATTCTTTGTATTTCAACTCAGGAGAGAGGGAATTGCAACAGGATTCACAGTACCCACATCCCTGAACAATCAGAACCTTGACTACAGTTTATCCAAGCATAGAAACCCTTGGGATCAAACAGAACAAGGTTGGGATCAAGATCAAGAGGAAGATACCTTTGTCTATCCCCCTCCAGAACCAATCCCTCAAGGTTGGGGACCAGCAGAAGATATAGCAGCCTGGGAGAACCCTCTACCTATTGAAGAGATTATCCCAATAATACCTGAAGATCCCTCAACTGTTGACATCATTCTTGATAACTAGATTGATCTAGACTCAATCAATCAAATCTAATTCCGCTTTACCCCTATCAATATGACTGCAAAAATCTCAGAGCAAGACTGGAGTGCTCTAATTGCTGGATTTAACTCATTGCAAGATCAAGTAAATCTTGACAATGGCAGGATACAAGGCCTTGAGCAGCAGAGAGATAATCTAGCAGGTGCTCTTGCTAGAGCATCAACACAATTGGCTGAAGCTCAAGCCCAAGTAAAAGCTGCAGATGATAGAACCAGAGAATTAATGGGCTTAGCAGGAGACTACTCTTCCTCTCCAAGAGCAGGAGGATCAAGCAGAGTAGAGATCTTCACAGACCCTGGAAACTATGATGGTTCTCAAGCTAAGTTTGAAGAATGGTGGACAAAGATGAAAGCATGGATGGATTGCAACCCAAAACATTTTGCAACCAAAGATGAAGATGGTGATGAGATTCCCCATGGCAAGAACAGAGCTTATGCTGTACTGTCTCGCTTGAAAGGCCAGAAAGGAGGATACTTTGCAGAAACTGAACTGCAAGACCTAGCAGATGGTACCTCTAAACTGGACAGATGGGAAGACTTAGTTTCTGAAATAGAAGGCTTATTTCGACCCCAACTACAGAAAGATTGGGCCAGAAGGACCATATCATCCTTCAAACAAGACAAACTCTCTACAGACACATTTATTGCGAAGTGGAGAGCCTTATATTATCAATCAGGCATCACTGATGACTTTGGAGTGTGGCTCTTAGAGAACAACACAAGAAGAGACATTGTAGAGGAGTTGTTCAGACAGAATAAGAGATGCAGGACAGTCATTCACACTCTCCAAGCCCTCAGAGAAATAGGAAAGCACAAAGAAGCTTTCAGACTTTTTTCTGACAAGTCAGGATCACCATTCTCAAGAAGGGATCCAAATGCAATGGACATTGATGCCACTAAGTCAGGACCTTTTCAAGGCAAAAGCAAGCACCTCTGCTATAATTGTGGAAGTGACAAGCATCTAGCCCCCAAATGTGATAAACCCTCTACCAGATGCAAAGATTGTGGTTGGTCTAGAGGTGAACACAAGAATACTTGCCACAAGAAAGGCCAGAAGCTTCGCTTCACAGAGTCACAACCTGATGAGAAGCAGCCTTGTGATTCTACTCAGTCATCTAGTACATTACCTAGAGCTATTCAAGGTATGTCATTTGAAGAAGCTAAAGCCTTCTTCTATGACATGAAGGACTCTGAAAGCAACAAGGGAAAAGCCAGAGCAGTTTGAATATTCTGGGAATTCAAGCTGCAGATTCCAAATCATTTAATTTAACTACACATAGTCAAGTGGGGTCTCTAACAGGTTTAGAGCTTGGCCAGGACTCTAAACTGGTGCTTGATTCCACTTATAACCTCAAGACAATCCCAGAACCCAATAGAATTTGATCCATGGAACCTAAAGACATAGTCCTACCTATCAAGGTAGCCTCTATCAGACATAAAAATCATTTTGCACAAGCAAAAGCATTACTAGACAGTGGTGCAAACACAGTGTTTGTGGATAGACTCTGGGCACAGAAAATGAAGTTTCCATTAACCTCAGTGGGGAAACCTATTCCTGTGTTCAATGTAGATGGATCCAGAAACTCAGCTGGTGACATCACTCATTGTGCTGAATTAGTGATTGACTTTCAAGGACATAGAGAAAGAGTAATAGCTGAAGTCACTGATCTAGGCAAGAATCAGGTTATCCTTGGATATACATGGCTCAAGCTACATAATCCTGACATAGACTGGAGCAAAGGAACAGTAACAATGAGTCATTGCCCTTGGTCATGCAAGACTCTACAGAATAAACCCCCCTTTTCCAGGCATCTTCATAGTCAAGAGAGAGAATCATTAGCTCACATCCATAGGCTGAAAACAGATGTTCCTGAGCAGCAAGAAGATCTTAAAACAGAAACACTTGTCCCAAAGGAATATCATAAATATCTCAGCACTTTCTCCAAGAAAGAATCAGAGCGCATGCCCTCTAGAAAATCATGGGATCATGCTATAGACCTGAAGGATACCTTTGTACCAAAGAAGGGAAGATTAATTCCCCTCTCCTTTAATGAACAGAAAGAAGTCAGTGATTTCATTGATGATCAACTCCAAAAGGGTTACATTTGCCCATCCAAATCTCCCCAAACTTCCCCTGTCTTCTTTGTACCAAAGAAGGATGGCAAGAAGCGAATGGTTCAAGACTATAGATACCTCAATGAACACACTGTCAAGAATAATTATCCACTCCCATTGATCTCTCAGCTTGTTGACAAACTGAAAGGATCTAAGCTGTTCACAAAGATGGACCTTAGATGGGGATATAATAATGTTAGAATCAAGGAAGGTGATGAATGGAAAGCTGCCTTTGTATGCCACAGAGGATCTTTTGAACCTGTGGTTATGTACTTTGGACTCTGCAACTCTCCAGCAACCTTCCAAACCATGATGAATGACATCTTTGCTGACATGGATGATGCAGTTGTCATTTATATTGATGACCTCATGATCTTCACCAAGACAGATGACCCTGAAGACCATGATAGGGTTGTTTTGGAAGTATTGAAACAACTTGAACAGAATGATCTCTTTGTCAAACCAGAAAAGTGTACTTTCAAAGCCAAACAAGTAGAATTCTTGGGTATGACAATTACACCTGATGGTGTCAAAATGGATGATGACAAGGTTAAAGCCATACTAGAGTGGCCTACACCTACCAATGTCAAAGGAGTTAGAAGCTTCCTTGGTCTAGCCAATTTCTACAGAAGATTTATCAAGGATTATGCTCAAGTAGCTCGCCCCTTGAATGATCTAACCAAGAAGGAAACCCCCTTCAAATGGGAAAAGGCTCAGCAAGAGTCCTTTGATCAATTGAAACATTGCTTCACTACAGCTCCTATCCTTGCTTTTCCAGATAATGATAAGCATTTTCGCTTAGAAACAGATGCTTCAGATTTTGCAACAGGAGCAGTCCTCTCTATTGAACAAGATGGAAAATGGCACCCAGTTGCCTTCTCCTCTCATTCAATGTCCCCTGAAGAAAGAAATTATCCTGTAGCAGATAAAGAGATGCTCAGTGTCATCAGAAGCCTAGAACAATGGAGACACTATCTGGAAGGAAACCAACATGAATTTGAGATATGGAATGATCATGCTAACCTTCAATGGTTCATGAAAAGACAAGATCTTAATAGGAGACAAGCTAGATGGGCACAATACCTCTCCAGATTCAATTTCAAATGGATTCACAAAGCTGGTACACAAATGGTAAAAGCTGATGCCCTATCTCGAAGAGAAGACCATGCAGTTGGCCTAGAAGATGATAATAAAGGAGTGCTAGTCATTCCACCAGAACATATTGCAGCCACAACAGTTCATCTCTCCTCAGATGATGATATCATTATGACCAAGATCAAAGAAGCCACTTGGAAGATCAAAGAATCTGATGCCATCAAGATCTGTCAAGGAAATGACATGTGTAATGAAAGAAATGAACTTCTTTATGACAAAAATGGAAAGATCTACATACCAGAAGATCAAAATCTTCGAATGGAGATCATGAGATTACACCACAATACACCAATTGCTGGATATCCTGGTATGGACAAGACACTAGATCTTATCAACAGGACATATACTTGGCCTGGAATGAGATCAATGATCAAAGAATATGTCTCTAGATGTGATACATGTGCTCGCTTCAAGGGCTCTAATCAAGCCCCAGCAGGAAAACTACACCCTCTAGAAATTCCTAACAAACCTTGGGAAGACATCTCAGTCGATTTCACCACAGATCTACCACTCTCCAATGGCTATGACAGCATCCTAGTGGTTGTTGACCGCTTCTCAAAAGAAGTAGAACTTATCCCATGCAACAAAACCACTACTGCATTGGATACTGCAAGACTGTACTTGCATAATGTGTGGAAAGATCATGGCCTGCCAAGAACTATTGTTTCAGACAGAGGACCACAGTTTGCATCACAGGTAATGCAAGACCTGTGCAAAAGACTAGGAATACAGTCTAGATTATCTACTGCATTCCATCCTCAAACTGATGGGCAAACAGAGCGCATGAACAGAGATCTACAACAATATCTTCGCTTATTCACATCAGATAAGCAAGATGAATGGACAGATTGGCTACCCATTGCTCAGTTCTCCTATAACTCAAAGAGACAAGCTTCCACTCAGAAAGCACCCTTTGAGGTTACTAGATCATATGCTCCTAGAATGGGCTTTGAACAAAGAAATGTAAAAGCCCCAGCTGCTGAAGAGCTAGCCAAAGAAATGGAGAATACCTTGGAACAGACTAGAACAAACCTAGAACAGGCTCAACAAAGAATGAAACTGCAAGCAGATAAACATAGATCTATTGCACCAGCCTATTCTATTGGTGATAAAGTCTGGCTCTTCACAGAAAATCTCAGACTCAATAGAGCATCCAAGAAACTCTCAGAGAAATGGTTAGGACCCTATGAAATCACAAAACTAGTGGGAGACAATGCTGTCAAGCTCCATCTACCCAAATCCCTTTGCATTCACCCTGTTATCAATGTCTCTAGAGTCAAGAAATATAAAGAACGCCTAGAAGGTCAAACCACCTTTAAGCCAGGACCAGTTCTTGTCACAGAAGACAGAGAAGATGAATATGAAGTGGAGTATATTGTTGATTCTAGATGGAAATCAAATTGCCTTGAGTACCTAGTTCATTGGAAAGGTTATTCAGATGAAGACCGCACTTGGGAACCCAAATCTAATCTAAACAATGCCCCACATATGATCACCCAATTCCATAGGAAGTATCCTAATGCTCCTAGACGTCTCAATATGATTGCTAAAGATTTCTACAATCTATTTGCATACTGTGGTCAACCCATAGTAATTACCCACAACATCTTCTACCTTTTGATCACCTGGAAGTTGATCTTTAGAGAGGGGGTAGTGTTACAATCACACAATATACTATCCTAATCCCTCTATTTTTTGCCTATTTTTCCATATTTTTCCCTTTGCATTTGAACTTGCTATAAGCATTCCATTCCTTCCGAGTTTCCGAGTTTCCGGAGTTTCCGAAATTCCCACGCTCTCGGAAACTCCGGAACTGAACACTTAGCAAATACAAAGTGATATATGATTGAAATACATTGACCCATGCCTTGCTATGGTCTAGAACCACTAAACCTTGACCAGCCTAGACCATACAAGCCCTCAGACACCCTCTAGACTCATAGTATGTCATTCCATTCTACACATGCTCACCTCATGCCTACCTCACCTCATACCTACCCTCATATCCATTCCTCCTCATGTCTATGATGCAATTACATTCTATGGCTATGTATTCTAGATCCATATACCCTATACCCATTCAAACCCTTGTCCCTGTTAGAGACCGTGCGACTCGGAGGTAGCCAACTCCGGATCTCCGGAGTTGTAACGTCGGACGGGACTTGGCTTCACCGTATGTGGTGCGCCCTTGTCACAGTCTGTCCCTATATTTCGGACGTGCGGAGAACGGAGGTAGATATATGACTCAACACATAAAGTGGAGTCGAGCGGAGTAAAGACCGTCAAGGTCTTACAGAGTGTTCGGAGTGAGTCGTACAATAAACTAATATTCAGACTAAGGGTACACAGTCATGGTACTACAGTTTATATACTCGGAGTGGAATGGAGATTAGTAACGGAGTTGGTAAGAACTGAGTAAGACGGAAGATCGGGAAGCTACATAGCCGGAGGTAAGTCGGGTACTGAGAAAGCCGGAGCTGTGCTCATAAGCGAGACACAGGTTATGTACTAATATAAAAGAGGAAACATATATATGTAACGGAGGTCCGGGGTCGCGGAGTTGCGTCCTGAGGGAGATCGACCCAGAGTTATCGTCTAAGAGAAACGGAGTTATATTCGGAGGAACGGAGAATGGAGCGGTATATGACAGTCCCATAGCATAGCATATCTATAGATTTACCTTACACTTGTACAAACAGTAGAATAGTATAAAAGGGACATCCCCAACTCACTGAAGGACCCAGTCTTGTCCTTCTGGAGTTTCCCCAAGCCTCTCTAGTCACACAGACTCGCTTTCATTGTCCTTCCAGCAAATAACTTAAGCCTGTAAAGGTTTGGTTGTTTCACCGGCTGCTTCAAAGGCGACGACACTGAACAAGGGGAAATCAAAGTATGTTCCAGTGGACGACTCGAGTGATGATGATGCTGGCCCCGACTTCCTCATCGCTCGTACAGCCAATGTAGCCCCGACCACAAATGACGATGCAGTAACTCTGTCGTTGCCCACCACCAATGGCTACCAAAGCGAAGACGACTATCAGGCCCCAGGGCCTGAGGGGAAGCGCAAGGCCAATGCCATTGTCCGGCCTCACATCTCCAAAAAGCCCACCCTTCAGCCGTGGAAGCCTGATGTGCACAGTAAGTCTGTATGATTTTTTTCTCGGAGCGTTGTTCACTAATCTACATGGCAGTCGATCTATTCACAGATTCCAGGGCAGTCATACAGCCGTCGAGCCGTACTCAGGGGATTGAAATAAAAGAAAAGAGGGTGAAAGAATGCGATTCTGTTCAACCCAGGGACAACACTGAGTTGGTAAATGACAAGAAATGGTTTTTGAGTAGTCCGAGATGAATCTGGGGTGAATCTGGATTAAAATGGATAGAAAAGTGGACATAGCAGTCTGAATCTGGATCAATAAAACACAAGAAGAGCGATAGAAAATGAATGTCGACCAAAAACAATGTGAGACAGATGTGCATGGGCAAAAGCTACTGTATTTTGTCAATACAGTGAATTTTATAGTCCTCGGGAATACCCTCAGACTCGTCCTAAGTAAGGATAATAATAAAAAGAAGGTTTTCATATGGTATAAAGTTCGAGAGGCACCCGATCATCCCTGCAAGGGCTGCATGACATGGTCTAGCCAATGCTAAGTACGAATAAGGAGCATCAAAAATAAAATAAAAGAGTCTGAGGCAAAATGGGCGCAGATACAGCAATCCAGATGAGTTCGCACAAGCAGACAGATTAGGATCAGGATCAGGTGATGACAGGGTGCAGAAACGTGCTATGTGAGCACAGAGAATACCTATTCCCTACACCACCATGCCCAGGCTGCGAAGTGATGCAAACTGTAGACTCAGACAAACCATGTATAACTTCACATCACATTTCTACATATGTAGATTCTAGTTGCAGCTCATTTTGTATGCATATGTGATGTAGTGTAGCAAAGTGTAGTATGACATTACTTTTGTGGCGAATAACAAGGGGCATGTCCTGCTGCAGACAAGTTCTCCAGCACACACCAGTTATGTCTAATAATCATCTCATCAAGGAAAAAATTAAACTTGTCTACCAGCACCTCCTCACAAATTGAGTGATATTCACCCAACCAGGCATTAGTTTGCTCCACAGCAGAAGAATTAAAATACCACCCAACCCCACCTTCACCCAGGAGCTCGGAAAATGCAGCAGGATTACAATACTTCTGATAGTAAGCATCTTTGGTGGAATGCTTGCAGTTAAAGTGAAAAACATTGACAGTAAGACCAATGTCTGTGAAGAAGAGATCACCTTCCTTCATGACATGTTTGTGTAGGTTACAATTATTGTTGTAGAAAATGTGTGCAGGCTTCATGGTAAGGTCATTTGCATATGCCTGTTTGATGAGGGCCAAAGAAGAGTACATTAATTCTATCAGACTCAGGTTGAATGATAATTTCATTTCCTGCTATGCTTGCAACTCCCTCAGCACCATAAAATGTGGTCTGAAAACCAATCAAGCCACAGGGATATACCATGATCTCTTGGCAAAATGTTCATCGTCATCCAAATTGTGCATGCAAGCACTTGGTGCCAGTGGTCTTTGAACCTTCAGCTGTCTAACCTATTGTTTCATGCACTGGCTATACATCACCATGTTCATCAACCTCAAATGTCTCCTGAGTCCTAGTTCCACTGGCAACATCATCTGAGTCACCAGCAAGATGGTGAGCATGCTCAAGCCTTTCTTGCAACTGAAAGCATGATTGTCCATGAAGTTTATGGACCTCTACAATATGATGATGCTCTGGAAGAGCACATGTAAGCTGGTTCTCCACAATGGGCTGTTAGCAGCCTATGATAAAGCATATTGTCTCTTCATCATAGTAGGTAGGACAGAAGCGATGATGGTTGTTGGCTAAAGGTGTCATGCAGTTGTGCTGCACACAGCATGGGTGCCCAATGGTAATGCCATCAATGACAACTACAGATGTTCAAGATATTGCTAGTGTTAATCATGAGCATAGCCTGAACAATGAATGGAATTCTAGTACATACAGTTATTGTCTGCATCATGATAAATGTGTGTGCACTTCTTGAAATAGTGCCTGTGGAAACCTTTATATCCACATGCCTGTATCTGACAGTTCCTTGCATGCATGGCTGCCACGAAGCATACAGCCTGATTGCCAGAATATGGTACCATCAGCAATGTGCCATGGCGTTCATAGTCCTCAAGTAGGGCAAGAAGAACACATGCATCCCAGACATGATCCACCGTCATGGTAGAGGCAACAGGATAACTGTTTGGGCTCTCTTTTTCTTTCCTGAAGCACATATTGTATAAATGTGCAGAATTTGTAGCCAATATCCTTGTTATAGCATGTGAACAAGATTAGTGAGGCAGAATAATGCCCAATAGGATGTGACGTACCAAGAGAGCTCCATTGATGTGATGAACAACTCAATTACTTGGCATGTGATGTATACATGCTCTGCTACCTGAATTAAATCTAGTACAGTGTCATAGTATGTATGTGTACCTATGGTTTGGTGTTCTCCATCACCAGACACAAGCTCCTTCTTCATAGTGTAATCATGAAAGTAATTGATGGAGCAAGCTGCCATCAAGGTGGTTCACCCAGACTCCACTTAGCACTGGCAGACAAGTGACACACATGCAGTAGCACAAACCTTGACAATAGAAGTGAACTGCCTTTGCCTCATGTGGTCCCTCCAGTGTAAAGATGATGACTTGCTGTTGGTGGGCTTTGTATAGAGCAAGTCCCTTCTGTGTGCATTTGCAATGGGAAGCAATGCAGGTATGATGTGGTGGGAAAAGATGGATCTCAGCTATCATCCAAGTTGCTGTGAGTAATTGATTGTCAAGAAGGTAATATGACTCACCTAGCCCTATCTGTTGACCAAGTCATTGAAATGCACCTGATGTGTTTGAGTGCATTGGAGCTACACCACTCCATAACAGGTCTCTGAAGAGGGTCCATGCACCTGATACTTCTTCAACTGAAAGCTGACAGGCAGCACCAAGGAAGATGCAATCATTGTTGGTAAGGCGACTGGAAGCTCCTCATGAAAGTGGGTGACTGGTAGTGTGAGGATGATTTCTTCTTTCAGGCTCCATACAATATTCATAAACTTGAAGAGTTGCCTCATTGCTAATGCATTGATGGTCTCTGGTGCTATTTGAAGGTGTTGCAAGAGGGCATTTATTGGCATCTGTGATGGTGTGCAAGAGATTGCTTGTATGCATATCCAATTCACGATGTGCCCTCCATTGGATACTGTCAGACTCCCATGGCCTCCATGTGGACTCCAGCAGTCTGCCGGCCATACCAGAAAGTCTAACTCCCGGATGTCCTCCCAAGACCAGGACCACCCTGGACCGGTCCTAAGTGGTCCAGTTCGGTCCAGTTGTGGTTTTTTGACTGGTCCTGCAACTAGACCTTAAAACACTACCAACACAAGACTGCCTGTCTGCTGTCTTGTGACCCCTCTTGGCAAGGAGCTGTTCTGTCCTAGCTTGATGAGCACTCTGGGAAGTAGACAGAGCTGGGGCAGGAGTAGGCCAGCGAACAGGAAGATTGGCTGGTACTAATCAAGTTTCGGAAGCAAGACCAGCACAAGCTGTTTCCAGCATCAAGCCTTTTACTGCAAGAATCCCAAGTTTTTCGTCATCTTCAGCTTCCACAAGGTGATGATAAAAGGTTCTGTCAGAAACAACACAAGGCTGCCCATTGCAGTGTTTCTGACAAACACAGATCCATTTCCCTTCAAGAAATGCCATGGGAGAGTATTGTGGGGAGGACTTCAAAATGAACTGATTGTTGTGTATGTGGAAGTGTACAATGTGGATGCAATGTATATGCAATGAGGATGTGTTAATTGTACAAAGATGCAGATGGGAGTGGTAGTTGTGCAATCTGAGTGCTATGAACATTATGGGCTACAATACTACTATCAATCTGCAGCAAAACAAGATAGCATCATGAGGTTCGCATGAAAATCTCAGACTTGGTCAAAAAATATATGAAAAGTTGATATCAGGTCACACACAACCCCACTAGTGCTGTGCCAGCCCAGCTCAGCCTGAAAGCCCCCAGCTCGGGCCTAGCTTAGGGGGGCTTGGGTCCCAGTGTAATATCACAGGCCAAGCCCTGAGCCCCCAAAAGCCCTTGATGGGGGCCTGGCTTAGCCTAAAAGCTGGGGCTTGGGCCAAGGCTGGGGCTTCCTCATGTGGGTGAAAGGGGGGAGAGAAAAGAGAGAGAAGTGGGGAGCAAACATGATGCATGGACAATGCAACACATTGTTGCATTGTCGTCACGTTGTGTTGATGTCTTGTTTGTTGTCATTATTGTGTCCAGGTGGTGGTATGCCAGTGAGTTGACTTGTGGGTGGAAGGGAAGAGAGAGGGAGGGAAGCAAAGTTTGAACATGATGCATGAACAATGCTGTTATGATAGCTCCAGGTAGGAACTAGCATAGCCGCAAAAGCACTAAGAATCAAGTGGCTGCAATAACTCAAACAACCACCACTTGATACGTGGTGTGCTGTAAGAGTTCAAGGAGGGCTGCTGTTAGCGTAATGCCAACAGTGGAGACAAGGTAGAACTCAGGCGTTGCTGAGAGTGTTACCTGAAGGACCAAGGGTCTTCCTCTTGTAATCAAGGTGGTACCTAGGCATTGGCCGTAGGTGTTGAGGGTCAAGTGTCGAGTGGTCACAAGGGGGGTTTCCGAGTGGAGCAGGGATACTTAGCTAGATTGCAGAGATCAAGACTAGAGTACAGGAGTATCGCTGCGAGGTATTTATACTATGAGAATTGTGCATGGACCAAGTAACTAAAAGGGAAGGCCAGAAGAGCGGAAGACCGAAGGGCCAAAAGGGAAGTGCATGATTACCAAAAGGGGTGGCCAGGAAGAGCAGAAGGGTAGAAATCATACAATGTGAAGGCAACGGACGATGACGAATGTGAAATGACTAAACGTGGTGCCATCGCAAGATGACATGAAAGAAAAAGAAAGGAATCGTAACATTACCCCCAGAGTACGATCAAAGGACCATGCGAAGATCATCTCTAGAAATTAAATGAATCCCTGATAGGACTGCTGGTGATATTGGCGTATCCCTTGTCGTCAATAGGGTCATCACATGGGGACACTGAGCATCGATCAGGAGACACGGAATGTTGGGGCACAGAGCAGTGGGCTCGTTGAGGTGGGGGTACAGGGAGTACGGTGCGGTGGTTATGGCAGGATGATGAAGACAAATTCATCAACAAGGATGAAGCAGATGGGATGGCAGGGCAAGGGGAGCATCTACTCCAGGTATTTCCAGTGGTGACTGGAGTAAATCGGTTGGCCAGGGGGATGCGAGCGTGTACCCGAGGAGGTTGTCCAGGGCACCGGGATTGGATATGGCTGGGGGACCATGTGAGGCAGATGGGGCACTGGTACATGCCACATTCGATGTGAATGTGCCCGAGTTTTCGGCACTCGAAGCAGGCCTCATGGTAGCAAGGGTGGTCGTCGGGGAGGGATACCTGACTGGTCCAAAAAAGATGTTCAGCCTCAGCACGGTTAGTGGTAATCATCTCCTCTTCCGTGAAAGGAGCAGAGGAGGCAGAGGGCATGGATGGTTGGGTGAGGGGCTCAGAGGGGGCGGCAATGCACAGGGATAGTTCCACTTGGTAGCAGTGGAGGTCCTCAAGAAATTCACCCATCTGCATTTGATGCAGGGCATGCTTGAGGTAGGCTCAGATGCAGTCATGGATTTGTCCCGTGACTGCCGAAAGGAGGCAGTTGTGGCGGTCCCGGCTGAGTAAGTCGGATTGGATGAAGGTGAGGCGTTTGCACTGGAGGTATGCCAGGTAGAGGGTGTTCAGGGGGGAGCTCAAGTTGAGGTGATGTTCAATGGGGAAGGCCATCGCAGGGTCTAAGATGAGTTTGCGCATGCGGTGAAAGTACTCGGGGGTTGAGGAAGAGGAATGAATGGTGTGAGAGTGATAGGGGAGATCTACCGACGTGATAGGAGGATGAACAGCATCAGGAATAGGAGCAGGAGTAGGCCATTGAGAAGGCGCTCCCCATCCTGCACTCGCAACTGCTGAAACAGCTGGAGAAGGGGGTCGGGTGGACTCTGTGAGGGAGGATTCTGAGGAAAGGGAGGAGACATTGGTGACAGGGGTCACCAGTGGTGGGAGCGGGCAGTGGGGAATGGATGCAGTAGGGGTGAAGATGGGGATGGAGTGGATGATCTCATTTTCAAAGTCAGGGATTGAGCAGGAGCGGTAGGTCATTATGGCTTTGATGGAGACAGGTGGTGGTGGTCAAAGTGGTGAGTGGGGTGGTCTTGGTGGTGGCGTAGTGGAGATGGAGTGGATGGAGGGAAAGTCCTTGGGATGGCCTCGCTTATAAGTGTCGACCATGTCCTTGGCGTTTCCTAAGTTGGATTCGGGTTCCCATGAGTCATCAGAGGCAGAATACCCTTTCCATCGGATCAGGAACTTGCAGTTCCATGGGTTCTTGTTGTGTTTCAAGATCCACTCAATCTCATATTCCTCTTCACCTGATATAAGGTCAGGTGGGGGTTTCGGGAAGTTCAGGCCATAGGTTTCTGTTTCGCGATAGGGCGATAACAAGGAAGTGTGGAAGTGTCATATCCCGTATATCTCATCGATCCAACTCCGAGATCTCTGGGCTTACTCCTTCATAACTCCGGTACGATCTCTCTCTGGACACAACTCCTGATCTCCGGACTTCACTTAGAACCTTCTCGATTTCCTCTTGTCTCTTTTCGTACTAGTGTTACATTAGTAATAACCTGTGTCTCGCTTAACAGCACAGCTCTGGCCTCTGTACATACCCGGCTCCACTCCGGTTACATACTTTCCTGATTTCCGTCTTACTCAGTTTCTTACCAACCCCATTACTAATCTCCATTCTACTCCGAGTATATAAACTGTAGTACTCCGACTTTGTACCCTCAGTCTGAATATTAGTTTTACCTTCTATTCCCTCCGAACTCCATAAGACCTCGACGGTCTTATCTCTGCTCGACTTCACTTCGGTGTTAAGTCTCACCTCTGACCTCCGTTCTCCGTTCTCCGAAATAAAGGACAGACTCGTGACAAGGGCGCACCACACACGGTGAAGCCAAGTCCCTCCGCAAGAATAACTCCGGAGTTCCGGAGTTAATACCCCGAGTAGACCCGGTCTTAACAGGAAGACCGGATGGATCTTCCAGGTCTTGGGAAGGCAGAGGTGGTAGGTGAGCAGAGAGAGGACCTCTGTGATGGAAAAGGGTCCTTCTCGGCGAGATGCAAGTTTCAGAGAGATAAGTTCCCATTTCAAATTGCGGGCTTCCAGCCACACCTGATCTCCTTTGGCGAAGGGTTTAAACTTCTTGAAGGAGCAGGCTTTCATGGCTTGGCAGGCGAGTTTGTGAGTGGTGAGGGCTTCGTTGCGGGCAGCAGAGAGGGTCTTGAGTCATTCTTCAACAGTGGGGAGTTTGGTTTCTGCAATGATAGCAGGCAAGGGACAGGGTTCATAGCCCATCATGAGGAAGAAGGGTGATTTTCCAGTGATGGAGTGAGGGCGGTGGTGGTGCACGAATTTGGCCATGGGAAGTAGGTCAGCCCAAGATGCAGGGTTGTTCTGACAGTACATGCGCAGATAGGTTTTGACTTCCTGGTTGACACATTCCGTTTCTCCATCCAATTGGGGGTGATAAGCAGTAGAGAGGGAGAGGTGGTAGCTGATGAGTCGTGCGAGTTCCTTGGCAAAGGCAGAGGCAAATTGCAGTCCGTGGTTGGAGATGATTTTGTCATAGAGGCCAAATTGTGTGTATACCTTGTGGAAAAAAAGGCATGCTATACCTGTGGAATCAGCAGTTTTTATGGTTGGGCAAAGAATTACCCCCTTCGTAAGGCCGTGGTTGACCATGACCATAAGAGAGTCATAGCCCTCCACAGAGATGGGTAGATCCGTGATGAGGTCCATGGAGATGTTCTGGAATGGGCGAGAACATGCAGAGGGGATCAGAGACAGGGGTGGCATGGTTGGGTGTGTGTTGACCTTCTGCTGCTGGCAGGTGGCACAACCAGAGACGTAGGAGTGGATGAAGGAAGCAAGGCTGGGCCACCAGAATTCGGCAGCAACGAGCTGGCGAGTCTTCAGGAAGCTGGGGTGTCTGGCCAAGTGGGAATCATGGTGGCAGGCAACAATTTGTTGCCAGAGGTTGAGGTCAGGGGGAACATAAATGCAGCCCTGGTAGGTCAGGATGCTGGCGTCATATTTCCAATCAGAGAGGCAGGCGCGGAAGGAGGATGGGAGACCGCCATCCATCGTGTTCAAAGTGTCAAGGACGAGGGGATCATTGGCCGAAGATTTGGCAATAAGTGATTGGAGGTCGAGGGTGATGAGATTGACAAAAATGTCATCAGGAAGGAGGGTGACATTTTCGTTGTCAGGAAGGAGGGTGACATTTTCATTGTCAGAGTCAGAGGTGATATGGTCTGGACGATGGGAGAGTGTGTCGGGACCGTCAAGGAGTTTACCTGGGATGTGGGAGGATGTCAGGTCGAAGTTGGCGAGGTTGAGGAGCCAACGGGCCTGTCGGCGGTTTAGGTTCTGGGGTTGGCAGAAGTATGTCAAGTTTTTGTGGTCAGAAAAGACTGTGACAGGGTGTGCGCTTCCACAGAGGTGGTGGTGCCAGGCCTTGAGGGACCTGATGACAGCAAGGAGTTCTCGGTCATAGATGTCATAGTTTTGTTCTGCAGCGTTGAAAGACTGCGAAAGGTAGGAACAAGGTTTCCAGTCGCCGTTGATATCAGTCTGGAGGAGTACACCGCCGGTTGCATATTTGGAGGCATCTGTGGTGATGGCAAAGGGTCAGGAGGAATCTGGAAACTGGAGAACCAGGTCTGTGGTGAAGGCCTTTTTGAGGTGTTCAAAGGTGGTGACCTGAGGGGGACCCCAAGTCCAAGGGGCGTCTTTCTTGGTGAGATTGATAAGGGGGCAAGCGATGGTGGAGTAGTCGGGGATGAATCATCGGTAGAAGTTAGCAAAGCCCATGAACGATCAAACATCCTTGAGCTTAGTGGGGGCTGGCCAGTCGGTGATGCCAGCAACCTTGATAGGGTCCATTGCAAGTTCACTGGGGCGAGCGATTATGCTGAGGTACTCTACCTCAGTGGTGGTGAAGTGACACTTCTCGAGTTTGAGGTGAAGGTTGAGTTCCTTCATACGGGCAAGGACACGTTTTGTACGTTCAGTGTGTTCTGCCTCATTCTCAGAGAAGATCAAGAGGTTGTCCATGTAGATAATGAGCCATCCTTTGGCAATCATATCATGAAAAGAGTTGTTCATGAACCATTGGAAGGCGGCGGGGGAGTTGGTCAGTCCAAAGAACATGACTGTGGGTTCGAAGAGACTGTGATGGGTGATGAAGGCGGCCTTCCATTGGTGTCCATCTTTGATTTGGACGTTGTTGTAACCCCATCGAACATCAAACTTGGTGAAAAGCTTGGCATCCTTTAGTTTGTCAACGAGGTCGGTGATCAAGGGCAAGGGATAGGTGTCACAAACGGTAGTCCTGACAGGGGCGAAGTTTGCCATCCTTTTTCTTGACGAAGAAGAAGGGAGAGGCCTGTGGAGAGTTAGAAGGACAGATCTTACCATTGGTAAGGTGTTTATCGATGAATTCGTCGGTGGCTTTCCATTCATCAGGGGACAAGGGGTAAACTTTCCCAACCTTTGGTTGGAATGAGTCTTTGAGGTGGATCTCGTGGTCACAGGATTGGGATGGGGGCATCTGGTTGAAGGGTTCCTTCACAAATACGGATTCGAATTCCTTGTATTCTGAAGGGAGGGTGACCTTGGCTTTGGGAGCCGCAGCCACAAGGAAGGTGGCATTTGTGAGCTTCTTGGGTTGAGTAGTCCAAACAAAGTGTTGCCCTGCGCACATGACGCGGTTCACAGAGTGTTGCACAGAGCCGATTGTGAAGCAATGGCCCCATTGGGTGTCAAGGTAGTCGTAGAGTTTACTGTCCCAGATGGGATCAGTGTCAAGATGGCGAACTGGGCGGTTCAGTGGGGGATGAGCGAGTTTGGCAGAGTGGCAAGGTTCGTCGGTGGTGATAGGAGGGAGGTCAGGTTTGGGAGTGGAGATGGTGATGGTTTTGGCAACCCAGTCGATGGTAGGGTTGATCACCTTGAGCCATGGGAGTCCAAGGATCACATTTTCAGAACTGCAGTGAATGATGTGGAACTTAATGCATTGGAGCACTCCACCAAGAGCAATCTGGAGGGTGGTGGTGAATTTGATGTCACCATTCTTGTTCATGGTAGTGTCTACATTCCTAACCAGGATAGGTTTCGGAAGACGCTCTTTGGGGAATTTGTTCTTCTGGATGAAATGCCAGTCGATACAGTTGATCCCAGCCCCCGAGTCGATGAGGGCATGGGTGTAACGTCTTGTGAGGTAGTAGTAACGTTCAATCTAACAGGGATTTGCATAGATTGGGATGAGAGCTGAGCTACTAGTACATGGGTATGAGAATGGGAAGATACCGGCGTCAAATCAGTCTTCCTCCTTAAAAACCCGTGACTGGAGTGGTCACCTTGTTGACACTCATGGCATCCTCTTCATCATTGTCTTCTACTTCGACAAGAGTGGGAACAGGTTTGGGTTTGGGTTCAGCTTTCCGCACCTTTTTGGAGGTAGATGTGGGAGTGGTTGAGGTTTTGGTCGCAAAGACCAGACAAGAGGAGGTGCAATGGCCGGGTTGGCAGCACCGGAAGCAAAGGTTATTGTCAAAGCATTGCTTGCGCTCTGCTTCGGTCATCTTGGGGACTCAGACGGCATCTATGTCCATAGCGTCAGGGTCTCGCTCCTTCTTGCAAGGGGGGTTGTCGTGGAAAATGACGGCAGCGTCGGGTTTCTTGTTTTGATGGGCGATTTTGTCAGTGTGCTCCCATTGGGTTTTGAAATGCATGGCTTGGGTATACCACTTGTCGATCGTGGTAGGGACCATATCCATGCCTTGGATGCACCTCATGAGGGATGGGGGAAGGCCAGCTGCAAAAAAGTTGATGAGGACGGAGTCAGAGCCTGTGAGCCCTGTGGTGGCAACTTTATTGCGGAAGGAGGAGATGAAGGAGGGAACATCTTCATTTTTGGTGATGCAGGTGGTGGAGAGCCAGGCGATAGCGTTACCCTTGGTGTCATGGTGTTCGAAGTGCTTTTGGAACTCCATTTGCCAATTGCCCCATGTTCTGAAGGAATGGAGTGGGATGGACTTGGTGCGGAAGGTATCAGCCCAAGTTTTGGCTGACCCTTCGGTCATGAACGAGAGGGTGAAGGCCACTCGTTTGTTGTCAGTGTCGTAGATGGGGTCATTGATGAAGAGATAGGTGGCGACATCATTGAGCCAGGGGATGGCATGGTCGTAGGACCCGTCAAAGGTGGATGGTTTTCCAAGGCGAAGCTTGACTGCCTTGCTAGACATGTTGCTAGACAAGGTGGTGGGTAGAGGGTTTGGTGGTGGTACCGAGGGTGGGACGATGGAGGGGTTGGGGTTCTGGATTGATGATGGTCCGGGATTGGGCCTTCATGGGGTTGTAGGGGATGTGAAGGTGGTAAGGGCAGGGATGTCAAGGGAGGTAATGAGCTGTTCAGCTAGTTGCTGGGTCTCGTCGTCAGAGTCAAGGTGTTCGACATTGATGTCAAGGTCTTCTTCCCAGGGTTCGGAAAGTGGAGTCGAGGGTTCAGGGTTATTGTCAGATAAATCGGACAAATGGGTGTTAGACGTCCAAAGACTCCAACTAGGGTTCAAAAGTGGATGGGTGGGAGGTCGTCTGGAAATGGTGGGCAGCTGACTGCACGAAGGCAGGCTGTAAGGAAAGTCTTGATCTTATGTTACGATAGCTCCAGGTAGGAACTAGTGTAGCCACAAAAGTGCTAAGAATCAAGTGGCTGCAATAACTCAAACAACCACCACTTGATATGTGGTGCGCTGTAAGAGTTTAAGGAGGGCTGCTGTTAGCGTAATGCCAACAGTGGAGACAAGGTAGAACTCAGGCGTTGCTGAGAGTGTTCTTTTGGGAATCTATACCTGAAGGACCAAGGGTCTTCCTCTTGTAATCGAGGTGGTACCTAGGCATTGGCCGTAGGTGTTGAGGGTCAAGTGTCGAGTGGTCACAAGGGGGGTTCCTGAGTGGAGCAGGGATACTCAGCTAGATTGCAGAGATCAAGACTAGAGTACAGGAGTATCGCTGCGAGGTATTTATACTATGAGAATTGTGCACGGACCAAGTAACTAAAAGGGGAGACCAGAAGAGCGGAAGACTGAAGGGCCAAAAGGGAAGTGCATGATTACCAAAAGGGGTGGCCAGGAAGAGCAGAAGGGTAAAAGGCCAAAAGGGGAATCATACAATGTAAAGGCAATGGATGATGATGAATGTGAAATGACTAAATGTGGTGCCATTGGAAGATGATGTAAAAGAAAAGAGTAAGCATGCGGGTAATGCCAATGCTGGTTACATAAGGGTGAAACGAAGTATGGATGAATATACAAGGATACCTAGGTATCGAGTGGAGTGAAGTAGTACAAGTGAAGCAAAGAAAAAAAAAGGAATCGTAACAAATGCGACACATTGTTGCATCATTGTCATGTCATGTTCGCATCTCGTCATCGTCATCATTGTGTCTAGGTGGCGGCACAAGTTGACATGTGGGTTGGAGGGAAGCAAACACAACATGTGGACGATGCAACAATGTGCCACATCATCCACACATTGTGTTGTTGATGTCTTGTTGTTGCAGACGAGAGGGAGGAGGGAGAGAAGAAAGGTGGGGGGAAAGAGAGAAGGGGAGGACACAGACACGATGCGTGGATGGTGTGACAATTGTCATGTTGTTGTTGCATTGTGTCCAGGTGGCATGAAGGAGGAAACGGTGTTGTTGTCATATCGTCCATGGTGGGGTGGCAGATATGGAGTGGGAGTAGGAGAGGGGAGGGGAGGGATAAGGGATCAGGGGGTGTTGTCACATCAACCCATTGTTGTTGTTGTCATTGTCGTGGCATGTCACATCATGTCTTCAAGCAGTGATACTCAGCTAGATTGCAGAGATCAAGACTAGTGTACAGGAGTATCGCTGCAAGGTATTTATACTAAGAAAAGTGTGCATGGATCAAGTGTCCAAAAGGGGTGGCCAAGAAGAGCGGAAGGGCGAAAGGCCAAAAGGAGAAGTCATATGATGTGAAGGCAGTGGACAATGACAAAGGTGAAATGACTAAGTACAATGCCATCAGATGATGATGTGGAATGAAATGAGTAAGAGTGATGCCATTGGATGATGACGTGAAAGAAAAGAGTAAGCACTCAGGAGATGCCAATGCTGGTTACATACATAAATGGGAAAAGAGGCAAAGTACACATGAACATATAAAGATACCTAGGTATCAAGTAAAGAAGTAGTACAAGTGAAGAAAAGAAAGAAATCATAACAGTGTCCAGGTGGCATGATATGTTGTGCAGTCGCAACTTTGTGCTGTTACAATCACGTTTCACTCATTAATCTTTTGCCTTCCTACTCAATCTCTACTCCATCATACAAGATACACAATATCTATTATGGCATACTTTGCCTCATGCCAAGGCTATACTCAAGACCTTATCCTATTGGCCAACTCATTATGACTCACTATGATTTATCATTAGAGACATGTTATCTCACGATGTCATAACCCATGCACAACACACATGTATTCACACGTTATCTCTTATCTATGATTCCATATGACTCATATCTATTATTAAAGCAGTGCTTATCTTATAACATGCTTATACTGCATTGTTACAGCATTGTTTTCTCATGTTCTTATCTATGACTCACATACATGCTGATACCTCATGTTATCACACCTTATCCACCAATCAGGACACTACTACTTATCTTGTAGTTCATACTCAGATTAGAACTCTGATTGTACTTTTAGTATATAAGACTTGAATGCAGCACCAAGGGAACTCTAACAAAGTTCACCTTTGGATATTCCCCATTGTCTCTCATAGACAGATCTCCTCTGTAGTTCTCGCCTCACTTGTCAGACTCACTTGCACTTTAACCTTACACTGACCACTACAACCACTCGCAAGTAACTCATAGTCTATGTTTGTTCTAGGTTGTTACATGTCCAATGTCAGCACCACATTCTCATGGCTGACCAGCACTGACCTGGTGTCGAGGATGTTCATCATGACTCTGGGGGCTTTGGGACTTAGCCCAGCTCAGCCTAGGCTCCATGAATCCCTAGGCTGGGCCACCAGGTGCTGGAGTCCTGATGCATTGCCTCTGGTAGTAACCATTCCCGTTTATGCAACATTTACATATGATAGCATTTCCTGTTCTACCTCTGCTGTACAGTCTGTGTACCACCGCGCTCCTGTGTTGCAACACCCAAATGATACAGTCTGTACCCAGCACACAAATCCTGCATTGCAGCACCCAAATGATACTCCGTACCCCACACTCCTGCATTGCAACACAAATGATACAGTCCAGACCATACCCCTCACTCCTGTGTTGCAATCTAAATCCCATACAGTCTGTACCATCGCACTCCTGCATTACAACACACAAATGATAGACTCTGTACCCCTGCATTGCAACACAAACAATACAGCCTGGACCATACCCCTCACTCCCACATTGCAACGTAAGTCCCATACAGTCTGTACCACTGTGTTCCCGTGTTGCAACACCCAAATGATACTCTGTACCTCGCACTCCCACATTGCAACACAAACGATAGTACAGTCCAGACCGTACCCCTTACTCCCATGTTGCAATGTAAGTCCCATACAGTCTGTGCCACTGTGTTCCCATGTTGCAACACATAAATGATAGAGTCTGTACCCCCATGTTGCAACACAAACGATACAGTCCAGACCATACCCCTCACTCCCGCATTGCAATGTAAGTCCCATACAGTCTGTACCATCACGCTCCCACATTGCAACACCAAACAACGATGCACTAATGTTGCACTAACATCCTCGCATTGCAATGTTCTTTGTTTTTGTAATATGCAGCACACAATAGTAGTATCAAGAAACTCTAGAACTGCTGCACAGCAAATCTGCTTACAAACCCAATGCTCTTTTGGTCCCCTGATGTCATATACCGCTCCGTTCTCCGTTCCTCCGAATATAACTCCGTTTCTCTTAGACGATAACTCCGGGTCGATCTCCCTCAGGACGCAACTCCGCGACCCCGGACCTCCGTTACGTATATATGTTTCCTCCTTTTATATTAGTACATAACCTGTGTCTCGCTTATGAGCACAGCTCCGGCTTTCTCAGTACCCGACTTACCTCCGGCTATGTAGTTTCCCGATCTTCCGTCTTACTCAGTTCTTACCAACTCCGTTACTAATCTCCATTCCACTCCGAGTATATAAACTGTAGTACCATGACTGTGTACCCTTAGTCTGAATATTAGTTTATTGTACGACTCACTCCGAACACTCCGTAAGACCTTGACGGTCTTTACTCCGCTCGACTCCACTTTATGTGTTGAGTCATATATCTACCTCCGTTCTCCGCACGTCCGAAATATAGGGACAGACTGTGACAAGGGCGCACCACATACGGTGAAGCCAAGTCCCGTCCGACGTTACAACTCCGGAGATCCGGAGTTGGCTACCTCCGAGTCGCACGGTCTCTAACACCTGACACCTGTGCAAATGCATCACTCAACTCGCTCCTGTGCTTGTAACTGAGACAAGAGATTACCATCATGATCCGCAACCTGTTCCCCCTTCTGCACATATGAGGAAGGTTTGTTAATTAATGAGACCAAAAAAAAAAAATCACTCATTGTCTGTGTTGACCGGGTTGCTATGAGGTGGGCTGCCTTTTCCTCCTCCATCTCGTACATTGTTATCAGATTCTCTGATGGCATCCAATTGGCCTGGGCAATTTCGTCACATGGCACAGGTGGAATATTGTGCTAATTGGATGGGGGGAGCGGGGGGAGCGGCTGCATGATGATGGGGTCTGTATTGTCCATTTCAATCTGGAAAGTCTAGAACAGGTGAGGTTCTCATCGCAATAGGAAAGTGATCACTTCACTTACAACTGGTTCTGTATACTATCATTGTACCAGTTATGAAAAATTGGACCAGAAGTGCAAAGATTAGAGCTCCGACAGTAGTGGGAAGATGCATCTGGTGGTAGAAGGACTTGGCCAGATAGTGCCATCATTTTCCATCACTTTGGTTGCCTCACCTATTCAACTTCACTTGAAATTGTCACACTTTGGATAGCAGGAAAGGATTTGTAGGATGCCTATAGATTCACATCCATCGACCCAACATGCTCAGAAAATTGTATTTACAACAATGATATTATAAAGTATCTGTGAGGAATTTTTGTTATTTTTCAGAGCTGAATACACTGATGCCCTGGCCATTCTTTGCTACAAAAGGTGGTATGGAGGGATAGATATAAAGTTGAGCATTGATACCGCAACTTTCATTACCCCCCAAAAATACAGGATCCATGGGACATGCTAGGGCTATCTACTTGTACTACTCTGAGTCTCTTCTCTTTGTTGTGTTGTAGACAGGAATTGATTTTGCACTTCTACTCCATTTTGCATAACTGGTACAATGATAGTACTCACATGTGAGTATGACAGAATGGAGAGTCACTTGGCACGGTAGGCTGAGTTTGATAAGGGCACTGGCTGCATTGTAGGCCATGGGGAAGCAAGCTGCAGGGGTCGCAAATTCAGACCCAGTCACCCTTTTACTAGTGGGATAATGCCCCAAGTATGAGGATCCATCCAATGCCACAATTTGTTGCGAGAAGCTCATAGCCTATCAGTAGTACTTCACGATAATGTGACAGATTCCTCCAGCTTTTGCATGACAGAAGCATTACATTGCCTACTTTAAGTTGTGAGCTGATCAAGTAGTAATAGTGAGATTTCCATGCTCATCAGCAATCTCCAGAAACTGCTGAGTGTCCCTCCACATATACTGGAACCTTCCCTTGAGGCCAAGTCGTATCAAGGCCTGTTGTTCAGCATATGCTGTCAACCCTTCTGCCAGCTCAGGGTTATCAACAACATGGGCACTTGCTTTGGCGGTCCACCAGTCTGTGTGCCACTGCAGGAACCAGAGGACATGCTGCTGTTCTTCAAACAGCAGCATCACTTCTTTGGACCACCGATTTGCACAGGCTCATGTCCAACACCATTCAATCTAAAGCACTGTGGATTCTTTAATTAGAAGTTCTACATTGACCTTCCACACGTACTCACCTTCCTGCATACCAGTGTCAGTCTCATCCTCAGCCACACCCTTGGAATACCCACAGACCAACCATATCCATGATAATCTTCTCTGGCCCTCGCTGTGAGCATCATCAGTCCTATCCATCATGGAACAAATATCTTCATCTACAAGTGGTCAAAGGTAAGTTTTCCATCCTACCTTCCCTAAAAAGTCTCCAAGGACTACAAGGGCATAATATGCTGTCTGATATTTCCACACACTAGCTTCTATCTTAGCATCAACACTTTCCAGGCAATTTCTTGCACATGTGTTTGCACCCTGTTCTCATAGGAAGTGATCTTTGAATCTGAGCATGTAGGCTCTTGACCATAGTGCTTGCCGCAGCTCATTCAAAGCATCATGTGCCTGACCCTCATGAAGCTTCCACTCGATCTGCTCCAAGGTTTCGTCACAGTCCACATACCAAGCAATCGAAGATGGTAATAAGAGGGGAGAGAGACACTACTTGCGAGGTCTCTTGTGGCATCAGGGTTTGTATTTTGACCCATGCATTGATCCATCGGATAAGTGCATTGATTTGTTGTTGGAGTTGTGCCTTCTGTTTATCGGTGGTGTGTTGTCCAAGCCTTTCGGTTTCGGCCACGAGATGTCATCTAGGGAAACTCTGATTAACATGTTACAAAGCTGCATTACTAAATAAGGTGTACTGTTGATCCTCTAGCTTGATCCCTGTATCTATGAGGATACTTGGAGTGACCTCCGCATGCAATGGAAGCTGTGTCAATTGACTAGCAACCATCACATCTTCTTGAGCCAAATTGCAAGTGAATACTAGCTTGAGTAATTTCTGCAAACTGTTCTGAGCCACATGTGCAAATCAGATGAACAAACATACCTTGTGCCTTTACCTCAAATGGATTTGGCGTGGTCGGGTCAAGTTCCCATTCTTGAACACCATGTTCCCATGTAGACACTAAATCTGGATATTTCATGCAGAGTGACTGGGGCAACTCCAAAAAGTCTTCACAGTGATCATTTCGTTCCGGAACAGCTTCTTGTATCTTGGTTAAAATAGTAATCCCTGTCGAATAATGAGATGTCAATTCAAATTGGTTCTTTGCCAGTAAGACATACCTAAATTGATTACTTTCTTCCAATTCCAGTCTCTGAAATGATTGTCAATCATGTCATGCCGAGATCCAAGTCCCATTTCTTTTGTGCTAGAAGCAGCATGTTACAATTTCTTTCTTTCTCCGTTTCTCTTGTACTACTTCACTTCACTCAATACCTAGGTATCCTCGTACGTTCATCCGTACTTGCTTCACTTTTACCTTACTTAACCACACACTGGTACAACCCGAGTGCTTACTCACTTCATTCTCATCATCATCCAATGGCATCACTCTTACTCATTTCATTCTCATCATCATCCAATGGCTTCACATTTGTCATTTCTTCTTCGTCATCATCTGCTGCCATTGCATCATACAATTCCTCCTTTTGGCCCTTTATCCCTTCTGCTCTTCTTGGCCACCCCTTTTAGTCTCTTGGTCTGTGTACCAGTCTCGTAGTATAAATACCACACAGCAATACTCTTGTACCCTAGTCTTGATCTCCACAATCTAGCTGAGTATCTCTGCTCTACTCGCCACAGCGCCTGTGACCACTCGACCGGACTACTCTTAGTCCTTCCTTGAACACTACAACTCATCGCAGTCAACCCTCGACCCTTGACTGTCCCTCAGGTATAGATTCCCAAAAGGACAACTCTCAGCAATGCCTGAGTTTTCACTTGTCTCTCTGGTAGCAATCCACTGACCAGAAACCCTTGTTCGACTCTTCAGCGCACCACATATCAAGTGGTGGTTGTTTGAGTTATTGCAGCCACTTGGTACTTGGCACTTTTGCGGCTACGTTAGGTCCTACCTGGAACTATCATAACATAAGATCAAGACTTAACAGCCTGCCTTCGTGCAGCTAGCTGCCCCCCATTGCAGGACGACCTCCCACCCATCCACTCTTGAACCGTAGTTGGAGTCTTTGGACATCTAACACACCATCGTCCGATGTATCCGACGAAAACCCTGAACCCTGAACCCCACTTTCTGAACCTCAGGAAGCAGACTTCAACATCAATGTCAAACACCTTGACTTGGAGGACGAAACTCAGCAACTAGCTGATTGTCTTCACCAATCACTCGACCTCCCTACCCTCACCTCCTTCGTGTCCCCAACGACCCCACAAAGGATTAATCCCAGACCACCATCTACAGTGAGCAACAAAACCGTTCCAATAACTAACCCTGATGCAGTGCGCGAAGCACACTGCAAACACCTGTGGAAATCTCGCTTAGTAGTAGTGGGACCCAATGATGTACAAACTCTTGGCTACAAATCGGTCCCTGGGTCATGTGATTTGGCCCAGGGGTGGTGGAGATATAACCATTTTAAATCACTCATGTCATTGGAACAGTTTTGTCGCTGATATTAGGGGTATTGCAAATTAGTATGAAGTGTATCCTCCTTTGGCCTTGATGATCTCCTGAACCCTTCTAGGCATGCTCTCAATCAATCTCTGACACTCCCCAACCTCAATCTTGTACCACTCTTCCTGAATCCTCTCCCAAAGTTCCAATACCCCCTTGGCTAGCTCAGGATATTCTGCAAGCCTTCTTTTCAGGAGAAACCATAGATGTTCTATGGGGTTAAGGTCTGGAGACTGAGCAGGCCATACCATGACCTCATATCCATGCTCTTTCAACCACTCCTTGGCCCTCCTACTGGTATGTTTGGGGTCATTATCCTGCTGGAAAATAATGTCCTCTGGGGTAAATCCATAATCCACAAGGGTTTTTTGGAGTTCATCCTCCAAAATCTGCACATAAAGGTTAGCGTCCATCTTACCATCAATCCTACAAGCCATCCCAACACCTTCCCAGGTCATACAACCCCATAACATGACTGATCCTCCTCCAAACTTGACTGTACCCTCCACAAGTCTATCACTGAGGCCCTCTCCTGGCTTTTTCCATGCCCATTTCCTACCATCTGACCCAATGCGATTAATCTTGGTCTCATCTGACCATATAACTCGCTTCCAATCATCCACAGTCCAGTCCTGATGGCTCAAAGCAAAATCTAATCTTTCTCTCCTATGGCGCTTGGAAAGAAGAGGGCATTTCTTCTTTACTACAGCCTTCATACCAGCTTTTTTCAAGTGACGACGAATGGTCTGGGGAGAGATGGGATGGTTCTTGACATCCTGAAGAGTCTTGGTGACCTGAACAGCATTTTCAGCCTTTCCAGTACCAAGAAGTCGAATGGCATGTCGCATATCAGTGGGAGAAATGATGGATGGACGACCACCAGTGGCTTTGGGAAGGTTGGGACAGTGTTCAGTGCGAATACGACTGATGGTAGAGTTACTGAATCCAGTAGAAGTGGAGATCTGACGAGTTGTTTGACCCAATTCCAAGAAAGCAATAACTTGGTTGATTTGATCAGTGGAAAGGGATTTCATGGTGAAAGAAGTGGTAAAAGAAACAGTGTTTGGCTGTGTTTATGTCTTGTTGAACTGTTTATCCATCACATGACTCAATGCTGACATAATATCCCAGTGCAACATATGAGTTCTGTGTTTCAATATGACAGCAACAAAACTGTTCCAATGATATAAGTGATTTAAAATGGTCATATCTCCGCCACCCCTGTGCCAAATCACATGATCCAGGGACCGATTTGTAGCCAAGAGTTTGTACATCATTTGGTCCCACTACTACTAAGCGAGATTCCCACAGGTGTTTGCAGTGCGCTTCGCACACTGCGTCAGGGTTAGTTATTGGAACGGTTTTGTTGCTCACTGTATCTGGAACCCGAACCCATCTATCGTCACACCATCGGTACAACAACCGCAACCCACCACCTCGACCACTAGTAACATGTCTAACAAGGCAGTTGAACTTTGTCTTGGCAAACCCTCAGCCTTCAATGGCTTCTACGATTGCGCCTTACCCTGGCTCAATGAAGATGTTTATAACACTGAAAACAAGTGAGTCGCCTTTGCCCTCTCATTTATGACTGAAGGATCCGCTCTTACTTGAGACAACACGTTCCACGCCAAGTCCATCACAGCAAGATCCTTTGGTACCTGGGCCGACTGGCAAACGGTGTATAAAACACATAATAGGTGATATGAAGAAAGGTAGGGTGATAGGTTCATCCCAAGGGGGGTTATATTTGAAGGAATGAAGGGTTCGGGTTTGTCTAAGAGTCCTAGAGGCTGCTGAACGATCCGGAATGAAAAGCAGTTGATCTAAAAGTATCTGGGTGGAGTTGGGGCAATGAGAGTATCATTTCAAGTAGATGAGACACAGAGGAACGATAGGTAGGGATCTGTGTGGGTATGGGTATGGGTTAGACTTTGGATACCCATACCCATACCCATACCCATGCTGTGGGTACAGTGGGTCAATAGCAAGGTGAGGGTGATGATGATGATGGCTTACCATGAGTGAGTGAGGTTTAGCTAAGTTAGGATAAGGTATAAGATAGCAGAATGAGTATAGATATGATGTTTAGAACAAGGTTTAGTCTATAGTTTAGGCTTGGTACTACTAAACCCATGGGTACAGTTTTTGATACCCACAGGAAAACCCATACCCACAGCATGCATATGGGTTTTTGGTGGGTATGGGTATGGGTATGAGCTCTGATACCTGTGGGTATACCCACACAGAACCCTAACGATAGGATGAGGTAAGAGAAAAACTATCCAGCTCACTCACACACGGGAGAGTAAACAGGAGATCTCCTGAACGCAGAAAGACCCTATTTTTTTGTGTTAAAAACATGGTTTTACCCAGGACTGTTAAAGGTAATCTGACCCTAAGTAAGTGTACAGGATCGACGTAGGGTGAGTATGCTAAGAAGGAGTGTCAAACCTTGTAGATGACAAAGAAAGAAAAGGTTTTAGGATAGTAATGACCTTAATGAGGCCAAATCGAGTAGAACAAGTCAAATCGGATGAAGCAGAATACATACGATGGAACCAGATTGGATTCGGATGATCTGTAAACGCTAGGAATGAAACTGGGCTGGCATGAAGTTGATGGCAGATGAGACGGGAGGTGATATGACATGATGAAGAGCAAGGAAAATGTATCCTACAACTGTAGGGAGTATCTAACTCCTACACCTGAGGGGAACTTGGATGCCGACTGTCCTCAGTCTGTCACGTGATGTACGCGTGAGCTGGGTTTGAAAACTGAACAATGCGCCACCGGACATTACTTGAATGCATCGCATCCACATTGCTCTCCCATTCCTTTTATCTTTTAAACTTCCACTATGTCATATGCCGAGTCAATCCTCAAATACGTGGACATGCAGAAAGCGGTTGATCCATACGAACCACATGTCTTTCCCAAGACGGAGCTGAAGCATGCGAACGGACGTGCCAGGGACTTTGCAAAGACGATCCCGGACGATAGGGAGGACCTGGCTGAGGAGCAGACGATGTGGTGAGAGGAATGGGATGAGATCCTGGTACGTAGTTAACCGATCACGTCTTGTCATGTACTAACCGCGAACTATTCGTTTTTACAGAAAAATCTCAGCGATTGCCTTCAACAGGCTTGGGACGCTGGCGTTGAGGCTCGGGTTGACAACGCAGTCACCCTCGCAATTCAAGAGTCGCAGAAGGCGATGGAACGGTGGGACGTGGCCAAGAAGCTACGAAAGGCGGCTGATGACACAGTGAAGGCAATGGCGGCAGTGCACGAGAGTGAGGAATGAGAGGACGCGGGAGACAAGAAGGCGCAAAGGAGGTGTGAGGAGAAGGGGAAAGTGCCAGAGGGGAGAGAGAAATGGAAGGTGCGTGTCCGGATACATATCCGGTACGTGCAATGCTAACTAGGTTATACACACAGTGTCCTATCGTGATGGAGAATGAGTCGGAGGACGAGGATGAGCCGATCATTGTCGAAAGCAGCACGGCCAAGAGTATGCCGCCGACCCATACCAATTCGCTGCGGGAGGATGGCAACATCAACCATGAGGTGCCGTGTGAGTGGTGCGAAGGTGCAGGGTACCCTTGCTTTGGGGTCCCCAGTCATGTATGTATGCAGACGCTGCGGAAAGGACTGCCAGAGCTGCACCTATTCAAGTGGATGTGGCAGCAAGAGGGTGAAGACGGATGGGAAACTGCCAGAGCTGCACCTATTCAAGTGGATGTGGCAGCAAGAGGGTGAAGACGGATGGGAAGGCAGAAGCGACAAGGGTCCCAGGTGAGTAATAACGTGTTGCTCATCAGTCCGTGTGTATTAATACACGGTTTAGCTTCGCAAAAACCGGTGGTATTTGTACCACTGCACTGACTCTTTGTGGAACTGTCCAATCCGGTTCCGGATATGCGCAAGGCAAGGCCAAAGCCACGGCCTAAAGCTAAGGTATCCATTGTGGACAATGAGGAGGAAGAGGATATGGGCCCCAAGAAGAAGCAGAAGACATCAGGTCAAGACGGACCCACGCGCTCTCAGGTCAATGCAGCCAAATGGGCCATGCTTGCTATGGAGGCAGAGCTGCTCGCCTCCAAAACCAAGTACAAGATGCTCGAGATGCAGTTGGCGGATAAAGGGACAGCAATCGCGTCAAAGGAGGCTGAGTTGGAGAAGGTGAAGGCCGTACTACAGCTTCTGTAGATAGAGTCGTCAGTCCCGCTGTGTCATAGTATAGCAATTGATCCGTGTCCTCTGTCCAATCCGGTCGCGATCCCTAATTAAGCAATGAATGGAAAGTGATTAATAAAACAAAATGTGAGTGAAAAGAAACAAGAATAATTAATACAGGGTGTGGTTGTCCATCCAGCTTGTCTTCTTTGGGCATCTTTCGAGTCTATACCTGCACGAATTGCTTCGCCGAGCGGCCGGATTGCATATGACAGTATTTGGTTTCAGATGAGACAAAAGAAGTAGTAGCGAAAGTGAATATCTAAATAGCAACGGTTATGATTGAAGGCAAAGGAACTGGCAGTATATGGATGGTTTCGTTGTTTTATTTTTCTGTCTTGTTGTATCGAAGGAAAGAGTGTATCGTATGAATTGTCTGTGTGTTTAGTGGCAGTTTTCGTTGTTTTTTTTAGAGGCACCGGATCGAATCCTGGGGTGAGATAGAGAGCGCCAGTCAAATCCTGGGATAGAGACGGATACGTATCATATGGCTGACTGTATGTTTTATGCTTTGAGATGATGCTTGGACCATTGCCAAGTAGTCGCGACATCAACTAACAACAGCGGATCATCAGGTTGAACTATAAAATCAATGAACCGGTTAGTAATGCACAGAAGCGGATCCGTATACAAGCGGATGGCATCAAAAGTGCATGTTATGCGACTAAAAACATGAAAAACTGAGCTTGGTATTAGGTACCAACCATGCTCACACTGAGGGGAACTTGAAATGATGACCTCCCGGGCATTGAAAGTATGCAAGGGAAGTGTTATATGTACTCGCGGATTGAGCAGTGACAGATGAGGAATAGGCAGATTCAGTTTTGAAGGCTCCACGGTGAAACCGGCTGCCAAGGCGGATGGTGAGAACGAAGGCAAAGCAGCCGTAACGGAAGACTGGATGTGAATGAGGGGAACTTGAATAATAAACGACAGGAACGCAGGTGAACGAATGCAAGAAGGAAGCGGATTAAGATGGGGTAAGGATGCATGTGTAGGTAGAATGAGTAGTTGAAAGGTGCCCGCATGAACGTTCAGATGTTTCGTGGGCCTTGGGGGTATGCAAACGGCAGCGATCCGGATATGACCAGTTAGGACTGTCTCAGCCGGCGGATCATGATGATCCCTTACAAACTGGTTGACACTCGTTCGTCCTAAAATGTTAGTTGACTGGGAAACCACTAAGAAAAAGAAAGTCTCGATCAAGAGTTGCTATTTGTTGTCGGGTGAGAAGGAATGATGATATTTTTGTAAATTCCCGAATATACTTCCCTAGCTCATCAAGGGAGCGCATTGACTTGGATCAATAGTAATTGATGAGATTTTGGAGATCCTCGAAACGGTACCGGTTATTGAGTTCTGGGTAGAGTGTCTTGACGGCTATAATGAACACCTGCCAATCCAGCAGATTGGCAACCGCTTCAGGTAGGATCTCCCAAAGGTCACATATATGGGGATTGATGCAATGCAATGCATACCGTACTTTCTTCGATTGGGGCAGTCCAACGCATGTGCAAAGAAAGTCGTTGTCGTCATCAAGATATGGTTGGAGATGGGAAGCTTTTCCGCTGAAGGTTGGTGCATCTGGGGTGCCTCGATATGGCATCTGGATTATGCTAGCTGCGATCATGATGGATGAAAATGGTGTCAGTTGATTGTCTGATGGGCTTGTGACCTTCGTAGCTAAGGGCGGATGTATCATGAGACACGGAGGAAGGGTTAGTAGTGGCACAGGGGTGCGAGCAGGGTGAACAGTAACTAAAAGTCAGAAGGTATCGTAACTGGATCCGAGAAAAAATGAGGTTTGTGAAACCGGATAAGGCACGGGTCGGGAACGGGTGTAGGTGAGGTGCACGACAAATGAAGGAAAAGCAGTAGGAGAGCAAAGACGTCTGAATCCAAACCTTCTATGACATGATGAAGAGCGAGGAAAATGTATCCTACAACTGTAGGGAGTATCTAACTCCTACAACGGAGTTCTGAAAGGACTTTGAACACCACAACACCAAGGGCGATGCAATCGCCTGGCTCTCCACCACCCACACCACCAAAAATGAGGACGTCCCCTCGTACATATATATCCTCCTTCCGCAACAAAGTCGTCACCGCTGGCCTAACCGGCTCTGACTCTGTCCTCATCAACTTCTTTGCAGCCAGCCTACCACCCTCTCTCATGCGGTGCATCCAAGGAATGGACACGGTCCCTACCACAATCGATAAGTGGTATACCCAGGCCATCCACTTCAAAACTCAGTGGGAGCGTGCCGATGAGATTGCCCGCCAAAACAAGAAACCTACCACTGCCGTTGTCTTCCACGACAACCCCCCTCGCAAAAAGGAGTGAGACCCTGACACTATGGACCTAGACGCCATCTATGTCCCTAAGCTTACCGAGGCAGAGTGAAAGTGATGCTTCTCAGGGGCCAGTATCAACTGCATCAACTGGCACTTCGTCCAGAAACACAAGTTCCCGAAGGATCAACTTCCAAAACTTATCCCAGTCCGAAATATCGATTCCACTGCCAACAAAAATGGTGACATCAAATTCACCATCACCCTCCGGATTGCTCTTGGTGGAGTACTCCAACGAATCAAGTTCCACATCATCCATTGTGGTTCTGAAAACGTCATCCTAGGACTCCCTTGGCTCAAGGCTACCAATCCAATCATCGATTGGGTTGCCAAAATCATCACCGTGTCCGCTCCCAAACCTGACCTTCCTCCCATCACCACTGATGAACCCAAACACTCCGCCCGACTTGCTCACCCCCCTCTGATCAAACCTGTCCGCCATCTCGATGTCGATCCCATCTGGGACGGCAAACTCTATGATTACCTTGGCACTGAAACTGGGCATCGTTTTATGACCCAATCCGTGCAACACTCCATTAACCACGTCATGCGTGCTGGACAACACTTCGTTCGGACGACCCAACCTGAGAAGCTCACCAATGCTACCGCCCTTGCAGCTGCAGCAAAGAAACCCAAGATCACTCTCTCCTTGGAATCCTCGGAATTCGAATCAGTATTCACGAAGGAACCCTTCAATCAGATGCCTCCCTCAAGGTCTTGCGACCATGAAATCCATCTAAAAGACACCTTTCAACCAAAAGTCAGAAAGGTCTACCCCTTGTCCCCAGACAAGCACAAGGCCACTGATGACTTCATCGATGAACATCTCGCCAACGGAAAAATCCACCCCTCGAACTCTCCCCAGGCTTCTCCCTTTTTCTTCATCAAGAAAAAGGATGGTAAACTCCGTCCTTGTCAAGATTACCGCTACATCAATGAACATACCATTCACGACACCTACCCCCTTCCCCTCATCTCCGACCTCATCGACAAACTCAAGGATGCCAAGCTGTTCACCAAGTTTGACGTCTGATGGGGTTACAACAACATTCAAATCAAGGACGGACATCAATGGAAAGCCGCCTTCATCACCCATCGCGGCCTCTTCAAACCCATGGTCATGTTCTGTGGACTGACCAACTCCCCCGCAACATTCCAACGATTCATGAACAACTCCTTCCATGATATGATTCCCAAAGGGTGGCTCGTTATCTACATGGACAACCTCCTCATCTTTGGAGAAGATGAGGCTACCCATATGGAACGCACCAAACACGTCCTTGCTCACATGAAGGAATTAGACCTTCACCTGAAACTTGAAAAATGCCACTTTGCCACCACCGAAGTAGAATACCTCAGCATGATTGCCTGCCCCGGTGAACTTGCCATGGACCCCATCAAAGTCGCTGGTATCACAGACTGGCCAACCCCTACTAAGCTCAAGGACATTTGATTGTTCATGGGCTTTGCCAACTTTATCGTCGGTTTATCCCCAACTACTCAACCATCGCCTGACCCCTAGTCGATCTTACCAAGAAAGACGCACCCTGGACTTGGGGACCCCCCCAAGTCACTGCCTTTGAAGCCCTGACAAAGGCCTTCACTACTGACCCGGTCCTCTGCTTTCCTGATACCTCTCGCCCCTTTGCCATTGCCACTGACGCATCTAAATACGTGAAGGGCGGTGTCCTCCTCCAAACTAATGTCAACAGTGATTGGAAACCGTGCTCCTACCTCTCTCAGTCATTCAATGCTGCAAAGAGGAACTATGACATCTACGATCATGAACTCCTCACGGTCATCCGTTCCCTCAAAGCCTGGTGCCACCACCTTCGTGGAAGTGCACACCCTGTCACGGTCTTCTCTGACCACAAGAACTTGACATACTTCTGTCAACCACAAAACTTGAACCATCGACAAGCTCGTTGGCTCCTTGACCTCGCCGACTTTGACCTGACATTCTCACACATCCCTGGAAAACTTCTTGATGGTCCAGATGTGCTCTCCCATCGCCCAGATCATATTTCTTCAGAGACCAACAATGAGAATGTCACCCTCCTCCCCAACGACGTGTTCATTAACCTCGTTACCCTCAACCTCCAGGCTCTTATCACCAAATCCTCTGTCGATGACCCACTTGTCCTCAACACCTTGAATGTTTTGGACAGGGGACTTCCCTCATCATTCCGTGCCCACCTCTCTGACTGGAAATACCATGCCGGCATCCTGACCTACCAGGGCCGCATCTACGTTCCCCCCGACCTCAACCTCCGGCAGCAAATCGTTGCCCGCCACCACAACTCCCACTCAGCTGGACACCCCGGTTTCTTGAAAACTTGCCAACTGGTTGCTGCCAAATTTTGGTGGCCTGGTTTGGCCTCCTTAGTCCGCTCCTATGTCTCCGGCTGTACCGCATGCCAGCAGCACAAGGTCAACACGCACCCGACTACTCCCCCACTCTCTCCAATACCTTCCGCATGCTCCAGGCCCTTCCAGAATGTCTCAGTGGATCTTATCACGGATCTCCCCATCTCTGCAGAAGGTTATGACTCTCTCATGGTCGTGGTCGACCACAGCCTTACAAAGGGGGTAATTCTTTGCCCCACAGTAAAGACCGCCAACTCCACAGGCATTGCCTGCCTCTTTTTCACAAAGTTTACACTCGATTCGGTCTTTATGACAAAATCATCTCTGACTGTGGCCCGCAGTTTGCTTCTGCCTTCGCAAAAGAACTCTCCCGGCTAATTGGTTACCACCTTTCCCTCTCTACCGCGTATCATCCCCAATCAGATGGTGAAACGGAACGAGTCAACCAAGAAGTCGAGACCTATCTCCACATGTATTGCCAAAACAATCTGGAGAAATGGGCCAACTTACTCCCTATGGCCGAATTCGCGCACAACCACTGACCCCACTCTGTCACCGGCAAATCCCCCTTCTTCCTGATGATGGGATATGAACCCCATCCCCTACCTGCTATCATCGCAGAAACCAAACTACCCGCAGTCGAGGAATGTCTCAAAGTCCTCTCAGCCACTCAGGATGAAGCCCTTGCCGCTCACGAACTCGCTTGCCAGGCCATGAAAGCCCGCTCCTTCCACAAATTCAAGCCATTCGCTAAAGGAGACCAGGTTTGGCTAGAAGCCTGCAACTTGAAGCAGGAACTCATCTCCCTGAAACTCGCATCTCGCCGAGAAGGACCTTTCAGTATCACAGAAGTCCTTTCTCCGCTCATATACCACCTCCACCTTCCCAAGACCTGGAAGATCCATCTGGTCTTCCACACTTCTCTCTTATCGCCCTATCGCAAAACAGAGACCTATGGCCCGAACTTTCTGAAACCCCCTCCTGACCTTATCACTGGAGAAGAGGAATACGAAATTGAACAGATCTTGCGCCACATGCAGACACCACGTAACTGCAAGTTCCTGATCCGATGGAAAGGGTATTCGGCTTCCGATGACTCATGGGAACCTGAATCCAACTTAGGAAACGCCAAGGACACGGTCGATGCTTATAAGTGAGCCCATCCCAAGGATTTTCCCTTGACACCTCCCAGACCACCTCGTTCACCGCTCAGACCACCACCACCCATCTCCATCAAAGCGATAATGACCTACCATTCCTGCTCTACCCCCGACTTTGAAAATGAAATCATTCACTCAGTCCCCGTCTTCACCCCTACTGTGTCAATCCTGCACCTACCCCTGCCACCGCTGGCTACACCCACTTCCAATGTCTCCACCCTCTCCACCGAATCCTCCCTCACGGAGTCCACCCAACCCCCTTCTCCTGCTATTTTGGCAGTTGCCTCCACAGGATGGGGAGCTCCTTCTCAATGGCCTGTTCCTTCTGAGCGCTGTAGGGAATAGGTATTCCCTGTGCTCGCATAGCACGTTTCCGCACCCTGTCGTCACCCGATCCCGATCCTGATCTGTCTGCATGTGCGAACTCATCCAGATTGCTGTATCTGCGCCCGTTTTGCCTCGGACTCTTTTATTTTATTTTTGATGCTCCTTATTCATACTTAGCATTGGCTAGACCATGTCATGCAGCCCTTGCAGGGACGTTCGGGTGCCTCTCGAACTTTATACCATACGAAAACCTTCTTTTTATTATTATCCTTACTTAGGACGAGTCTGAGGGTATTCCTGAGGACTATAAATTCACTGTATTGACAAAAATACAGCAGCTTTTGCCCGTGTGCATCTGTCTCACATTGTTTTCACTCGACGTTCGCTTTCTCTCACTCTCCTCATATTTTCTCGATCCGGATTGGACTGCCGTGTCCGCCTTTCTATCCGTTTTAATCCGGATTCACCCCGGATTCATCTCGGACTACTCAAAAACCATTATTTGTTGTTCACCAACTCAGTGTTGTCCCTGGGTCGAACAGAATCACATTCCTTCACCCTCTTTCTATTTCTTTCAATCCCCCTGAGTATTGCACTACAGCCGGGATATATTACCTTCAGCGCCCTAGTCGCATTCATTCTTCTCTCCAGGTGGTAGATCTTCCCTACCATTCTCACATGATTTGTTCTTTGTCTTCTACCCCCGAGTACTTTCGCCGCATGCGCAAACTCATCCTAGATCCTGCAATGGCCTTCCCTATCAAACATCACCTCAACTTGAACTCTCCTCTTAACACTCTCTACCTGGCGTATCTCCAATGTGAGTGCCTCACCTTCATCCAATCCGACCTGCTCAGTCGTGATCGTCATTCCCACCTCCTCTCTGTGGTTACCGGACAAATCCATGATTGAATCCGCGCCTACATTGAGCATACTCTTCATCAGATGCAGATGGGCAAGTTCCTGGAGGATCTCCACCTCTATCAAATGCACCTATCCTGCCAAATGGCCCCTCCTACACACTCATTCTTGACCCCATCAGCCTCATCCACTCCCTTTACTGAGGAAGAAATCACTGCTTGTAACTGTGCCAAAGCCAAACTGATGTTTCGGACCGGTCAGGTATTCCTCCCCGACAATCACCCCTGATGGCATGAGGCTTGCTTCAAATGCTGAAAGCTCGGCCATATCCGCACTGAGTGCAATATGTACCAGTGCCCATCTGCCTCACCTGGGCCCCAGGCCATATCCAATCCTGCTGCCCTGGACGACCTCCTAGGGTACGCACTCGCATCCACCTTGCCAACCAGCTTACTCCCGTGGCCGCTGGAGCTACTTGGAGGAGATGCTCCCCTCGTCCTGCCATTCCGTCAACGTCGTCCTCCTTGATGAACTCGTCTTCATCATCTTGCAACAACCGCCACTCCATACTCCCTATACCCCCACCTCAACGAGCCCGCCGCCATGTGCGACAGCATTCCGAGTCTCTTGACCGACACTCAGCATCCCCATGTGATGACCCCATTGATGACGAGGGTTACACCAATATCACCAGCAGTCCTGTCCGTGATGCATTCGATTTCTAGTGATGATCTTCACTTGATGCTTTGATTGTACTCCGGGGGTAATGTTACAATTTCTTTCTTTCTCTGTTTCTCTTGTACTACTTCACTTCACTCGATACCTAGGTATCCTTGTACGTTCATCTGTACTCACTTCACTTGATACCTCGGTATCCTCATACGTTCATCCGTACTTGCTTCACTTTCACCTTACTTAACCACACACCGGTACAACCTGAGTGCTTACTCACTTCATTCTCATCATCATCCAATGGCATCACTCTTACTCATTTCATTCTTGTCATCATCCAATGGCTTCACATTTGTCATTTCTTCTTCGTCATCGTCTGCTGCCATCACATCATACGATTCCTCCTTTTGGCCCTTTATCCCTTCTGCTCTTCTTGGCCACCCCTTTTAGTCTCTTGGTCCGTGTACCAGTCTCATAGTATAAATACCGCACAGCAATACTCTTGTACCCTAGTCTTGATCTCTGCAATCTAGCTGAGTATCTCTGCTCCACTCACCACAGCACCTGTGACCACTCGACCGGACTACTCTTAGTCCTTCCTTGAACACTATGACTCATAGCAGTCAACCCTTGTCCCTCGACTGTCCCTCGGGTATAGATTCCCAAAAGGACAACTCTCAGCAATGCCTGAGTTTTCACTCATCTCTCTGGTAGCAATCTGCTGACCAGAAACCCTCGTTCGACTCTTCAGTGCACCACATATCAAGTGGTGGTTGTTTGGGTTATCGCAGCCACTTGGTACTTGGCGCTTTTGTGGCTACGTTAGGTCCTACCTGGAACTATCGTAACACAGTGGGACTAATGTCAGCCCATCTTCGTTCTGGAGCTTCGCCATCCGTTCAGCCTATACCACAGACAAGGTTGAAGGAAATAACCAATGACATTCTGCCACGTGAGTGGGAAGATGGAATTTGGGTACCAGGAACATGACATCCTTGGATGCAGGATCAATATGCCACACTTTGGGAACTTGCACCATCCTGCTCCACAAATGTTTGTACCATTGACATGCTATGTCATATGAGATTTTCAACACAAGCAAGGGAGCAAAGATATGCAGTGCAGAGAACACAAGATAATCCATATTAATATATCTATATAAGCATAGAATCAGAATGATCATAAACCACATTGCCATGACCACTTACTTTTCTCCTTTCTGTAGATTCCCCACACCGCAAGGAAGCTTGAAGCCATGTTGGGCACAGTCAAAGGTTCTGACACCAGTCGTGGCGAGCCCTGTCATTGATTTGGTATCTGCTGTGTTGACTGTGCTATGACTAGAGCAGCTACATTTCTAGAAACGAGAAGTGATTAATACAACTGAATGGAATAAATCAGCAATGTACTGACTGTGGCTCATTGAGAAGCTTGCTAAGATAGGATTTGTATCCCATTTCTTCAATGAAATAAGCCCATCCACAACTCAATCCAGGATCAGCTGTGTTGCTCAACACTGCCTTTCACTTCATTTGGAAATTAGCATCAATCACAATAAAAAGTGTGTACAGCCATCTGAACACAAGAGAGAGAAATTAGACATGAAAAGAACTTTGCATTCATAGAATGCGCACTGTTTCTCCATTGGTGCTTCTGTTCATCCTGAGGCTAAATTGATTCCAGGATGGGAACATGCAGGACAAAGTACCATGCACTCCCCCTCTTGTGTATATTCCACTCTGTCACTGTCATGTCCACAGCCTGAACGTTTTAGAGCATTTTAAGATGGTGCCATTCTTGGACGACCCATAAGAAGTGATCATAATGATCCTGACAAGCAATAGGAATGAGACAAACAGAGCAAACTCAAATTGGGTCATTAGACTTACTTTTGTATCTCCCAGGCCAGTATTGTCTGACAGGTCATCAGTAAATCACTGGTTTTGGAACAGACCCACAGAGTGGCACAGAAGGGCACAGACTACTACAGAGCATACAGCAGTACAGACCTATGTATTCAAGGGTTGGCATTGGGCAATCATACCTTCACATGGTGTAAGGGTGTTTTCTGGTGTCTCTGGATCATACAGGCTGTGCACAGCATCTCAGTACCAAGAAAATCGGAACATCACACCAACACAGGTGCTGCATTGCAAAGAAAACAAATGGCACCACTTCCACATCTTCCTTCCAAACATAAAAACTTGTCAAGGAAGTCTTGTTGTTCATCTTTTACCCACACCAACAGCAGGTGATCCTCCAAGACAAAGTTCAACTTGAAATGGGAAAGTCATCTGAAGAGGATCCACTCACTGATGCATACTGTCTCCTCAGGGGCTCTTCACCAAGGATAGTGTTGATGTCAGAGTCAGGAGGAAGCATATCCATAGAAATGGGCTCAACATCATCAAAAGTGGGGTTTTCCGTGGATGAGGAAGGTACTGGCAAGTCCTTGTTGGTAGGATCATCTTGAACCTTAATGTTGTACTTCTTCTTGCTGAGGTGTAGATCCACTCACATCCCTGCAGACTTTCATATGGTGTCCTTCTGTTTGACCAAATGTAATAAGGCAGTGTTCTGCCACCGATTTACAAGGCTATACTCACCGTCACCACATTCTGTATGATGACAAGGACCTCCCTTGTTTTACCTTATACTTGGAGTGTGGGAACCACAGGGACTATGAGAAGTACTGGCTTGGAAAGCTCAGATCTGTCAGGACAACTCACCAACTCCACTCCAATGAAGACACAACCCAATGAACAACAGATAAGCATCCCTTCCTGCCTTCTGCTTGGAGTGTGAGGACTAAAATATTCTGAACAGCCAGGACATAAAACCTGCTCTCTGGTTCATGTGCAGCCAGCCTGATGCTTGCCTGTATCACTTGCTTCATAGTCAATTGCCACTCTCACTGTTTGCTGTAGGAGTTAGATACTCCCTACAGTTGTAGGATACATTTTCCTTGCTCTTCATCATGTCATATCACCTCCTGTCTCATCCACCATCAACTTCGTGGCAGCCCAGTTTCATTCCTAGTGTTTACAGATCATCTGAATCCAATCCGAGTCCAATCTGAGTCAACACAATCCAATCTGGTTCCATCGTACGTATTCCGCTTCATCTGATTTGACTTGTTCTACTCGATTTGGCCTCATTAAGGTCATTACTATCCTAAAACCTTTTCTTTCTTTGTCATCTACAAGGTTTGACACTCCTTCTTAGCATACTCACCCTACGTCGATCCTGTACACTTACTTAGGGTCAGATTACCTTTAACAGTCCTGGGTTATGCCCAGGACTATAAAACCATGTTTCTAAAAAAAATAGGGTCTTTCGGCATTCAGGAGATCTCCTGTTTACTCTCCCATGTCTGAGTGAGCTGGATATCTTTTTCTTTTACCTCGTCCTATTGTTCCTCTGCGTCTCATCTACTCGAAACAATACTCTCATTGCCCCAACTCCACCCGGATACTTTTACATTGACCACTTTTCATTCTGGATCATTCAGCAGCCTCTAGGACTCTTAGAGAAACCCGAACCCTTCATTCCTTCAAATATAACCCCTCTTGGGACGAACCTAATTGCCCCACCTTTCTTCATATCACCTATTATTTGTTTTATACAACTGGAGCACACCACGAGGGGTGGTTTCAGAAGGTTTGGATTCGGACGTCTTTGCTCTCCTACTGCTTTTCCTTCATTTGCCGCACACCTCACCTACACCCGTCCCCGACTTGTGCCTTATCCGGTTTCACAAACCTTGTTTTTTTTTCAGATCCGGTTATGATACCTTTTGACTTCTAGTCCCCATTCACCCTGCTTGCACCCCTGTGCCACTACTAACCCTTCCTCCGTGTCTCACGATACATCCGCCCTTAGCTATGAAGGTCACAAGCCCATCAGACAATCAACTGATACCATTTTCATCCATCATGATCGCAGCTAGCATAATCTGGATGCCATATCGAGGCACCCCAGATGCACCAACCTTCAGTGGAAAAGCTTCCCATCTCCAACCATATCATCATTCCTTCTCACCCGACAACAAATAGCAACTCTTGATCAAGACTTTCTTTTTCTTAGTGGTTTCCCAGTCGATTTACAGTATGAGATTCGTCGACGGTTAGCAATCCTGCAACCGGATATCCACCCGGATGCCTTGTATGCGCTCGATGACATTCGTGACACAGCCGAGTTTCTTTTATCAGGATCACATTCTTATTTTACACCTACACCTTCACTTTGCCTTTGATCACCTTCACTTTTGCTACCTGACACTTACAATCCGCTTCTGTATAACCGACCCATCTCTTCATCCATTTTTATTTCACCATCAATCCAAGGACCACCTACTAACTTGTATAGTTCTGTGGTTATCGCACCAGTTATGGACATCAACCCATGTGTTGCTCTGTCATCGCGACCGTTGGTTATGGAACAACCGACAGATTTCACTATCGACCTAACCATGTTAACTGAACTGGTCTCACCACTCTCAATCCCGATTGCACCTCGCACAACCATCATCACAACACCTCTCAGCATCACGGATGTGCGGTCAGCCTGTCCTTGCGACCTACTTGACATCAAACTGGACACTCTGTCATATTTGGTCACAACTCGGCCAGTAGTACACGACACAGCACCACATCCAATCGAAACCGATCATGATTTGGATGATCCAAATGACGGATCGGTTGAACCCATAATCAGCCCCGCCATTTCCCTGCTACGAAATACCCCCGTTGTCATGTCTGCACTCGGTCTCGCATCCGATCCAGCCTCTCGTCCCAATCCCCCGAAATCACTCTCAAATGCTCCCTATCGACCCATCCCCCATTTGCATCGATCATTTTCCCTTTTCCTACTAAAGCTGCTTCATCCACGGACCACTATTATACCGAGTGAGGCATTACCAGCCAATAATATCGTTTTGATCCGCAGTGTACACAAGCCGCCTCAGCTGTACCCTGAACAGCCCAGGCATTCATTTTTATATATTTTTGTTTCATACCCGCGCAAGACTAACATTTTAGGACTAACGAGTGTCAGCTGGTTTGTAAGGGATCATCATGATCCACCGGCTGAGACAGTCCTAACCGGTTGTATCTGGATCGCTGCTGTTTGCATACCCCCAAGGCCCACGAAACACCTGAACGTTCATGTGGGCACCTTTCAACTACTCATTTTACCTACACGTGAGTCCTTACCCCATTTTAATCCGCTTCCTTCTTGCATTCGTTCATCCACGTTCCTGTCATTTACTATTCAAGTTCCCCTTGTTCACATCTGGTCTTCCATTACGGCCGCTTTGCCTTCGTTCTCACCATCCACCTTGGTAGCCAGTTTCACCGCAGAGCCTTCAAAACTGAATCTGCCTATTCCTCATCTGTCACTGCTCAATCCGCGAGTACATATAACACTTCCCTTGCATACTTTCAATGCCCGGGAGGTCATCATTTCAAGTTCCCCTCAGTGTGAGCATGGTTGGTACCTAATACCAAGCTCAGTTTTTCATGTTTTTAGTCGCATAACATGCACTTTTGATGCCATCCACTCGTATACAGATCCGCTTCTGTGCATTACTAACCGGTTCATTGATTTTATAGTTCAACCTGATGATCCGCTGTTGTTAGTTGATGTCGCGACTACTTGGCAATGGTCCAAGCATCATCTCAAAGCATAAAACATACAGTCAGCCATATGATACGTATCCGTCTCTATCCCAGGATTTGACTGGCACTCTCTATCTTACCCCAGGATTCGATCCGGTGCCTCTAAAAAAAACAACGAAACCATCTGTATACTGCCAGTTCCTTGCCTTCGATCATAACCATTGCTATTTAGATATTCACTTTCGCTACTACTTCTTTTGTCTCATCCGAAACCGAATACTGTCATATGCAATCCGGCCACTCGGCAAAGTGATTCGTGCAGGTATAGACTCGAAAGATGCCTGAAGAAGACAAGCTGGATGGACAACCACACCCTGTATTAATTATTCTCATTTCTTTTCACTCACATTTCGTTTTATTAATCACTTTCCATTCATTGCTTAATTAGGGATCGCGACCGGATTGGACAGAGGACACGGATCAATTGCTATACTACAACACAGCGGGAACGACAACTCTATCTACAGAAGCCATAGTATGGCCTTCACCTTCTCCAACTCAGCCTCCTTTGACGCGATTGCTGTCCATTTATCCGCCAACTGCATCTCGAGCATCTTGTACTTGGTTTTGGAGGCGAGCAGCTCTGCCTCCATAGCAAGCATGGCCCGTTTGGCCGCGTCGACCTGAGAGCGCGTGGGTCCATCTTGACCCGATGTCTTCTGCTTCTTCTTGGGGCCCGTATCCTCTTCCTCCTCGTTGTCCACAATGGATACCTTAGCTTTAGGACATGGCTTCGGCCTTGCCTTGCACATATCCGGAACCAGATTGGACAGTTCCGCAAAGAGTTGGCATGGTGGTATGAATACCACCACTTTTTGCGAAGCTAAACTGTGTATTAATACACGCAGACTGATGAGCAACACATTATTACTCACCTGGGACCCTCGTCGCTTCTGCCTTCCCATCCATCTTCGCCCTCTTGCTGCCACATCCACTTGAATAGGTGCAGCTCTGGCAGTCCTTTCCGCAGCGTCTGCATACACGACTAGGAACCCCAAAGCAGGGGTACCCTGTGCCTTCGCACCGCTCACACAGCACCTCGTGGTCGATGTTGCCTTCCTCCTGCAGTGAATCGGTATGGGTTGGCGGCATACTCTTGGCCATGCTGCTTTCGACAATGATCAGCTCGTCCTCGTCCTCCGACTTGTTCTCCATCACAATAGGATGCTGTGCATATGACCTAGTTAGCATTGCACGTACCAGATATGTATCCAGACACGCACCTTCCATTTCTCTCTCCCCTCTGGCACTTTCCCCTTCTCCACACGCCTTCCTCGCGCCTTCTTGTCTCCCGTGTCCTCTCTTTCCTCACTCTCATGCACTGCCGCCATTGCCTTCGCCGCGTCATCAGCCACCTTTCATAGCTTCTTGGCCGTGTCCCACTGTTCCATCGCCTTCTGCAACTCTTGAATTGCGAGGGTGACCGCGTTGTCAACCCAAGCCTCGATGCCAGTATCCCGAGCCTGTTGAAGGCAATCGCTGAGATGTTTCTGTAAAAACAAATTGTTTGCGGTTAGTACATGACGAGACGTGATCGGTGAACTACATACCAGGATCTCATCCCATTCCTCTTGCCACATTGTCTGCTCCTCGGCCAGGTCCTCCCTATCGTCTGGGATTGTCTTCGCAAAGTCCCTGGCGTGTCCATTCGCATGCTTCAGCTCCATCTTGGCAAAGATGCGTGGTTCATACAGATCGACCGCTTTCTGCATGTCCACGTATTTGAGGATCAACTTGGCATATGACATAGTGGAAGTTTAAAAGATAAAAGGAATGGGAGAGCAGTGTGGACGCGATGCATTCAAGTAATGTCCGGTGGCGCATTGTTCAGTTTTCAAACCCAGCTCGCGTGTACATCACGTGACCAACTGAGGACAGTCGGCATCCAAGTTCCCCTCGGGTGTAGGAGTTAGATACTCCCTATGGTTGTAGGATACATTTTCCTCGCTCTTCATCATGTCATATCACCTCCCGTCTCATCCACCATCAACTTCATGCCAGCCCAGTTTCATTCCTAGCATTTACAGATCATCTGAATCCAATCTGAGTCCAATCCGAGTCAACACAATCCAATCTGGTTCCATCGTACGTATTCCGCTTCATCCGATTTGACTTGTTCTACTCGATTTGGCCTCATTAAGGTCATTACTATCCTAAAACCTTTTCTTTCTTTGTCATCTACAAGGTTTGACACTCCTTCCATCCATACTCACCCTACATCGATCCTGTACACTTACTTAGGGTCAGATTACCTTTAACAGTCCTGGGTTATGCCCAGGACTATAAAACCATGTTTCTAAAAAAAAATAGGGTCTTTCGGCGTTCAGGAGATCTCCTGTTTACTCTCCCATGTGTGAGTGAGCTGGATAGTTTTTCTTTTACCTCATCCTATCATTCCTCTGTGTCTCATCTACTCCAAACAATACTCTAATCGCCCCGACTCCACCCTGGATACTTTTACATCGACCGCTTTTCATTCTGGATCATTCAGCAGCCTCTAGGACTCTTAGACAAACCTGAACCTTTCATTCCTTCAAATATAACCCCCCTTGGGATGAACCTAATCGCCCCACCTTTCTTCATATCCCCTATTATTAGTTTTCTACATTGCCATGACCACCCAATCCATTTCCAGATCCTCTGACAATGGCCCTACTTCTGTCTTGCTGAAGGATACGATGAGTAGTTCATCCTCTATCTGTTTTCTCTGTGCCTTCACTGATAGCATTGCTTCACATCAAGCTCTCATGGAACTCCTTCAGGGGATTCAATTATTGAAGGAATGTGCTGATGGAATTGTCAGTGTGGTCCGTGCACTCAGGTTGGAAGACAAGCCAACCAAATTATCTGGTAAGAAACATGTTTCATAACTTCTACTGGAACCTCTAATTGCCCTTAGATACCCAAGCAAACACTCCTCTGTCAATCTCACCTTCATTGCTGCCTCTTGCTCTGTTCTCACCCACTGTAGAAGTGTCTCCATCTACTCCTGTCCTGTCTCCCAGCACTGAAGACCCTGCTCCCTCACCTGAGGATCCAGGAACCAGAGAAGTCCTTGCACTGGCCACAATTCCTGCAATTCCATCTGGCCACCATGTCGCTGCCTATCATGGGGTTAAATTCATTATCCCCATTGATGGTGAATCTGAACCATTTTATATGGTCACCAAAGGCAGGTTGACGGGTGTGATCTCAAGCTGGTAAGGAAGAGTTGATGTTACCATGACAAGAGACTAATACCTTCTCAATGTTCTTAGGGAGAATGCTAGCCCCCTGGTTGACCACATGAGTGAGGTTACCTTTTGCCAACTCCCACAAGACACTAGCCTTTCCAAGGCCATTATGATGGTATGGACTGCAATTGAAAATAAGGTTTTCACTGAGGTGAAACCTTTACCTGAGGCGACCATGTTTTTCTGAGGCCATTGTTGTATAACATAGATATCTTGGCACTTCGGACGATGTAATTATCATGGTGTTGCAATCATATTCTTGGTCATTTTGGTCAGCTGTTTGGTACCAAAACCTAGTGATTATATTCGACAATGTTTCCTGTCTCCAGTGAGTCCAGTCCAGGGGACTATAAATCTCCTATACAACAAACAAACATATGATAGCACCAAAAGTACTTGCTTGATGCCCCCAGACCCCACACGGACCATGTCATGCACTTTGTTCCATGCAAGTTTGGTAGAAATCATTCCAATTTATCTCACTTGTGTACCATCTCGCAGTTTGGATGTGATAGAATAGGAGGTTTGTGTTAGCCGTCCAGTTTGCTATGTAGACCTCCTATATCTAAGCTCCAGATTCCTGGGACTTCCTTTCTGAGCAGCAGTAAATCTCCTATACATTCAACCCACCAAGCAACAGACACTCTGAATGCAGCTTGTTCTGTGTGTTTAGACATGATTCCAGTGATATTGCATGTTATGCCAGTGTGCTGTGGAAAAGAATTCCAAATTGGTGGTTTCACACTTATTAACAGGAAGAGTGGGTGAGTTTGCATTAGTGATCAGGTTTGTTCTGTAAACCTCACATATACTAGGCAGGTTATGTAACTGACACACACTTCAAATTGCTACCACTATCCCATTTACTTGAAACACCCCAATGGGCCATCTGCAACTGTATCACTTGCCAAAAGAGCATGTACTTGCAGCTGGGGATGAGCGTGGGTATACCCATGGGTATCACCACATGTACCCACACCCATACCCACATATATACCCATACCCACCTGGTGGGGGTGGGTTTACTGGTGGGTTTTGAAAATGGTACCCATGGGTACTTTGTGTAATGAGGACTGATCCTAGAAAGGTCCTGGACCCTTGCAACCACAACTGGTCCAAAAGAAACCAGTCCAAAATGGTCTTTTGATCGGTTACAACCAGTTGCAACCGATTTTGTGTGAAACTGATCTTTTGACCCCCTTTCCGTGGGAACCATGATTAGTCATGGTGAACTAAAATATACTATGGACCCCTGGCTACCTATCAACCCTTGTAGCATAAGATGTGGATCACAGAATGAAAAGATATGGCCATTTCTTGGTGGCATGTCAGTCAGAGGGGGTCTCAACTCAGTTTTTGTTGCAGAAATTCAAATAAAATGCCTCAAATTCTAAACCTATTGTGGGAAGTACTCATGGATAGGAGCTAAAGACCAGTCCACTACAGCACTAGTTGTGACCAGTCTTTTATTTTTTCAAAATTAAGGCAACTGGCAACTGGACTGGTTGGCAACTGGATGCAATCACAACTGCAGTCCAGTTGCCTACCAGTCTGGTCCAATCCAGTTGCCAGTCGTTTGAGCAGTCCTAGACTGAACTTCAAAACACTAGGAACAACAGTGATTACAAAGCACACAGTTGTGGTATACTACACAAGCAATCTACAAGTTGACAGTAGTCCTATCCCAACCATCCTCCAATCCTTGCTCCTCATTCACTTCAGGAAGCTCAGCTGCAGTGTTTAAATTCTCTGATCTCACCAGGTTCAACAGACTCCAAGATCCAAGACAAATCCTCTAGTGTTGCCTTTGCCTTTTTGGATGGTTTGATGACCTGCTTGGTCATTATTGGATTGAAAAGGTTTCAGATGGTTAGAGGAGGTTATGGGGTAGATGGTGCTGTGTCAAGAGGGATGAATGTTGGGCTACTACTTTGGTCCACTCCCTATCATGTAACAGCCAAACATGACAATAAACAAAGAGTACCCACCATATGGGTAATACAGGTCATTCAAACACATACATACCCATACCCACAACCCACATGGGTTATCCATACCCATGCTCATCCCCACTTGCAGCACGCTCATATCATGCAAAGTACTATGAACAGTATCAGGGCTTACACCAATTGATTATGTTGTTGGCCTAACTCACCCCTGTAGTCACAAGAAAACAATTAATTAGAAAATTCAGGCGAAACATATCTACAACACATTCAAGCGAATGGAATGTAAACCAATGGCATGTTTGTTTCCCTTAACATTGGTTGAAGTGTTTTCTCTAGGTCACAGCATTCAAGTGCACAGTCATTACTTGGCCAACCATGTGTGCCAAGCCCACTGACTCATTGGTAAGTTAGTTTCAAGTTTATCTCTCTAGAAATTCATGCTCTCATATGTGGCACCTGTAATAGCACCAGAAGGCCAAAATAAACTATCATGAGGAACTTGAATGAAGACAGTACAAATCAGATTGAGCTTGATTTTTGTCATATCATTGGAGGCTCATCGTGGGAGTTTGCAGATTCATTATGCAACGAGTATCTGAAGAGTGGCAACTACTCAAACATCAACCACACTATTGACTCTATGCATGAACTTGAATGTCAGATGCACACACTCCAGTCAACTTCACCAAGGAATAAGGGGACTGACATAGCTCAAAAGCTGTGCATGGTGACTCACGTTCTCAAAAATCTGCTACTCAATGCGATGGAGAAGAATGATATCTCAGATCTCCAACGTTGTAGCATCTTACTCTATCAAAATGCCAACGATGTCTGTTAGAATCTCACCACACTCACAATATATTCAGTTTTTTGACTTTCTGTGCTTAGGTTGAAGAGATCCAAATCTGGTGAAGTAACTTTGTTGATTGTCTTTGTCGGACAGATAACACTTGGGTTGTTGGATATTAGTGGACCCTTACCTCCCTCCTGCTTGTGACATGGTCTGCTTTCACGTATGACCATCTATGTTCATCTTCTCTCACCCTCACTAGTACTCATTTCCTATTTTACTATGGTGTCACCTGGCTGGATAGCCTCAGACCAGAAAAAGTTCCTCGAGGTGGAGTTGCCAGAATACATCAAGCTTGGCACCAAGGCATACAAGAAAAAGTGGCCCACGTTGTATCAAAACTGGTCGGACCACTGGCCTGAGCAGGCAACTGCTCTCCCTGATGTGCCACTTGACCAACTGCTGATGGACAACCAAGCAATCATTCTTTTGAAGGCCTGGTCAAAATGCCAGAAGGTAAGTACCTTGACCCGTTACTTAGCATCCTTCACTTACCAGACTTAGCAAATTCACTCGTGGATATGCTGGCATGCATGTAGGAGTGATACCCATGCTGCAACTTGTGCATTGGTACAACTCTTGAATGGGCTACTGGAGCCCAAATCGCACACCAGCCAGCTTTCAGAGATCTATGCCAAGACTTACTAGCAAATGTGTGTCAAGGACTCAGTTCCTGCCAGATCCAACATTGCCACGATACGGCACAGCATAGATGAGCCCTCCAAAAGGAGCCAAAGGAGGTCATCGACAAGCTTAAACTTGAGCAAGTGAAACAAAGGGCATTGCTGCAGAAGAGCATCACAAAGGATGACGATGTTGAATCAGATCCACTAATTGTTTGACGGTTAGCATCTTAGATCTGATCAAAAGAATAATAAGCTAATTACAAACTATTTGACTAGGAATATTCAAGAGCTGGGCCCAACACTCCACTGTATCTTGGAGCACCTCTCCAAGAAGACAGGCTGGTTGTTCAGTCTGATAATGGGCAGACCTGATCTCATCTTGCCAGAAGGAGGTAATTACATCACTAGGTTAGTCATTTGTCCCACTACACACAGCACTTACTGATCTTTCCATAACAACAAAGTCTCCACATCAGAGCAGACCAACAGGGTCAGGACTTCTTGAATGTCTATAGGAAATTCAACACTGATTTTGTTGAAGCATATGGGACATTCCTGAAGAGGGTTCATAGGAGTAAGTATCAGTTCTCAAGTCCATAAGTAATGGATGGCGCTAACCATTCATGTAGCTCCTGGTATGCAGGAGTGCCAGTGGGATGACATGTATTGCTCCTAGTTGAACAAGTTATCGATAGAGATCGTTGAAGGAGCTGAGTCCGGCAACAAGGCAAACGAGGCATCTGCCGACCTTGACAAAGAGACAACAGGAGCACAGGGAACATCTGAGGAAGGCAGTAATGAAGACATTGAGAAAGAGGAGCTCTATGAGTGAGAGAAAGAGAATGAGGGAGAAGGTGATGAAGACTCTGCTCCTCCCCCCTCTTATATACCACCTAGCCCGCTGTGCATTGCATCACCATCTAGTGTTGCAACAATCCCCATCCCTACAGCACCTACAAACCACGCTTCTCAGTCTTCTGTCCCCCTTCACTGGCAAGCTGCAGTTGCATCATTGCCCCATGTTGCAACAATGTTCATCCCTGTGGCACCCACTCCCTGTGGCACCCACTCCAGATCATACTTTTGAGTCTTCTGTTCCCCATCAAGCCCCTGTTGCATCACTTCCCAATGTTGCAACACCATTCAATCACACCCTCATCGCATCACCTCCCGGGGCCAGTGTTGCAATATTGACTTGCCTTGCAATGACAGCCAATACAGTTGTGGCACCAGCTCTGCTTGCTATCACAATGGCAACATCTCCATGTGTCTTAGCATCCCAGGACCTCCTTCAAACTTACTTGCCTTTGCCTTCTATACTACCATCCCCCCAATAAATTATTTTCTGGGCACACTGTGCCTATCTTTCCTTCATCATTCTCAGATCTTCTTGCACAGCCCATTGGGAATCTTGGCAATATTTCGATGGACTGGAATTACTGGGGGTATAATCAATCCCCCTCTCTGGATTTGTTGGCTTGCATGCCTGTTTTCCTGTCGACACTTGCTGAGGAATTTTTGATACTTGATCTGCTCAGAATCAGGCAGCACTGTTAATGCCTTTTCAACCCCCCACATTCAATTTTGGAAATCAATCTTCTTTCATTAATGTCAATGCCTTGGTGCCTCAAGTTATTCAAGTCAGGGGTGCTCCAAATATGCACATGCCCCTGTCCAAGGCCACCTTAACCTCTGTGCCAGACCAGCCGAGAATACAAACATCTGGCCCATTGATGCCTATCCAAGTACTGTCTGCTCCCCCAAAATCACCAATGGAACTGGGTGTCGTCAATATCCCTCAGCAGACACCAGGGTCAAATATCGAAATCAGCAGTGGTGGGGGGATTTCAAGTTGCTCAAAATGAAAGCAAGTCCCATCTCAGCGAGCTCAAAGAGACAATGCAATTGGTGACCTCAGGAAGGAAAACCATGTGCCACTTCCCACAAGAAAGGGAAATTCAAGAGGGAAAAAGCAAGCAGCCCAAAATGGTGTTGCCGACGGTCAGAGTGCAACCAAGTGCATGCATTGTTGTTATTTCCCTTTCATCCTAGCTCATCCACCATTCAGAAAGTAAAAATCTAAAGTATAAGAGACTTGAGCAATGCATATCTTGTCAACTTTCTTGGTATTAACATGTTTTATATGTACAATGTATGTCATTTAGATAATACAATATCCCATGTTGCTCTAGAGAATATGGTCTCAAGACAAAACAGATACAATATATCTAGAAGTTGAATGTATGCAAGACTTTCTGAAGGATGAGGAAAACTGTTGGTTGTGCACCATCAATTGACGTCATTGGAGTCTAGCCATTGTGGAGAGAACTTACTGGCCCAAGCATTGCAATAGAAAGAACAGGAGGGGAAGGCAAGGGTATGCATGTGTTGCAACCTAAATAGGGCCCAAGTGAGAGTGAGCACTGGGTGTTGCAACACAAATGGATGCAGTAATCATAGGTGCTAGACAAGTAAGTGCATTGCAACAAAAAAGGAGGAGAGGCAGATAACCTATTCAGTCCAAATGTTGCAACAGAAACAAAAAGTGGATGGGGCCTGAGCGAGAGTGAGCACTGGGTGTTGCAATGCAAATGGATGCAGTAATCGTAGGTGCTAGACAAGTAAGTGCATTGCAGTGAAAATGGAGGAGAGGCAGATAACCTACTCAGTCCAAATGTTGCAACAGAAACAATAAGGGGAAGGCCTGGAATACACATCGTAAGCATGCCCATGTTGCAACCTGAATGGGGCCCAAACAAGAGTGAGTGCTGGGCATTGCAATGCACACGGAAAGCAGTAATGGTGGGTGAAACCTACTCAGTCCAAACATTGCAACAGAAACAACAAGGGGAAGACCTGGAATATGTGTTGCAAGTATGTATGCTTGTGTTGCAATGTGAAAGGGACTGAAGGGTGAATGCACATTGCAACATCTGCTATAAGGTGACCCACAATGTTCACAGTGAATGTCACCATTATTGTTGCACTATGTACAGCATGGTAGCTACAGACTTTTGATGCAATGGAACTCCACTATAGCCTGGCTGGGCCTTGAGCCCCAGTGAAAAATGGTCCGATGGAGGTCGTGGCACAGCCATGGAGGTGTACCGAATAGAGTAGAATTCGTATGGATAGAAAATGGCAGGAATGGTAGATGATTTGCCTACCCATATGACCCACAATCGACTCGTGTAACTCACATCGTCTCCATTGATATCCATAGAATCTAAGAAGAGGAAAATCTCACCCGAGTGCAGTCATATCAACTCGTATATAGTCTCACAATTTCCATAGATCCACATTAGATATTGCTTTCCTTGATCCCTGTATACTGAAAACGAGTCAATTATACCCCGACACAAGCATATGTATCTAGGCTCCTCTACTCATATTCCGTATACCCCCATCTACCCAGTTCCTGCTCCACCTCGCCTACTCGTATCCCCTCGCATCTACTCTCTTCCACCCCACTCTGTTCCCTGTTCCACCTACTCGTATCCTGTCACATCTCCTCCCCCTCTCCTCCCCCATCTCTTCTAGTATAAAGTCCCTTGTGCGAGTACCGTGACGACTTCGATGGTATATGCGGTCCATCCGTTCGTCGTGATCTAAAACCATGCACAATTAGTAGGTAAAATATCGGATGTTACTACACTTACAAGAGTATTACATTCATCCTCGTATTGCTGAGAACACGATCAGTAAATAGTACCGATTTTTCGGATATAACTTACCTTCTTGCAGACATCCGGGAGAGCCTTCCAGTACGCCGCAAACTCTGGGCCCATACCACTTGGGTTAACCTTTGCAAGCCAACGATAAGCACACAGTGTACTGAAACAGAGTGAGTAAATACAGGAAGACGACGTAAGATTCACGGTACCGTGCGGTCTTCCTCTTGTGTGGTTGCCAGCTTCCGCCAGGCACCGTGGGCACTGCTACTATGGGACTCGGCGTGGCTGGCGCTGGCGCTGCTGGAACTGTGGATGTCGTCGATGTGTCTGAGTCCCCTGTGGTATGCGGTGCTGGCATGGATGCTGGTGTGGGTGTGATGGATGTCCTGCTGGTGGTGGGAGGGTGTGGTGCCGTGGTTCTTGGTTCCACGCTGGTCACCACTGAGGACATCACGATGGTGGGAGGTTGCGCCGGGCCCGGTGGGGTGATTCCTGCTGTTGCGCTGGTGGTGGGAGGGCGTGGTGCTGTGGTTCCTGGTTCCACGCTGGTCGCCGCTGAAGACATCGTGACGGTGATGGGAGGTTGGGATGTCATTGGCATCTTCATCCCTGGTATCGCTGGTATTGCGCTGGTCGCTGCCGAAGATAGCGTCACGGTTGTGGTGGTCCAAGTCTGGGTGGCAGGTCGCGTCTGCACTGAGTTGGGTGCTGTAGCAGCGCTCCTAGATTTCTCTTTACCCTTCCGGAGAGTTGCCCTAGGTTGAATACGACAAATTGAAATCAAGCGTGCAACCAGAGAGGAATAGTAATGAGGCTTACAGTGGGTTTTTGACGGTCACAATGGGCAACTCCGAGTCCAGCTCCTCCGTGGGCGACAGAGGGGACTCAGACACAATAGCTAATTCAACCGGTTCGGTCGTCTGCAGCATGATCGACTCCGGGTCACTGGTGAGCTCGAATGTAGAGTTACTTGTCGAGGTTTCTCGCATGCCATGACTGGTTGAACCCAAATCGTCTGATTCTACGTCCTCCATCGGGCTGGATTCCATCTTGATGCGTTTGCTTTCTGGCTCCATTGAATCGCATTCAGGTTTGACACAACGCTTCACGAATGTCTGTGCCCACGATGAATACCTTGCTGTTGCGACGGCTTCAGCTTTCCAGTTGTTCGCACACAAGCGCAGCTGTGGGTAGTGGAAGGACACCTCCGTATAGAACCTCGACTTTTCCTCGTCTGTGGCGGCACCCCAAGTCTCCGGCGCCACGCCATACCTTTTGAAGGAATGCCAGATACTCCGCATCTTCTTGAGCATTGCTGCAACAGTCTCCTTGCTGAGTAAATTGCCATGCTCGTCCTTGAGCCAAAGAAGACTTGTCAGTGAGTCGTCTTCCGAGTCCTTTTTCCGAGTGCGTGGCGCTCCTTGCATCTTTGCATTTGACTTTTCAAGCTTCTCCCAGCGTCTGTACTTGGCTTGAGTCCAGAACCGAACGCAAGGATAGTCTTGTTCGTTTAATGGAGGTAATGGAGGTGGAGGGGGCAGTAGCCCGCGAGCGGTGGTCACAGTGCCAGAGTGTGAGACGGAGATTTGAACCGGGTTCGTGGCAGTAGGATCAGATGAAACATGGAGGACACTCGTAAGTCGATTGAATGCCTCCCTTCAGGTCGTGAATCCGTGCCATAAGTGGCATATATGCGCCAAAAAAAACGAAAACTCACTCATAGCATGCTTTCGCAGTCTTCAATGTCTGGTTCTCGGCTTGCAACTGCGCAATCATAGCCTGAAGCGACTGGATCTGGATCTGTGGGTCATACTGGTGATGCTATTTGGCATACGCTCGACGCTATGGAGATGATACGAGAAGAAATACGTACTTGGTTCGTGGGCAACGTTTGCTCAAAATGAAGTGAGCCCGGCATCGGCCCGATGTGACCTTTGCCGAGATGGGGCTCGGACAAGAAATTGATAGAACTTGAATTCCGTGTGCTCGTCATTACCATTGGTGGTGGTGGGCTAAAGCGATCTGTAAAAATGGATGAAGAGGCACTAAAAGATGTGTTGAAAGCTGGAGTAGACGCGTTGAAAGCTGGTGTAGACATAGGGGGCAGACGTCGTACTAGGGTGTAGGACTAGTTTAACGTTGATTTGGACTCCGCAAATAATATTGATATCAATCTTTGCTAGTACCATACCGACACCTGGAACATGGTCAACACTGATATAACCCACGTCCTTGGTGACCCCACCCCCAAAGTCGACACTGATCCCAACAACATTGCTGTCTTCAGATTACGTGGTGTCACACAAGAATGGTCGACGTACTCGTGTACCATCAATCCAGCTAAACCAGGCCCTGTGGTATGTTTCGTGTGCTCAATATGATTTCATTACTAACTCAGATAAGACGGTTGTACTTGATATCAGTAAACTTCCAACCGCTCCACCTATTGATTCCGATGTCACTATGACCAAAAGGTACGCATATAATTAGCGCACCCAAGTCCCATTTCACTGAAACTGTACTATCTAACCACTAGTGACATCACTGACTCTATGACTGAGTTCAATTCTGAGAACTCCACTCGTATTGTGCAAGCGCACCCTTCGATCTACCTCCGGCCTACGGTACCGCTCAAGCCTGCATACGTTCGCATTCTCAAAGACTATGAGTACAACTACTTGACGAAGAAGACCAAAACAATCGAGCTCCCACCGTTTGTCCCCGACTTGCCGGCGGAGGAGAACATTCAAGTTGAGGAAGAAACAAGGGAGACGACTCGGAAGCGAACTCGAATTGATGCTTAGAACCTCTGTACTGTATGAACCTATTACTCTCTGCTGTTGTACATATCGTCGTCGTCACCGTCATCGTCTGGGTCATTTATCTCTGGGTGATTGTAAGCGCTGTCAAGCCTACTCATATCGACTAGAAAATAATGTTGTCCTTGCTCGCCGCCACCACTCGCAAGTACGTTGAATTGGTGCGGTACCATCCCGACAACCGAAACGATGTTCTTGACATGCACAAAAGTGAGACTCGGTTCGCCGAGGAATTGACATGCCTTGACCGTTCCATACGACAATCGATCGAGATCGGGGTCGAAAGGCATGAATAGATAGACGTAAGCGGCGTTTATGAATTCCCATTGTTCTTCCTGACTTGGTGACTGAGCATCTTCGGAATCGACACGGACAGCAAGTTGTGTGAAGTACTGAACTTCAGCGGCTCGACATGTGCGGCCATCAAGTGTGATCTGTAGTTATACTTGTGAGGGAGAGGTTCAAATAAAACTATGTACGTTACCTTTACATGACGTGAAATGCGTTGATCACTGCCCGGTGATTTCTGTTTCTCGGTCCATGCCGATCGTGCGATCTGGCCATTAGGAAGACGGAGGCGAGCCCATCGCCGGAATCGTGTGGGGGCAGGTTTTTGCAGGAATTGGGCCATTGCCTCACGTTCACGATCAGAAGGTTCGATAGGGCGGCGGTCGGATTTACATAAGAGGACATAGCTGTTGCCAATATCCTCAGAGCCTCGAGGAGGAGATTGGCTGGTCGAGTCGAATTGTGGAAACAGCGCAATTAGGGCATTGGTTTGACATCGTTGAATACCCTGCTGTGCAAGATTCGAGAAAGGGTCGGATGGTTGGCGGATCTCACGTCCAAGGTTGCCAATCGTCCGCTCCATGGTCCATTGTGATGAGCAGATGGGTGCACCAACGCGTGTTGCTTCGAGTGCAAGGTGGTTGGTAAGATGGACACAAGGCCGAACAAAGTGGATTCGATCAACACGACGCTGGTAGTACAGCAGCTCGAACTCCTCTTCCCACTCCGAAAACCACTGACAGGCTTGTTTGATGTCTTCAGGTGTGATGTCGTGCTGTGACATGATCCGGAGAGCTGCGGCAAACTTGCAAAAGTTTTGCCAGTGGTCGCGAGGTAGAACATCGTAGAGGAGACCAGGGCAGAGATGATACAACCACGTTATAAACTCGCGTGCCTTGTAGAATGAGTTTATTTTTTCGGCGGGATTACGAGGAGCGACGTCAAAGCACCCAGGGAGGTGCTGCTTGCACGCAGCGACAGCGCGGCCATGTTCTTCCCATGTCGCGTCAATGAGAACCTTCCAGGGCCATGTGGTTTGGCTATCCGTGCGATCATCACAGGCCATGGAACCACGCCAAAGGTCAACAAAAAGTGAGGCCATGTTGGCGCCAGCATAGTGCATGATTTCAGAGGAAAAGCATTCTGGGATGCCCAAGATCTTCCCAGGCTGTAATCCGAGCAAGATGCTTGGCCCCACGATACCAGTCTCGAGGCGACGCTCTTCATATTGTCGCTTGTGTAATGATGACATCAAGTACTTGAGATTCGTGACGTACTCATAAGATGTGCCTGCTCCAATATCGTAGGGGCTGATGTCGTCGTGTAAGCAGCCAGGGACATTGTAGTTGTCGGGCAAGAGAAGAACGGGATAGTATTGGGAACCCCGTGGTTTGCGCCGACCTTTGAGCGAGCAATACATGCGACAACCGCTCTTGCCAGAATGGCCAACGAGATTGCTGGTACATAGCAAACCAGGGCCGTCGCCACAAGACAAGAAAAGAAACGGACGAGAGACGAAAATGTCTTTCCTTGCACCGTCCCATATTGTAAGACCTTCCTGTTGTAGTGCGGATAGGTGGTGAAAGCCTGGATAAAGGAACGACTCAATGTATCCAGGCTTCTTCGGTCCAGGGATAATCGCGCCAGGCAGGACGTTCTTCTTTTTGTAGCGTTCATCGGGACTGTGTTCGAGAACGATCCATATGTAGATCCAGCAATCCGACTCCTTCTTTTCATATAGCTGTGCTCCGTCGATCGAGAAGATAAGGAGAATGTCGTCTTTGCTGATTCGGTTGGTGCGATAAGCCTCAAGATAAGCTTCCCCGGTGAGAACGTCGTTGTACACCTCGGGAATACCATCGTTTCGCCTGAGCTCCTCGAGGATTTCTTGTGTCCGATCAGTGCGATAACGCAACTTCGCTGCAGTTTCGGGATTGCGATATAGGGCCTGTAACTGCGGTCCAATCGGGATAGTATTGAAGACAGCGCGAGGGGCTCTGATGCGTCCAGACGAGCGAGCCAACTGTACAGGATCGTACCGTTGTTCTCCACACACAGGGCACTGTTCTAGTTCTTGATAGGGTCCTGTGAATGCGACGCAGTTACCGATACACATGTCGTTCAGAATGGATCGGACTCCAGTAATATCTGCAAGTCCATTTTTGATCTGATAGAGCGACGGGACAGTCGATTCTGGATAACATTTTTGAACCGCACGACGGATCTTTTCGTAGGTACCTTGGGAGGAGTGCTCGAGTGCAAGAAACATGTCGAGGGCAAGTTCGATAGCGGGATCAGTGATTTCACTGGCGGGTAAGGATTGCGGCGGATTACGAAGGCGGTGAAGAGCATCTCCAGATAACCCTCCAAGATCGTCTAACGTTGCATTTCGTAGCAGTCGAATGAACGCCATATCCCGTCTAAGGAATTCGAGATTTGTATTTTCCTCAAGCTGAGCAAGGTCAAGGTGGTGGAGAGCGGTGTGAGGGGGGCGCAAGGGCCTCGGATTCGTCGCTCGGATACCGCGATTAGACTGATCAGGTCCTTCTTCCTCGGAGCGCTCTATATGATTTCTATTCCCTGTGTCTGAGTCCAAGTCGTTGTTTGCAGGTCCAGGATCGTGACCGCCATCGTCATCGAAATCAAAGTCATCGCCGTGACTATCATCGGGAGAGTCTGACTGATCCCTACAGGTAAGAATATACACTAACACCGAAAAAATATTACGCACATCATCTTGTATCCGTCGTCGTTGTGTGGGGCGACGAGCTTCTGTTTCGTCTTCCTCTGCAAGGGGCCGACGTATACCAGATGTAGCCAAAGATCCAGAAAACTGCGCTCGAAACTGGTCGGACAAATGGGCCTGTCGTATCGCTTGTCTTTCGCCTTCTGTCGTCGCATGTTGTAAGTGTCGATACCATGTCCGTTCTGATTTGAGACGTTTCCGACGTCCTTTGCAATACTTGAGACAGACACACCACCATTCCCTCTGCAAGTCCATGGAGAGATAGCTGATCGGGACGGCTGGTTTGTGTGATAAAGAACATATATTGTCGTCATAGAGTATACACAAGGAGTGGGGAGCATATACTGTATGGAGAACGATTGGGATCTAGTTTGACTGAAGAAGTATTATCTAAGTACGTCTGGGTTGACGTCGGTACAACTAATATTACTCGTCTACATTTCCATGGCTGTCCCACGACCTCCATTGAGCCATTTTTCACTGGGCTTGAGCCCCTGCAAGCCCCTCACAATGGCCCAGCTCGGCTCAGCTTTTGGGGGCTCAGCTTAGCTGGCTTGGCAGCTTCAGGCCAGGCTAGCACAGCACTAGACCCCACCAGGACCGAACCGTTTTCACCGGGATTAATCAGCCATCTTATGATTATCTTATCCATACTACGCATTTCACATATTTGAAACTCCGACGGGCTGGCGCGCAGCCACAGCTTCGCCGTACTAAACAACACTCAGATCGACTCGAAATCCGTCTCAAATCCAAGTATGTCAAAATTGAAATTGGTCTTGGGTGATTCCAGCTGACCCAAAGCCATTCCCAGATCCATCCAAGATCCGTCCCAAATCGACCCCGTTTTCAATTTTGAACCACCCTAATGCTTTCTCTATAACCGTGCGAAGTTCGAAAGCGCCGTTCTCGGGCTTGTCTGTGAGAGACACGTTACGCTCAGATCGTGATATTTATCATCAAAGAGATCACCTTTTGCCGGAGGAGCGTCTGGAAATTCAAGGGTCGTCTCGCTACCGTAATATGTATCGAGGCCATTGTCGTCCATTGCGAATAACGAAGCCAGGAGTAACACATCGTCGGGTCCGTAGGTCTCGAGCAATGCTTGACACAAACCCACGGCAATGCTTGACGGCCTCAGCGAGTAGGTCAATGAAAGGTAAAAAAAACATACTCGTTTCGCAGCTTCACTGGCTCATTCGCGCCTTTAACCACCCAGAGGGTGCACGACTTGTTGGTCTCATCGAACTTCAGACCTGCCTTGACCTTGGTTTCGACGATCTTCTCAAACACTCCATCAGCTAGCATTCCAAATGGTGGCGCAAACTTCTTCTTCAGTGTGAGCTTCCTGCAGATCTTCACCTCCAGATGACTTGCTTGCTCGAGATTGTAGAACGAAATACCCGTCCTCACGCACTTGTCCCGCTGGTCCATAAAACACTTTATGCGCCGGATAACCTGTCGTTGCTCGAACGGTGGCTTGAAACCAGCTTGGTACCCAGTTTGTTCGATATCGTATTGAATGTATGCTCGCAGGAATTCCGAACCCATCTCGCGGTACATTTCTATCCAGTCATAAGCGAGCTGACAGAGAATACGAAGACCGACACACTGACTCTTAAGGCTGTCTTTGGGGACTATAAAAACATCGCCACCGAAGGCGCGGCCGTCCCAGTCGCTTATGATCACTTGGTCCGCTCGCAATAGCCTTTTCTTATCATTCCGGCAAGCGAGAAACATCGGAGCTTTCTTCATAACTTGTTTGTCGTCATTGGATATCGACTCAAGGTGGGATGCAATGGTATCCAGGTCCTCAAGGTAACTACGGAAGCGTCAGTCGTCTCGTCCGCTGGTGCTACCTACAATCAACTCACAGCTCGTAGTTATTCTGGAGGGCTTCTAGATATCTCTCGGGACCCTGGCATATCTTGCGAGCGATGTCTGATGGCTCTGGTGACTTTCTGGCACCACAGTGCTCTAGAAAAGCGCCGCCATTCTGACCAAAATCGACAAATGAAAAGACCCTGTGATGGTGCGCCTTTGCATCAGTGGACCCAATGAAGCAATCCTTCGGGGAGATATAGTCGATGGTCGATGGTCGGGAGGAGGAAACAGATGAGTTTTTCACGGGCACGAAGGGGATTGTCGATAAATGTTCCCCTAACTTTTGAATTGGCAGTTCTTTATGACCGTATCATCAGAAAACTTCTCCAGCGCACACACGAGAGACGGACGTACTTCCGTGAACGTATAAAAGGTCGAACCATTTGGCGGCGGCCTCTATATCTGGTAACGTGGTTGTCGGAACCTTCAAATGTTCGATGATCATTTCAACCGAAGGGTCGTCCCGGACGCCTAATCTGGCATAGTCACGAGCCAAATCCTTAGAGACTAGCTCGAAGCCTAATTTCTCCCAGATAGGGGATGCAAACACCTGTTTAGCTACGTTAGCAAACCGGCACGATCACGACCACGCATCTCATCACCTTGTTCAGACGGGCTAGTAATCCTGTCTGCGTTGGGATAAAGGCAACATGAGCGAAATCCCCGGATTTGTAATCAGAGTAGTGTGTGTCGAAATTCGATAAGAGATATCGGAGGGCAAATTTTTGAACCTCCAGCTCGTTCGAAGCAGCTAAATCGATTACTTTCTTGAGGGGTGGATATTTCTTCACACCCAAACTTTGAACGAATGGTTCCATCTGAAGCGAGTCAGATGAGCCGTCAATGTTCTGTAAAAGGGCGAGGCCATCCAATGAAAGAATCGGCAGTTTAAGTTTGAGTACATCTCCATGATGCAAGTACAACTCCGTCGCGGATACCGGACCATGACTTTGAGAATAGAAAACCTTCTTCTCCTGCAAGTCATTGCGCCAGTGGTTAGGTAACAGAGGATGCCTAAGGTCCGACCGGAGATGCAAAAATTGTAGGAGGCGAACATTGGTTTCTTCCGAGGCGGCAACCTCTAGTCTGTAGGATTGATTCGCTACAGCGCGGAGTGGAACTGAAGGTCCCAAATGACATACTTTTTGATCATATGCTCCCATTCCATCACTTGACACACGCGAATGCGAACCAGCACGCTCCGTATATGATCCGGGGTCGCCTGTTTATGATCGATTACGGATGTTTTGCTCACGACCGGAGTCGTCGGGATACTTGCAAACCCGCTTAACTCCAAAGCAACTGGGAGGCTCTTGCAGACATCTGCCTCCTCGAAATATGATTCCCCTGGCGTCTTCAGTCCCATATTGGTTGGTATACACTTGAGATCCCTCATGAGCTCGGCGACCCGAGCCCAATCTTGTTCGGATAGGTTTTCCACCAACGCAAATTGAACAACGGCAAGCGAGATGCTGTATCCAATATCCGAATCTGGTCCAGACGCGCCGCCAATGGTATGCAGTTCTGCTTGAGTACGGGCATAAGTAAGCCAATGAAGCAACGAGAGTTGAGACCAGCCGAAAGCCTCGACGGCATTCCTAGCAGGTGGTGAGCTGGAACTGACGTCGATATAAATGGTGTTTGGATGCGAAAGACCATTGGGCAATGGGAAGAATGTGTAGTATTTGATACTCTTCAGCTCCATCCTGGCATCGGGACTCGTGTGCAGGATGGCCCGAGAAACAAACTCCGTACAGAAAATTTCGGTCGCATTTCTGGCCTCGTCAGTGGTAAGGGAATTCCTCCTGGTGTCTTCCCACCAGCTAAAGAATGATCTCAGTGCCTCCCGCGTGACCCCAGTTTCGAACTCCCGTACGATATCTCCGTACCTGAAACGCGGGATATCATACTTCGCAATGATTTGACAACACTGGTGGTCCTTGATTTCCTCGTGAAGCACCCGGTATTTCTTGAGAAAGGATAGATCTTTGTTACTTTGACGGAACTGCGGGTCCGACGCACACCCAATCCCGCCCGCAGTCACCACTGGAAACGGCGACTTGGAGGAGTTGCGACAAGAGTAGAACGCGTCTCGTAGAATCTGCGAAACTCCAAAGTGAGGTGCAGTAGAACCGAATGCGAAACGCGCCATCGTGGCCAAGCCCACTTTCGTCCCAAGGTCATTTTTAGATTTGGCCGTATGCATCTCTTTCTCGTAAACTACGCGGGCCAGAAAACCAGCCACCCAAAGAACTTCCTCATTCCAAGCTTTTAATAGCTTCAGTTGGGAACATCGACCGACATTGATTCGGTACACACCTGCGACCTGCCCATTCCTGACCGGTTGGTCAGTATGCAATGATGTATACCTCGCACGAAGTGCTTACGCTAAATCAATCGAGCTATGTTCTATGGTAGGCAAGAAATGTGCAGAGATATGCAAACCGATGCCCGTTGTTTGGTTTGTACTCTGACCCTGGAAGTGAAATTTAAAGTCATACGGATAAGTGATAAAAGAATCTTACAATGAACAACCGACCGCTGTTCAATTCAGAAAGGAGTGTTATCATAGATCATAGGTCGAACAACGATCCATAAGCACTCGCCTGTCATTCTCGGGGAAGATTCCCTGAGGACCGGAGAACATGGAAGCAAGATGTTTCACTATGTGTGAACGCGAATTTTTGATACCGTGTAAGGTATCGGATTGCTCAGGATTAAACTAGTACGAGCGCAGTCAACAGCGACAAAATCATCAGACGTGGAACGCATACGTAGACCGCCTTACATTCGAAGGTGGATGGGAGGGATTTCATGCACGATTTGATACCTCTACTCATATCCGAGTCCGACTGTAAATTCACGTCAATCTCTGCAATATATAAGTCATGCGTGATGGCGTTCGCCTCTAGCACAGTATTGACGCTCTGGGAGGCACGAGTTGTATGATCCTCGGCAGGACCATCGCGTCGTTCAGCTATGGTATCTGCAGTGTCCACAACGGATGACGACGTAGGCTCCGAAGGGAACGTGCATTCCGCGGCATCGATCGTGATCGTTTGCGCTAGGTAAAGTCAGACGTGGCCAAGAAACGCAGAGCATCATCTTACCAGTACGTTCTATAGACTTTATAGTCAAAGCCTCAGATGAGGTCACCCCTACCAGGTGCTGGGGAATGGGTACCTCGACTGGTGGTTTACAAGGTTCTTTGTGGATATGCAGAAGCCTTGTGTCGTCAAGATAAACCTCGGCGGTCTCGATGTTTGTGAGGAATGTGACTGAGGAGACCAGGAATCTCGCGAGATTGTCGAGCTTGGGCAATGGTTCTCGAGTACGCAACTCGAGTTCGATTGAGGTCCCCGAGATTGGTGAACAATCCACAAACCGGTTTCGAAGCTAAACTCTTGCGGTCAGCATGTTTCAACCGGAGATCGGAGGACTAACCTTCCCATCTCCTCCCTTTACAAATTGCAACGATTTGTCTGGATAAACGTCCATTAGTGACTACCTCCATATGTTGTATCATGAGAGAGGGTGCCTTACTGGAGGACTTCACGAGCGGTTTGTCTGTTTTGCTTAGGACGCTATAAAACCCTGGGAAGAGAATTATTACAGAGCCACCACAAAACAGAAAGACACTCACCAACCCCGAAAGCACCAACCTTCGAGCAATTTTTGTTGCCATCCGCTGATGTAACGGAATCCAAGTTAAAACTTCCAGACTTGAAACAAATTAAGGTATCAGACCTATTTTCTTAAGCCTCCCCCAGTCCTCATCCGTGAAAGCATTTCCATCATTGACGACTATCCATCCACACACCTGGTGTGACGCAGTGAAGATTACAGGTTTATTAACCAAAAACTATTGCTCACCATGACTTTGGATATATCAGTGGGTTGGGATTTTTCGAGGTCTTCAGTCAGGAAGTGAACTTTGACGTTCTTCGCTTCAGCGTCGTCAGCATTTTGGATCAATTCTCGTAGTACTGGTGCAGTAAGTCAGCGGAAGAGTCGGAAATTGTCACTGCAGGCTTCGAAAAAAGCTGTATGGCCCATACCATTGAATTCTCCAGGGTAGCGAGCGAGAATGTTTATGAGCGCGCATTGGTTGACCTGGACGTCTTGGAAACCTGCCTCAGGTTTCTGGTCCTGGACAGTAGCATCTAAGGGGGCATCGGATTGACTCCCAGCGGCCGCAAACGTAGCCTCGCCATTACAGGGTAGATCCTGAGCTGTCATGAATGGAAAGGCGGGGAGAGTCTGAAGAGGTCACAGTGAGCGTTCGTTGGTGGGTAAGAGGCACCTGTACAGCGGAGGCGCCGCTCGCCTTGCCGTAACCATGACATAGCTACATTGTTGTTGGTCCATGAGGACCACACGTTGTGTTCCTGCTGACAACGAGTCCTATTTCAACTTATTTGGATCCCATCGAAGTCACCCTCGATGACTCGGACGACTTCACAACGTGTGAGTCAGACCCAAGGAGTCTCATCGCGTCGAAATTGTGGACGTCAATCGGATGGTTAACTGGCAGATTCCCAACAAGTCCGATACTTTTGGTGTTTCACCGGGTCATTCACGAATCACGATAACTTGCGGCGCATGCGATGCTCTGACTCGTTCCAACATTCCACCCAGGCTCTCATTTTTACAACAGCAGACGATACACACCACGATTTAGCACAGTATTATGATTAACTCACCTTCCAAATTACTGATCCATGAACTACACGGCAGAACCGCACCATCTCCCTGAATTCTGCTGCACAACATCGTGCTGCGACCCTACTATCGAACGCACGTGTTTCTCCGCATATGTATGCGCTTCGTCTTCTTCACCTTGTTCATCTCCTCGCTTGAAAAATAATCGCATCGTGCGTATACTCATGACTGCAAACGCCACAAAAATAAAACATTCGACCCCGAGGGTCGTCGCACTGGCACATTCTCTTGGATGGAAAATCTGTACCGCGAGAGCCGTCGAAAAAAGCACAATTCTGAAAAATGTGCAACCATTTCGGAAATAAGGTTCACCATGAGCTGATGATAACGCACCCTTGGCAGCACTTTTTTCGGGCTCCGATGGTCTTACAGACCGATTTTCCCGTACAAGGAAAATCGGTCTGTAAGACCATCCCTCTCGAAATTTCACCACCAAAATCCATTTCTGGCACTCCCTAGTACTCATACTCTTCAACGGCACAAACGAGGAGGGATGTGATCCAAAAGGACCACTCTGGGAACCACTCTGGGAGTCCAATTGGACCATGTCCGTTGCTCGTCAGATGAGTCTTTCTCAGTCCTCATTTCCGTTTTTTACTTTTTGAGCTCTTGCTGACCACGCTCGTTGCTTGCGAGATGTCCTCGCAATCCTTCATTTCTGTTTTTCTGTTTTAGGTTTATTTTTGCATCCCGCTTCTCTTTCTTCAATGACAATGATAATGACGACAACGCGTCCACCAACGCAGTGGCGACGACACGTCGTCCATCACACGCGCGTGCACCCAATCAAGACACTGTGATGCACATCCCACAACAGTGAGAAAACTGTTATCGTGCGCCTGGATCTACAGCACACACGCGGACCCCATTGACAACGACAACGGCAATGGCGTACACATATGCCATGACGTTGGTGTGCCTATGTCGATGCACGCGCCCCAACATTGTTGGAGCGCGCACCTCGACGTTCGCGCATGCCACTGTTGTCCTCGTTCTCGCCACCTCGATGCGTGCACCTCAACGTGATCATTTGTGTCGGCACGTCGACTCCAACCGTCGTGCCTCACCTCTCTGCCTCTCTTGCCGTTGTTCCTCACACGCACGTCCATACATTGGCCCCATGCACACGCCCAGGAGTTGTCCCCACCCCCGCCATCATTGTTGCGCATGTGCGTCGATGTATGTGCCATCTCGCTTGTGTGGTCCATCGTCGATTGCGTCCTCACGCTCTTCCCCCCCACTGCTGTCGTTGTTGATGGATAGGTCGTCTGGGATCGTTGGGAGGTGGTGTGGATGGCCTAGGTGCGTCTGTCATGGTCTTGTCTTTATTCCATTCGGACTGACTATCCTGCTCAGCTAGCAGTCGCATTCCGACTCGTATCGAGTCGTAGCGTGCGCCGCTCATTGCGCCGCCATCCATCCGCTGACCTCTCCCATCATATCTGACACATTTCGGATCGTTTCGGCGCTGCGCTCTGCACTCGACATCTCCCGACTTCGCCTGTACCGCCTCCTGCTGACCTGGAGGTCTTCAACTCCTCTCGATGCCCTCGTTTCAGTGCCGGATTCGTTCGGCTCGTGTCCTGGGCCTTCCAACACCTTCTGGTGACCTTCAGGTACGCGTGTCTCGTCGCTGGTGGGCTGATCTTTGCAGCTCGATTTACTTTCTCTCTCTCCCCCGAGCTGACCTGCACCTCGACTTGGTGCGCTTGTATGGCCGTTGGCTTTGTTCGCCTCGCCTCTGGAGACCTTTATGATGCTGGTGGGACCATCTTGAGCGTGCGCATCGCCTCTGGCGTGCGCGTCTTTGCTCGGCGTGTTCACCTCGTTCTCACCTCGTCCTGGCCGGCTATCTTGACATAGCGCGTTCGTTTCGATGAAGCGCTCGTCTCCATCGTTCCTGGGACGCTCCCCATCGTCTCTATCGCCATCTAGATTATTCCGGCCGCCCCAATCGACCTCGTCAACTTTCGGCTTGTCTGACTCGCCCATACCTCAACATTGCGCGCTCGTTTTGATGAAGCGCTGGTCCTCGTCGTCTCTGGGATACTACAGGTGAGTGGGGGCATCGTTTCGTGCGGCCGTTTCTGCGTTTCCCGTGTTTACCAGACCGCTTGCTTGGTCTGGTTTGAGTCATCCCTGGCTTCGGTATGGCGAGTCGGTCCTTACATGTTCCCTACAAAGAGAGGAAGAAGTCATGGAGGCAGATCTGCATGCGATCGTAAGTACTAGCGCTTGTCCATCTGCCGCCACCCATTTGCTTATCCACATATATTAGATTCGTTGCCAGCCCCCCACAGACGCCCGCTTCCAGTCGTTCCTATGCTACCAAACCGTCACGGTTCTACAGATTCGCTGACACATACTTGACCAAGATGATGTCAAGGGAGACGAAGCCATCCGCCATCTACGCAACCCCAACACTTCTGGCGTCTCCGTCATGCCCTGGCACTCTCGGCGCATTCGCTTCGACACTGGTAAGTTTGCGACGAGGCCTACAGGTTCGCCATCACGCATCCGAGCAGACGACAATGGCGGCAACGACTCCGACACGAGTATCATTATCCGACTGCCACCATGGCCCATGCCCAACCGAGATGATGACAATGCCGTCGTGTGGTCCCATGTAAGTCCAGATTTCTCGATTCTCAGACTCAGGAGATCGATTCTACTGCTGCACGTTTAACATTAACACGAGAACGTCTAGGAGGTCCCAACAAGAACAAGAACCCCGAGGCCCGATCAACCACCCAACTCATTTCCTACACCAAAATCGATCTCAAAGCAGTGCCGACCATAGTCAATCCAACACCAAAGACACAACAAGTACTAAAGTATGGCATCAGTTATGTCCGAGAAACATGCAAGATAAAACTCACACGACGGAGTTCCACCTTTTTCTTCTCTAGTTCCTCTTGCTGTGACAAGTCTAGCGCGACTTCCAAAGGGGTGTGTGGGAAGATTTCCACCCTCAGCGGCCACCTTTCATCAAAACTGACGACGAGCGCAGTAAAATACTCGCGGAATTCCACACTGTTACTGAACCTCCAATTGCCCCGACCATAGAAGTGACCCACAGCCCATGCTATCTGGTGCGCGCGCAGGGGGAATGGGCGAGATTGACGGATATCTCGAAGCATGCGATCGCGGTTATCCGAAAACCTACCAGCTGATTAGTGTAGGCCAGCAACGGGGGGATGGGGGACTCACATGCTGAGTTTGCCGGCAACGAGATGGCCTGCTCGTTATTGGCGACTCTTTATAAGTGTCACCCATAATGCCGTTGCCACACAGAAGTTCACCTTCTAGAGCTGATAATCAAAATCTCCGTCCTGTATGGACTCGCACGAGCTGGTTCCCAACGATGGCGTCGTCATCACACTTTACTTCATTGCGATCGATCCAAATCAACCCCAAAAGAATCTATTTTATCTAAATATCATCGTAGATTTTAAGAGACAATGGTAGAGATGACTAGATAAGGCATAACAAGAAACGACCACGAAACCTTCAAATTATTTACCCTCGGCGGATGGATGACGCAATTGGCGAGGTTCCACAGAAGAACCGCGAGCAAAGGGGTGAGCAGGATCAAGGTGCATCCGCGGGTCTGCATAAGGTACGCCAATCGCGGGCCCAAATTGACCAGCGTCGTGAGGGAAGTCGCGAGGATGATGCGCACCATAAATAGCACGAGGATCTCCATGGTACATATCTGGTGGATATGGAAAGTATGGGAGAGGATATTGGTAGTGCGCAGGGTGGGAAGGAAGGGGAGCAGGAGGCAGAACTATGGGCAGATTCATGGTATGTTGTTCGGGGCCGGCGTCTGCAGATGGGTACTGGTGGGAGGGGTGTGGAACAGGGGGACAGGACGTGGAATGGCAGGTGGAAGTTGTCCAGCGCCAGTGTTTCCTTCCGCAGATGGTAACACGAAAGCGGGTGGGTCGCTCGTGGCCGTCGACGATGCAGTCAATTCCTCCTCGCCATGAGTTTCGAGGATGGGTGCCAATGGGACGTGTCGTTTTGGAGAAGGAGAGGACTGCACTTCAGCCGGGATTTATTACCTTCAGTGGATTTCCTTATCCAAAAAGGCTGACCAAAGGCCCTCAGTGGAGTGTCCGTAGCCTATATATTGCTCACACACATCCACACTGACTTCCATCCAGTATCAGCGGTGATCATAGAATGTGGTCTTCATAAATTTCATACCAAAATGTTTCTCAAAGACAGCTGTAACCCAGACCCTGCCATGTGTGAAAGCAAGTGGACTAAACAAGTGGACTAGTCAGTCCTGTAGCTCGTCAGTATAGTAGTACAATGATATGAGAATGTGTGACTTACCCTCAGTTTTGTATAGCGAAGACTGAGGGAACAAGTCATGTCTATGGCATGTTAATGCTACTGTGGCTGTGTGATTACTAATTGCGATTGTGCATCATACTGTATCTATTGTAGTGTCCAACACACCCCTCAGGATGATGCTAGGCCTAACACTTCAACCAGGTGCTCAAACGGCTCGTGTGCAAGTGGCTTCATGAGGCCATCAGTGATCATCTGCTTTGACGGCATGAATGATGTGGTGAAGATGCCCTTCTTGACTTTCTCTCGGATAAAGTGGTGGCTGACACCAATGTATCACATTTTGAAGTGGAAGTGCGGGTCACAGGTCAGCAAGATGGTGGCAGTATTGTTGATGTGGAGTGGTATTGCAATGCCAGTGAAGCTGATGCTGAGATCCTCAAGTAGGTGTTGTATCCAAACTCCCTGTGTAGCAGCATAGGACGCAGCAACGTATTCAGCTTCAGTCAAGGATTTTGCAACATTTGTTTGCTGTTTCAAGCTAGCTGAGACAGCACGTGATCCAAGCTTGAATATGTATCCTGAAATTGACCAGTGTGTGTCGCTATCCATTGCCCAGTTGGCATCTGACCAGCCAGTCAGTTCAAGTGCCCAGTCATCTGTTGGATCATCGCCAAGTACAAGGTGATATGCCCAAGTGCCAGATAAGTAACAGAGTACACAGAGGGCAGCTTTCCAGTGTTTCATGCCCAGATTGGCAAAGAAATGGTCTAGGTATGAGGTGATGAAGAGGATGTCAGGCCACGCAATCATGGAGATTCAGGTGAGGCTGCTAATGAGCTCACAGTATGGGTAAAATTTCATTCTGTCGCAGTCTTCACATGTGGTGGGGCTATCTGCAACTGAGAGTGTGATCCCAGCTTCCATCGGCATAGTGACTGGTACAGCCTCGAGCATTCCAAAGTGTTTGAGGACTGAGGTGATATATAGTTCGTGCAAGATTGATACTGTGCGTTTGTCCCTATTGTTGATGAGTTGGAAACCCATCAGCCAATCTGGGTCCTCCTCCTTTATTTCAAATGTATCATGGAGCTGTCAGTGTACATGGGGAAGCATCTCATGTGAACTGGCAACAGACAGCATATTGTTGACATAAATTGCAAGGATAATGATGCTGATTGTGAGGTGATGGACATAGACAGCATGGACAGCAGGGCATTGCATGAATCCTATACCCAATAGTTTCTTCTTCATGTGCTTGTTCCACAGCCAAGTGCCCTGTTCAATTCCATAGATGCTGCAAAGAAGTTGTGCAAGTTGTGCTGTGCCATCTTCAAAACCTTTGGGTTGGCACATGTAGACCTTAGTGTCTATTTTGCTATGTAAGAAAGTGCCAGTGACATTGTCTTGTCCACAGAACCAGCCATATGATGCAGCAATGTGAAGGATGATCCAGAGGGGATTGAGGCAGACCATGGGCACAAACATATCAGTAAGGTTGACACCAGGGATTTGTGAAAATCCTTGCGCTATGAGACAGGCTTTGTAACGTAGGATTTCACCCTCTGGGCTGAATTTAAGGGCATAGGTCCATTAATTCCCAATCAGTTTGCAGCTGTCAGGGACCTTGTCAAGGAGCATTCAAGTTCCTTGTCCCTGGAGCATTGCAATCTCCTCTTTCATTATGTCCCACCATTTTTCTGAGTCTGGACTATTTATTGCTTCTTGGAAGCTGGAGGGTACTTCATGTCCATATGCAGCAAGGCAGGCAAGTTGTGTCACAGTAGTCACTGTGTCCATGTGTGATTGTTCCAGAACTGGTGAGTTCTCTGGTTCCATTGCCTTCACTCTTGTGTCCTGGTGAGTACGGTGGTCCACTTGTTCTCATGCTGCTTTCTCTTTTTGAGCATCTGCAGCTTGTTTAATCCAGGATGGTTGTGTAATATGGGTTGATCATCATGGTAATGGTGGTGGAGCTGCAGGAGGCTTTGAGATGATCTGGGATGGAGGTGTCTGTGGGTGAGCTGGTAGAGTAGGCTCAGGAGGGGTAGGTTCAGATAGGAGTGGTTCTTTGTTGGGTTTGGCAATGACCAGTTTAATTTTGTGGTGTTGTAGCTACTCAGTGAGTAGGTTTACTCTTCGTCACCCCCTCACTTGATGGAGTAGTTGCAAGGATATCATTATCAGCTTCATGACTGAATATTTTCTCATACACAATCACATTGTGTGATATGATAAACCAGTGTTTGGATGGTACCCAAACCTTGTAAGCTTTGGATCCTCATTCAAATCCACACCAAATTCCATCAATGGAATGGGCATCAAGCTTTTTGCATTGGTCTGGTGGAACTCAGACATGGCAACGAGATCCAAAGATATGAAGAGTGGAGAGATCAGGCTTCTGACCATAGTAGGTTCCATGTGGGGTTGATTTGTCAAGGGATTTTGTAGGGCTACAGTTTTGTGTGTAGGATGCATATTCATGAGCTTCAGGCCAAAAGGATTTGGACATGTTGGCATCTTCAAGCATTGCAAGGGCATGCTTGTGCATTGTGAGGTTGAACCGTTCTGTGACACCATTTTGCTGTGGTGTATAGGGGGCAGATAGCTCATGTATGATCCCTTTTGACTTGAACCATTTCGTGAGATTCTCCTGTACAAATTCACCCCCTCAGTCAGAGCAGACAATCTTCACCTTTTAATCATGCGAGGTTTCGAGTTGGGTAATGAGGTCTTTAATTGCCGTGGGTGCTTCATCCTTCAACTTTAGATATTCCTTCCATCCCTTCCAGCTATGGTCATCTACAACTACTAGCACATAGGTAAATCCAGTAATGGAACGGGGAAGTGGTCCTTGTAGGTCCATATGGAGTCAGTCGAGTATTTTGGACAAGCAGTTTGTGGCAGTGCAAGGGAATGGGGCTTGAGGATGTTTCCCTTTTGTGCATTCATTGCAAGGGCTGAGGCTCCCAGTAGGTCTTGCATCTATACCTGTAGCTAGTTGATGGTGAATTAAATATTTTAGTCCACTTTTGCCCAGATGGGATAAGCAGCAATGCCATAGGTCAAGATCAGAGGTAGAGAGTGTAGCAGCAAAGGCAATGTGGGATGGGAGGGATGATGGAGGGGTAATGACACAGTTGACCATGTAGAGTCCATGGTGTAATTTGCCTTCCATGATTTTCTCCTCATCAGGTTGACTGATAGACATGCAGCCATTGGCTTTCATGATTACCATTCCCTTTTTGTCCATTTGGCTCTCTGAGATCAGGTTGTTGCATGTGTCGAGTGCATAGCATACATCTTATAGTGTGATAATGCAGTCTTTTTGTCCCTTGACACTGACAAGAATTGCAACTGATCCAGTACTGAGAACATATAGCTGTGGGCCTTCTGAGTGGATGCCCTTGATGGTGTCATCTTGGGCCAAATTTCAGGCCCCCCTTCACATAGCAGTCCTTTGTCCAGTGACCTGATATGCGGCAATTGTCACAGTAAGGTTCACCGGGTATGGGTACACAGCTATGGCTATCTTTCAACTTCAAATTATTTCTCCCTTGTTGGAATGCTGCTTGGTATGATGCTGCACCCCCTGCCTGGTTTGTGCAAATACCATATTCGTCTTTGATGCACTGTTCAACTTCACTGGGTGTATAGTGTGATGGTAAGCTGGCGAACATGTAGTTCTAGGTAGCTGGCATGGAGATGTGCAGGAAACATGCAAAGAGGTCATCGTCGATGTCTTGTTGCATGAGGATAAGGTTGCATCAATAATATTTCATTTTTACAATGTGGGGAGTGAGGTCCTTGCTGTCAGCATATTTCATGGTGACAAGCACAGTAACAAGTAGTGTCCAGTCTGTAAGTGTATGGCCCGTGAAGAGGCACTTTGCTTCGGACCAGATATCTGCAGCTGTATCTAAGTGCCCTAATTGAGCTACAACTTCCTCTGTCATATTTGACATGAGGATGAGTTGGACGGCAGCATCTGCTTTTGTCCAGTGGTGGCATACTTTCGTCATGTCTTTTAAGAACATGTGTATGATACCATCACAATATCCGAAGAGGTCAATGGTTTTGAGGGCAGATTTCAGCATGCTCATCCACAGTATATAGTTGTCAGGTTTGAGCTTATGCTGCAGTTGGTATAGCCCCAAATGCTTTGACAGATCAATGGTGCCTTTAAGGATCCCAGTGTGTGGGGTTGTTGTCATTATCTGACAAGTTGTTGATATAGCCCTTATTGCACCAGGGTTTCACATCTGGATTGGATTGTCTTTCGTAAGGGTCTGGAGTGGCAGAACCAGGGTTTGTCATCGGGTTTGAGGGTACCAGTGGCATGTTTTTCTGAGCTGTGTGCTGTCCAGACATGGTGTAGCATGATGAGTTCTTATTGCAGGTCTTGTTTTGGGCATGAGTGGTAGCATGGTGTGTCGGTGACTGCACTGTAAGGAATAGGCATTCCTTGTGCTTATAAAGCACATTCCCACCACTGTCATCATCATCCAAATCCAAATCCAAACCATCCCTCCACTTGAATCTGCCGTTATTTGCTCAATCATATGTACAAACTCATCCAGATTGCTATATCCATGCTCATTTTGCCTTGGACTCTTTTATTTTATTTTTATTGCTCCTTCTTCATACTTAGCATTGGCTAGACCATGTCATGCAGCCCTTGCAGGGACATTCAGGTGCCCCTCAAACTTTATACTGTATGAAAACCTTCTTTTTATCATTATCCTTACTTAGGACAAGTCTGAGGGTATTCCTGAGGACTATAAAACTCACTGTATTGACAAAATACAGTAGCTTTTGCCTGTGTGCATCTGTCTCACATCATTTTTGGTCAACATTTGTTTTCTATCGCTCTCCTTGTATGTTATTGATCTAGATTCGGATTGCTATGTCAGCTTTTCTATCCATTTTAATCTGGATTTGCCCCGGAGTCATCTCAGACCACTCAAAAACCATTTCTTGTCATTCACCAACTCAGTGTTGTCCCTGGGTCGAACAGAATTGCATTCCTTCACCCTCTCTTCATTCTTTCAATCCCCCTGAGTATTGCACTACAGTGGGGATTTATTACCTTCAGCACGTTGATGTCTGAAATAGGGTATCTGGTTCAGATGGAATGGCCAGGGCTCATAACCTGAAAGTGAGTGGACTAAACAAGTGGACTAAACAAGTGAACTAGTCAGTTCCTCAGTTTCATATAGCAAAGACTATATATTATGTACCTAAACGAGTGGACTAGTCAGTCCTGTAGCTCGTCAGTATCATAGTACAATGATATGAGAATGTGTGACTTACCCTCAGTTATATATAGTGAAGACTGAGGGAACAAGTCATGTCTATGGTATGTTAATGCTACTGTGGCTGTGTGATTACTAATCACAATTGTGTGTTGTACTGTATCTATTGTAGTGTCCAACAATGTGGCCATACATGAATAGTGTTGTAGGAGTTAGATACTCCTTATGGTTGCAGGATACCTTTTCCTCACTCTTCATCATGTCTTATCACCTCCCACCTCATCCACCATTGACTTTGTGCCAGTCCAGTTTCATTCCTAGTGTTTACAGATCATCCAAATCCAATCCGAGTCCAATCCGAGTCAATGCGATCCAATCTGGTTTCATCATATATATTCCACTTCATCTGATTTGACTTGTTCTATTAGATTTGGCCTTATTAAGGTTGTTACTATCATAACACCTTCCTTTCCTTTTGTTATCTACAAGGTTTGACACTCCTTTCTTAAATACTCACCCTACATCAATCCTGTATACTTACCTAGGGTCGGATTACCTTTAACAGTCCTGGGTTGTGCCTAGGACTATAAAACCATGTTTCTAACATTAAATATCATCTTTCTGCATTCAGGAGATCTCCTGTCTACTCTCCCATGTGTGAGTAAGCTGGATAGCCTTCCTTTTACCTTGTCCTATCATTCCTTTGCATCTTATCTACTCAAATCAATCCTCTCATCACCTTGACTCCACCCGGATAGTTTTTCATTGACTGCTTTTCATTCCAGATCATTCAGCAGCCTCTAGGATTCCTAGACAAACCCAAATTCTTCATCCTTTCAAGTATAACCCCCCTTGGGACAAACTTATTGCCCCACCTTTCTTCACACCACCTATTATTTGTTATCTACAGCATCAAGGTTGATTGTGTCTGAGTGGGAGTCACCATGTTCATCAATGATAGATTGAGAGCGATGCTTGACAATAGGACTGGATGACTGTGAAGATGCAATGTCATCATTGCAATGCTCGGAAATAGGTGACTTGGTCGGCTCTGACTTGAAGTCATTTGCTTCCTCAATTGATGACAGGGAAATGACAGAGAGCACACAGACTGCATGGTCCAGACTGTGACCATGATGGTCTATAGGGGTGCTATTTGAGTCTGAGGAGAGAGAGACAACTGAGGGGGCATGTTGTAGGAGTCAATGGCCCCTTGAGGTGATAGTCCCGTATTCCTGCTTTGTTTACAGGATGCCCAGACTGCCCATATTGATTGTCCTATCTGTCTGTTGTGGTCCTGTGTCTATCCAAGTGGATCCAACCTATATTTGTATGTTTTGTTTTTCATTTCTACATGTTTCCATGTGAGGTGAACAAATCAGGTCGCTTGATCGAGATTGCACAATGCACACCAATCAACTCCCTTTTTGTCCAATTTCCATTTTATTTCATATCTTCTTAGATTCTTTTCAGACAGTTCCATGACATCAACACATATCTGATTGGTTAAAAGGTATGGATAGTTGGATCATACGACATTTTAAAGGTAGTCCATTGATTCACGGATCAAACCTTATCCCACCTTGACAGAACATTGTTTTTCTTTTCACAGGTCAATCTCCATGAGAGATGGCTCCATATATGTATGCTTTCCTTATTTACTTGGTACTTCATCCACTGTAAAAGTCCCAGGAATACCTGAGACTATAAAATTGTGTTCATAAATAAAATTTTCTATCTTTTTGATCCCCGTTTTCTCTCACGTTCTAAGTCACCTCATCCATTTAACCATCCTTTCAAACCACCCTTACTTGTACTTGATTACTGTTGTGTTTGGGTCCTTGCCTTTTTGTTGAACTATCTGACTGTCCACTTTTCAACCAGTTTTATCGATTTTCGTACAGTTTCATCCAGGAATGTGTCTGGATTGCTTTCAAAGCTCTCATCAATGCCTCGACACTTTGTCTCCAACCTCAAAACCCCTTGGGACAAGTCATACTCACACCCATCTCTTTTCTTTCTATCTAACCATTCCACTAATCCTGGTCCTGTCACACCAGCCCATTTTACTATTCTTCAACATGATTGAGGATACGTGTGATGTGGGCTGGATAGTTGAGACTTCAACAAGTCTGATGAGAGAGAGATAACTCAGGGAGCGCATGATTGAGGACACACATGAATTGGGCTGGATAGTTGAGACTGTGACTGAGGCTGCTGTGAGGAAGACGGCCAGGTGTACTGTTATGATATCAACTTTCCATCCCTTAATGGATTATACTTTCAATCTATTCTAAAGATAACACCTCATGTCAAGGCTGTCCAAAGGACCATATCCGATTGGCTGCCACAATAACACAGTATCCATCACCTCATATCCCTTATCTATTCATTTCCCTTATCACTGACTCATCACGGCAGTGCAAGGCTATGCTCTTATCTATGACTCATATCTATTCACACATTATCATCCAATAGGATGCAGTATGGTTATCTATGTAGTTCATACTCAGATTAGAAGTCCAACATTCATGTAGTATATAAACCCCATGAATCAAAGCCAGAGAGCTCTAACAAAGTTCTCTTGGAGTTTTCGCCTCTTCACTGGACTGAACCCCCTCTTCATCAACCACTACCACTTTAACAGTCTAGGTTGTTCTAGGTTGTTTCATTAGAACTTTGTTGTTATCTTCGCCATTGAACACTACTGTCAAGTTCCTTCAACCTCATCGTAGCCCCTCCAACAAACTATACAAGAGTGCCCAAGTAAGTTGCAAACTTTGAACAGTCATAGGAATGTCTAGCTACCAATAAGCCAATTCACAAAAGACTCAAGGTCTAGTGAATGCAGAAGTAGACAACGCACCCTTGGGTAGCTGATTGTACTCTTAACTGAAAAACACTATCATCTTCATTCTCTATGCTCCCTACAAGCAATAGCAGCGAGAAGAAGTCCATTACCACTCTGCTCCCACACTTACAGCCAACACTGCTTGGAATGCACCAACAAATGCAGCTGGCTGGGACAACCAATCCAACAACTAAACAAGTATGGATTACCAAACTGCTTTGGGCATAATCAATGACCCAAACCAATCAAATGGTGATCGGATCACAGCATCCTTTGCTATAATAAACCAACAAGCAACCATGATCACAAATCTACAAGGGCAGTTAAATGCCATACCACCCCCTATGCCACAAGCACAGGCCGCTTCTTCTAAAGTAGAAATATTTGCAGACCCTGGCTCCTATGATGGAGATATGGCCTGATTTGAAGAATGGTGGGCAAAAATCAAAGGATGGCTCATAGTCAATGATTGAGCCATACCTGTGGGCTCATACAATGCAGTTGTGGCAGTACTCTTACACCTAAAAGGAAAGAGAGCTGCACAATTTGCTGAAACGTGCTTAGCTAAAGGCACAATGCTCACATGGGCACAACTAGTTGAGGACATAGAAGGAATGTTCTAACAAAACAACAAGGTTGATTGGGCTAGATCTCAATTAGAACTCAAACAAGGAACAATGAGAGTAGAGGACTATATCATCCAATGGGAGGCTCTCTGGCTACAAGCCACAATAGATCCTTCCCATGCGATAAGACTCCTTGAGGCAAACACTGCCCACTTCATCATATATCAGATCTTCCGTGATAGGCACAGAGTTGACCCATTCCATGCAATATACATGGACCCCACAAGGGCCGATTACATAAAAGACCACAACCACACAGTAATCACATACCTTTCCTGGATACAAAATGCTGGAAATGCCATGGAAGCACTCAACTATGTGCAATCTGACCATTAGAAAAAGAAAGACCCTAATGCCATGGACATTGGCGCAGCCACTTATGAGAAAGACAAAGATGGCTGGTTCACAGGAAAAGAAGTGCAAGCAATTGGCAATAAGAATTCCAGTAAATGCTTCAACTGCAACAGCCCAGGACACAGACCTGCTGATTGCACAAAACCCAAAAACCAATGCACTGGCAGTGAATGCAAATGGTACAGCGGCGGACATAAGAACACAACCACAAAGAAAGAAGAGAAGAAAACAATATCTTCTACTTCCACCATTTTCCCATCTGTACCAGCTACAGACCCCTTTGCTGCTATCCAAGGGATGACACCCAAGGAAGTACAGGCATATTACTTTGACATGTATGACAACAAGAATGGTGAAGAATAGTAAAACGAGCTGGTGTGACAGGACCAGGATTAGTGGAATGGTCAGATAGAAAGAAAAGAGGTGGGTGCGAGTATGACTCGTCCCAAGGAGTTCTGAGGTTGGAGACAAAGTGTTGAGGCATTGACAAGAGCTTTGAAAGCAATCTGGATGCGTTCTCAGATGAAACCGTATGAAAATCAATAAAACCAGCCAAAAAGCAGACAGTCAGATAGTTCAACAAAAAGGCAGGGACCTGAATGCAACAGCAATTGAGTACAGGTAAGGGCAGTTTGAAAGGATGGTTAAACAGATGAGGCAACTTAGAATGCAAGAGAAAACAGGGATTGAAAGATGAAATTTTTATTTACGAACACAATTTTATAGTCTCAGGTATTCCCAGGACTTTTACAGTGGATGAAGAAGTATCAAGTAAATAAGGAAAGTGTACATATACAGAGCCATCTCTCATGGAGATCAACCTGTGAAAAGAAAAAAAAAACAATATTCTGTCAAGGTGGGATAAGGTTTGATCCATGAATCAATGGACTACCTTTAAAACATCATATGACCTGACTATCTGTACCTTTTAACCAATTAGATACATGTCGATGACATGGAACTGTCTGAAAAGAATCTAAGAAGGTATAAAATAAAATGGAAATTGGACAAAAAGAGAGTCGATTAGTGTGCGTCATGCAATCTCAATCGAGCGACCTGATTCAGTCACCTCACATGGAAACATGTAGGAATGAAAAACAGAACATATGAATATGGGTTGGATCCACTTGGATAGACACAGGACCACGATGAATGGATAGGACAATCAATATGGGCAGTCTGGGCATCCTGTAAACAAAGCAGGAATACAGGTTTATCACCTCAAGGGGCCATTGACTCCTACACCTGACAAGGACTTGAGTACTGACTGTCCTGAGTCAGTCATGTGACACCCATGAATGCTGACCTTGAACTGGTGACTGGGATTGGCCGTGTATTAAATCCTCATGTTGACTGTCCGCTCTTTCAACAGGTTTCCTCTACCCTCGATTCACTACTCATTGCTATGTCTCTCATGTCCCTCAACTCCATCCTTGCATTTGCAGACTCTCCTGTCAATGAGGCGACTGTCAAGGTTGAGAAGGACCTAACACAAGGAAAGGATCAGCTTGTGGCTGTGGTGCTGGTGGTACTGGATGATAAGGAGGAGCTGCAAGAAGAACAGGAGGGATGGTGTCAGGAGTGGCAACAGGTTTGCGAATTTCGTAGAGTTGATCGGGTATCCACCAAATTTGTAGGAGCATCTGAATACCACCCTTAGCCAGGCTAAGTCACATGGCATTTCCTGCTGCCTTAGCAACAAGATGGTGAAGATGATGCATGAGGCAACCACATTTTTTCATAGATGGCAGGGTGAAGTAGCTCAACACACAGATGCTCAGAGACAGCCAGCCGCTTCAGGCAAGGCAACGGGGCCCAGGTCATTTGGATCCACTTCGCTTCTGGGTGGTTTGGTTGTGGGGACAAGTAAGACCATCGAGGTTGAGACTAGCAGGAAGTGCAAGGTGAGACTGCTGTTGCCTCAGTTACTTCACTTTGTTAATGGTTCTTTTCAGCAGTCCACTCAAAAGGCTGCTATGGAAGATAGCCCGTGTGATGAGGAGGAGAGGTGGTAGTCGTGGGTCTGCTTAGTATTCCAGATCGTATGGTTCATGACCCAGTGTGCAAGATGTGCACTTGGACTGGTAAGTTGTGCACAGGGATTCCAGGTTGCACCTGTGATCCTTGCTTCAAAGCCAAGGGCCAGTGCAACAAGTCAAGTGGTCAGGGCATAAAGAGTGGGCCATCAGTTGAGAAGTGGAAACTAGCAGATCCTAAGGCCAAGGCTGTGGGTAGGACCTCTCTCCTCAGATTGCATCGACTCGGCTGATCTTTTTCATAGCATTACCCATTATCAAGGTTACTATCCTGGCTTGCAAGGCCATGGTCGATCCTTCACCCACATCTTCTCCGACACCAGATGTGCCTGAGCCGCTCTTCTATGAGTCCAAGCCCATGTCTCCCCTCCCTTTTCAAGATGAGGGGGAAGAAGTAGAGTCGCCCAAGAAGAAGTCTAAGACTGGCTCGCCATCTGAGCCTTATGATGGGGTGGACAATATCTGGCATGCTATTCTCTCTTTGGAGGCAAAGTTCCTGTCAACCAGGTCCTTCTTCAAGGAGCTCCAGGTTCGTGCTTCAGCCATGGAATCATATGTTGCTTCACAGCAGGGAGAACTGGATAGGGTAAAGCTGGCATTTGGAATGTCTTGAGTCATTTCCAGCCTGTCCCTACTTGTATGATAGCATATAGTTGGTATCCATATACATATCCATGTCTGTGTCCATGTCCAAGTGAGATCGCTAAGTACAAAAACAAGGATTAGAAGAGTAACGAAACAAGGATTAGAAGAGTAACGAAACAAGGATTAGAAGAGTAACGAAACAATATGAATGAAAAGAGATCTAAATGAATGACACCTGAGCACAGGGTTCTGTCCATCTTGTTTTCTTTGGTTGTCTATCACATCTTTGCCTACTTTTGTAACCTTTATTGTCTATATTGGTCAAAAGCGGATTGGTAAAACTATCACCGGGTCAAAATGTGCGTGTGCCCCATCACGCGTTCGAAGACGAAAATCTAGGTATTAGTTTGTTGGGGCAAGAGGGGAAATGGATAGATGTCTGTTTTTCTGTTTTTCTGGTTTTTCTTTGTTTACAGTTTTTTAGATCTTTTTGGTCTGAATGAGCGAGAAAGTGGAGGATGTGAGTGAGTGCAGTTCTATGAGGTATTGTAAGACTTTTTTATTTGCTTGGATATCATTTTTCTTCGAAATCAAGTACACCAGACGAAACCCGGGGTGAAATAGAGAGCACTGGACTAAACCCAGGATAGAATAAATATGTATCGGGAGGTATAAGGGAGGTGGTAACAACGGAAGGCTAGTGTTGTGAGACATCGCCCTCATCTTCATCTTCATACTCGACATCTTCCTCAGCATCAGAGTGGTCATATTCCTCATTGCCTATTCCGGTCAGTTCAGTAACCAGAATAGTGATTTTCATCAATGGAAAGTAAGGTAGCAAGCAGAACACCACATACCTCAGTTTCGAAATGGCGCCGTCCAACTCGGCTAGCAGATACAATCCTCCAGTAGTCCTGCAAAGGACCAACATTGGACCGAGATAGCTATTACAATCACATTTCACTCATTATCTTTTTGCCTTCCTACTCAAGCTCTACTCCATTACACAAGATACTTCATTATCTATTACAGCATACTTTGCCTCATGTCAAGGCTGTCCTCAGGACCTAACCCCATTGGCTGCCACATTATGATATTTATATCATCATCATTAGACACGTGTTATCACATGCTGTCATAATCCATGCACAACACATGTGTATTCACATGTTATCTCTTATCTATGATTCCATATGACTCATATCTATTATTAAAGCAATGCTTATCTCATAACATGCTTATACCACATTGTTACAGCATTGTTCCCTCATGTCTTTATCTATGACTCTGTTAGAGACTGTGCAACTCAGAGGTAGCCAACTCTGGATCTCTGGAGTTGTAGTGTCAGACAGGACTTGGCTTCACTGTATGTGGTGCGCCCTTGTCACAGTCTGTCCCTATATTTTGGACATGTGGAGAACGGAGGTAGATATAAGACTCAACACATAAAGTGGAGTCGAGTGGAGTGAAGACCATCAAGGACTTCTTGGAGTGTTCAGAGTGAGTCGTAAAATAAACTAATATTCAGACTGAGGGTACAAAGTCAGGGTACTACAGTTTATATACTCAGAGTAGAATGGAGATTAGTAACAGAGTTAGTACATAAGAAACTGAGTAAGACAGTGTAGAAAACTAATAATAGGTGAAATAAAGAAAGGTGGGGCGATAAGTTCATCCCAAGGGGGGTTATACTTGAAGGAATGAAGGATTCAGGTTTGACTAGGAGTCCTAGAGGCTGCTGAACAATCTGGAATGAAAAGTGGTCAATGAAAAAGTATCTGGGTGGAGTCAAGGTGATGAGAGGATTGATTCGAGTAGATGAGGTGCAGAGGAACGATAGGACAAGGTAAAAGAAAAGCTATCCAGCTCACTCACACACGGGAGAGTAAACAGGAGATCTCCTGAACACAGAAAGATAATATTTTATGTTAGAAACATGGTTTTATAGTCCTAGGCACAACCCAGGACTGTTAAGGGCAATCTGACCCTAGGTACAGTACAGGATCGATGTAGGGTGAGTATTTAAGGAGTGTCAAACCTTGTAGATGACAAAGAAAGAAAAGGTGTTAGGATAGTAACGACCTTAATAAGGCCAAATCAAATAGGACAAGTCAAATCAGATGAAGCAGAATACGTACAATGAAACCGGATTGGATCACATTGACTCAGATTGGACTTGGATTGGATTTGGATGGATTTGGATGGATTTGGATGATCTGTAAATGCTAGGAATGAAACTGGGCTGGCACGAAGTCGATGGCGGATGAGATGGGAGGTGATAGGACATGATGAAGAGCAAGGAAAAGGTATCCTACAACCATAAGGAGTATCTAACTCCTACAATGGGAGATCAGGAAACTACATAGCTGGAGGTAAGTCAGGTACTGAGAAAGCTGGAGCTGTGCTCGTAAGCGAGACATAGGTTATGTACTAAAATAAATGAGGAAGCATATATATGTAATGGAGGTCTGGGGTCACAGAGTTGCGTCCTGAGGGAGATCGACCCAGAGTTATCATCTAAGAGAACTAGAGTTATATCTGGAGGAACGGAGAATGGAGTGGTATATGACAGACTCACATACATGCTGATACCTCATGTATTCCCACCTTATCCACCAATCAGGACACTATTACTTATCTATGTAGTTCATACTCCAATACAAACTCCGATGTACTTTTAGTATATAAGATGTGAATGCAGCACCCAGGGAACACTAACAAAGTTCACCTTTGGGTTTCTCCCTTTGATCTCTGGCACAGTCCTTAGACTTGATTCCCTTCATAGTTCTCGCCTCACTCGTCAGACTCCTTGCATCTTACACCCTTACACTGCACTACAACCATTTGCAAGTCCCTCATAGTCCACATTTGTTCTAGGTTGCTACAGTAGCATGGCTTTGTTTTCCAGTTCAGCTCCTTCTCAATCTGCATATTTTGAACCAAGATGAGGTCACCGGTATCCGCCTGACCAAGGCATCACCATTGTGTTGATGTGGACTTTGTGAAATAGCCCACCCATAACTGGTACAGTAGGAGGGATATGAAACTTCTGTGTCTGTCAAATTTGACACTCATGGCAGGTACGGGTATACCATTTGACATCATCGATGAGCAGGGGCCACCAGAAACGTAGCAGTAATTGTGTCTGAACTGAGAAGATGCCTTTGTGTCCAAGGTCATTGTGTGCCTCCTTAATGAGTCCGTAACAGCGTTCTGTTGGCACGACTAACTGGTATCGGCTGTGTGGTTCTTGATGATAGAGAGATCTGTTTAGAAGGAAGAACCGGGTCACAGAATTAACAAAGGAGGTGAAGTTGCAATCTGTCAAATCTGGAGGACAGACATGGTCGTCAAGAAATAGGTGAATCTGATCAATGTGTGCTTCTTTTGCAAGAGCTTTGGGGGAACGAGGGATAATCGGTTCTGGTTCTGCTGGTTTTGCTGTGGGAGAAATGAATACGGATATGGATTGGAAGGAATGTGTGGTGGGATGTCTGTTAATGTGAGCAAACTGACCCAGTGGTGACAACCAGTCATTTAACAATGCCATAGAGAAGGAATATGCTTGGTCCAACCAATCCTCAAAATCATCCACTTCAGGAGGGTCATTCTCAGATGGTGGACAACAAGAGAGTCCATCTGCACCAGTATGTCGGGTAGCAGGGACATGAACAAGGCAAAAATTGAATAATAAAATGCCCATGATCCACCTGTTAATGGTCGCATTGGGCTGGAGGTCCAGGTTATTGATCATACCCTTAATGTATTTCGTGTTGACTTCCACTGTGAAATTGGCAACACTGAACATGAATATCCAGACTGCTTGCAAAGTGCAGAACAATCTGTACAGCTCCAGTTTGGCCTGAGAGTAGTGGCTCTCGACCTCTGTGAGACTAATTGAACTGAAGTGATTCAGGTACCTCTTGCCATCATCTCCTTCCTGTGATAAGATATAGCCAACCACAATGTATGATGTATTAACTGCAAGGATAACCTCGTTCCCGGATTCATAATCCAGGCGACAAAGAGCAGGGGAGTGACAGATCACATCCTTGAGACACAGCATAGCAATTTGTTGGGGTTCTCCCCATTTGAATGGGACACTCTTTCAGGTCAAGTTGATTAACAGTTGAGCAATCATAGCAAAATTTTTAATGAAATTTGAAGAACACTGCACACACCTAAGAATCCATGTACTTGCATAAAGTTCTGACACTCAGGCCAGTTGCAGATCTTTTGTACCTTCTTTTCGTGAGGGATACAGCCATCAGCAGTACACTTGTGTCAGACTATGGTCACATCTGGTGCTGTGAGTACAAATTTCTTAGCAGATACTGTCACTCTGACATTTTGTAGTCATTGTAGAATACAATGGACAATGAGGAGGTGCTCCCAGATGAAGCAATGAATACCCAGGTTTTCTGCAATGGTCTTGTAAGAGCCATCCAGGTTTTGGTAGTGGGTCGAGACTGTTTTGACCAGCAGATCATCTATGAATGGATAGGTATAACAAGGTATCTCATCCTGCAAAATAAACGACATGTCAGCCTGATAGATTTGTGCCGCGTTTGTGTACCCCATGGGTACCGTAGTGAGCCAGTGTGGACCCATTGGACTGTTGAAAGTGGTGAGGTCGCATGAATCTAGGTGTAATGGACGTTGCTTGTATCTGGTAAACAAGTCCATCATCCCGTATACTGCATATCTGGCAAAAGATTCTGCAAAGTGTTCAACAAGGGGTGGGGTAGACAAGTCACAGATTGTGACTGTGTTCAGCAGCTGCAAGTCATGGATGAGTCATAGTGATTTACTGTCCTGTTTTAGGACGCAAAACCACCATGAATGGTAGGTGGATGTCGAAGGTTCATACATACATGCCAGATGCAATCCAATCCTTGATAATCTGAATTGTGTCAGCCCACATTGCAGGGGGGACTGGGATGTTTTGCAGTATCCAAAGCATATGAGGTATGGTAGGGATTTTGACAGGGGGGAAATATTATTCAAGGAGACGGCCCTGCTTGGTCAGTATCCAAGCAAAGGCCGTTTCATGTTCACGGACAATCCATCAGATTAATTTGACTTCTTCTGGCCATAGCCAGTTAGCCAGGTTGAGATCTAAAGTGTCAGGGCATTCCTGTGTGAAACATTGTCCAGGGGTAAAGTTGGGTGGATGAGTAGGTAAAGGTTTCAGTCTGGTGATAGGATCGTCCAGCAGAGATTGCATGATACAAAACTGCTTACCAGTAGGAACAACTACTGACTGAACTTTATGTGCAACTGGTTTATAAACCAGCATGTGCAAAGTGATATCATATGAATAAATGGAAGTGATAGCGGAAAGAATGTCCAGATTAGGGTCTGTATGTGTGGATGATAACAATGAGTAATCAGTCGAAGGTGGGACTGGTCCAATCAAAAGAGGGGGAAGCTGTGTGTAAGAAGCCAGAAAATAGAGAGATGAAATGAATGATGGTTTTAAGAAAAATGAAACTGGATGCGATGCAGATAGAAGATTGAAATCTCCCCGATTGGTATACAGATCATCAATAGCTAAAAACCCAAGTCCATTTCAACCACAGTCTGATGGCTGTTACACTGTTTCTTTTCTCGGCAACAGGGGCATCCTTCCGTCCATGCCCGAGTAGACAAAGAGAATTGCTTCCCCATGTTAGGGTCATGCAGCATAATCATCTGTGCTCCATCCAGGTAATCGTCAGTAGTCGCACTCATGAGGCAATGAAACAGTTGTCTGAGCAACAGGTCAAAGTTTGCCCTGGCCAGAATCTGAACCTGGAGCATCACTTCACCCGTACTGAAGTCTATGGACAGGTTCTCCAGTAGCCCCACTGTTTTGTCAATGCTAGTGTTAGTGGATGACATATTCATTGTGTGATCTGACCAAATTGGGATACCAGGTGTCTCCCAGATACGTTTGGGCATTGCGACAATCTTGGACCCAGAGTCCAAAATGCATCAGATGGGTCATCTGGACTCTCCTATCTTGGCCTCAATTGACCAAGGGGAAGACTGTGATGTGCCACTATAAGTCTGTCATCGTTTCTGTTTATCCAATCACCATATTTGCGTTCGATCACAAATGGGTTGAGACCTGCTGTAGAAAACAAATAATAGGTGGTATGAAGATAGGTGAGGCAATAATTTCATCCCAAGGGGGGTTATATTTGAAGGAGTGAAGGGTTCGTGTTTGTCTAAGAGTCCTAGAGGCTGCTGAACGATCCAGAATGAAAAGCGGTTGATGTAAAAGTATCCGGGTGGAGGTGAGGCGATGAGAGTATTGATTCAAGTAGATGAGATGCAGAGGAATGATAGGATGAGGTAAAAGAAAAATTATCCAGCTCACTCTCACATGGGAGAGTAAACAGGAGATCTCCTGAACGCAGAAAGATAGATATTTTTGTGTTAGAAACATGGTTTTATAGTCCTGGGCATAACCCAGGACTGTTAAAGGTAATCCAACCCTAAGTAAGTGTACAGGATTGACGTAGGGTGAGTATGCTAAGAAGGGGTGTCAAACCTTGTAGATGACAAAGAAAGAAAAGGTGTTAGGGTAGTAATGATCTTAATAAGGCCAAATCGAATAGAACAAGTCAAATCGGATGAAGTGGAATATGTACGATGAAACCGGATTGGATCGCATTGACTTGGATTGGACTTGGATTATATGTAAACGCAAGGAATGAAACCGGGCTGGCATGAAGTTGATGGTGGATGAGATGGGAGGTGATAGGACATGATGAAGAGCGAGGAAAAGGTATCCTACAACCATAGGGAGTATCTCACTCCTACACCCGAGGGGAACTTGGATGCCGACTGTCCTCAGTTGGTCATGTGATGTACGTGCAAGCTGGGTTTGAAAACTGAACAATGTGCCACCGGACATTACTTGAATGTGTCACATCCACACTGCTCTTCCATTCCTTTTATCTTTTAAACTTCCACTATGTTGTACGCCGAGTCGATCCTCAAATATGTGGACACACAGAAAGCAGTCAATCCATACGAACCATGTGTCTTCACCGAGATGGAGCTGAAGCATGCGAATGGACATGCCAGGGACTTCGTGAAGATGATCCTGGATGATAGGGAGGGCCTGGCCGAGGAGCAGACAATGTGATGAGATGAATGGGATGAGATCCTGGTATGTAGTTAACCGATCACATCTGGTCGTGTACTAACCACAAACAATTCATGTTTTCAGAAACATCTCAGCCACTGCCTTCGACAGGCTCAGGACGCTGGTATCAAGGCTTGGGTTGACAATGCGGTCACCCTTGCGATTCAAGAGTTGCAGAAGGCGATGGAATGGTGGGACACGGCCAAGAAGCTACGAAGGGCGGCTGATGATGCGGTGAAGGCAATGGTGGCAGTGCACGAGAGTGAGGAAAGAGAGGACACAGGAGACAAGAAGGCGCAAGGAAGGCGCGAGGAGAAGGGGAAAGCACCAGAGGGGAGAGAGAAATGGAAGGTGCATGTCCAGATACATATCCGGTATGCGCAATGCTAACTAGGTTATGCACGCAGCGTCCCATTGTGATGGAGAATGAGTTGGAGGACAAGGACGAGCTGATCATCGTCAAGAGCAGCACGGCCAAGAGTACACCACTGACCCATACTGATTCGCTGCAGGAGGAAGGTGACATCGACCATGAGGTGCCGTGCGAATGGTGCGAAGGTGCAGGGTACCCCTGCTTTGGGGTCCCCAGTCGTGTATGCAGATGCTGCGGAAAGGACCACCAGAGCTGCACATATTCAAGCAGGCGTGGCGGCAAGAGGGCGAAGGCAGATGGGAAGGCAGAGGTGACGAGGGTCCCAGGTGAGTAATAATGCGTTGCTCATCAGTCCGCGTGTATTAATACATGGTTTAGCTTCGCAAAAACTGGTGGTATTCATACCACCATGCCAACCCTTCACGGAACCGTCCAATCCGGTTCCGGATATGTGCAAGGCAAGGCCGAAGCCACGTCCTAAGGCTAAGGCATCCATCGTGGACAATGAGGAGGAAGAGGATACGGGCCCCAAGAAGAAGCAGAAGATGTTGGGTCAAGATGGACCCACACGCTCTCAGGTCAATGTGGCCAAACGGGCTATGCTCACTATGGAGGCAGAGCTGCTCACCTCCAAATCTGAGTACAAGACACTTGAGATGCAGTTGGTGGATAAAGGGACAGCAATTGTGTCAAAGGAGGCTGAGTTGGAGAAGGTGAAGGCCGTACTACAGCTTCTGTAGATAGAGTCATCATTCCCGCTGTGTTGTAGTATAGCAATTGATCCATGTCCTCTGTCCAATCCAGTCGCGATCCCTAAGTAAGCAATGAATGGAAAGTGATTAGTGAAACGAAATGTGAGTGAAAAGAAACGAGAATAATTAATATGGGGTGCGGTTGTCCATCCGGCTTGTCTTCTTCGGGCATCTTTCAAGTTTATACCTGCACGAATCGCTTCACCAAGCAGCCAGATTGCATATGACAGTATTCAGTTTTGGATGAGACAAAAGAAGTAGTAGCGAAAGTGAATATCTAAATAGCAACAGTTATGATCAAAGGCAAAGGGACTGGCAGTATATGGATGGTTTCATGGTTTTATTTTTCTGGTTTGTTGTATCAAAGGAAAGAGTGTATCGTATGAATTGTCTGTGTGTTTAGCGGCAGTTTTCATTGTTTTAGAGGCACCGGATCAAATCCCGGGGTGAGATAGAGAGTGCCGGTCGAATGCCAGGATAGAGACAGATACATATCATATGGCTGATTGTATGTTTTATGCTTTGAGATGATGCTTGGACCATTGCCAAGTAGTTGCGACATCAACTAACAATGGCGGATCATCAAGTTGAACTATAAAATCAATGAACTGGTTAGTAATGTGCAGAAGCAGATCCATATATGAGTGGATGGCATCGAAAGTGCATGTTATGCGACTAAAAACGTGAAAAACTGAGCTTGGTATTAGGTACCAACCAAGCTCACACTGAGGGGAACTTGAAATGCTAACCTCTCAGGCATCGAAAGTAAGCAAGGGAAGTGTTATATGTACTCGTGGATTAAGCAGTGACAGATGAGGAATAGATGGATTAAGTTTTGAAGGTGCCATGGTGAGAACGAAGGCAAAGCAGCCATAACGGAAGACTGGATGTGAACAAGGGGAACTTGAATAGTAAATGACAGGAATGCGGATGAATGAATGCAAAAAGGAAGCAGATTAAAATGGGGTAAGGACACGTGTGTAGGTAGAATGAGTAGTTGAAAGGTGCCCGCATGAACGTTCAGATGTTTCATGGGCCTTGGGGGTATGCAAACAGCAGCGATCTGGATACGACTGGTTAGGACTGTCTCAGCCGGTGGATCTGACGATCCCTTACAAACTGGCTGACACTCATTCGTCCTAAAATGTTAGTCTTGCGCATATATGAAATGGAAATAGATAAAAATGACTGCCTGGGGCGGTCAGGGTACAGCTGAAGCGGCTCGTGTACACTGCGGATCGAAATGATATTATTGGCCAGTAATGCCTGACTCAGTATAATAGTGGTCCGTGGACTAAGCAGCTGTAGTAGGAAAAGGGAAAATGATTGATGCGAATGGGGGATGGCGATACGGCATCCGGGTTATGCTAGCTGCGATCATAATGGACAAAAAAAAATGGTGTCAGTTGATTGTCTGATGTGCTCATGACCTTTGTAGCTAAGGGCGGATGTATTGTGAGACACGGAGGAAGGGTTAGTAGTGGCACAGGGGTGTGAGCAGGGTGAACGGTGACTAAAGTCAGAAAGTATTGTAACTGGATCCGAAAAAAAAAAAAGTTTGTGAAACTGGATAAGGCACGGGTCAGGGTCAGATGTAGGGGAGGTGCATGGCAAGTGAAGGGAAAGCAGTGGGAGAACAAAGATGTCCGAATCCAAACCTTCTGAAACCACCCCTCGTGGTGGGCTCCAGTTGTATAAAACAAATCATAGGTGGTATGAAGATAGGTGGGGTGATAAGTTGATCCCAAGGGGGGTTATATTTGAAGGAGTGAAGGGTTCAGGTTTGTCTAAGAGTCCTAGAGGCTGCTGAATGATCCAGAATGAAAAGCAGTTGATGTAAAAGTATCCAGGTGGAGTCGAGGCGATGAGAGTATTGATTTGAGTAGATGAGACACAGAGGAACGATAGGACGAGGTAAAAGAAAAACTATCCAGCTCACTCTCACACGGGAGAGTAAACAGGAGATCTCCTGAACACAGAAAGATAGATATTTTTGTGTTGGAAACATGGTTTTATAGTCCTGGGCATAACCCAGGACTGTTAAAGGTAATCCAACCCTAAGTAAGTGTACAGGATTGACGTAGGGTGAGTATGCTAAGAAGGGGTGTCAAACCTTGTAGATGACAAAGAAAGAAAAGGTGTTAGGGTAGTAATGATCTTAATAAGGCCAAATCTAATAGAACAAGTCAAATCGGATGAAGCAGAATATGTATGATGAAACCGGATTGGATCGTGTTGACTCGGATTGGACTCAGATTGGACTCAGATTATCTGTAAATGCTAGGAATGAAACTGGGCTGGCACAAAGTCGATGGCAGATGAGATGGGAGGTGATAGGACATGATGAAGAGCGAGGAAAAGGTATCCTATAACCATAGGGAGTATCTAACTCCTACACCGTGAGTTGGTTTACCTGCACAGCATGAGTGGATAGGTTAGTTGTAACTCATTTAGTGGTAGTAAGGTCCCAAAATTGTTTTCAGAACTCTGGTGCAACTGTGAATAAGTCTTTAATGGGCACAGGTATACTCATATCCAGGACTTGGTCCAACACTCATTGTGGGGCTGAGTCACCCTCAAGCAGAAACAAGTACCTATATTGTGTCATAGGGTTAAATGAAGGGTTAGTTTGTGCTGCATGGAAAGGAGGATTACTTTTGTTGTTGGCATGACTAGAAGAGGAAGAACCAGATGGTCCGGCTATTGTGGATGTGGGTGCAGGTGACAAGGCAGGTGGGGAGTGTGATGGCATAGATGATGACGATGATTGGGGGTTGGCTTCTTTGGCAGTCTGTAACTCTGGTGAGATGATCTCCTCAGACACCATGGCCGACTGATTGTTTAGTTTCCTAGGTGGCATATACATGCTGTCAAACCAAATGCGTTTACCCTTGTCCTTGGTTGCCTTATCTGCCTGGAACATAGCCCAAGCCTGTGCAATGTACAGCTGGAAATCCAGGTCAGCTACTACGGATAGAGGTTCACTTTCCTCATCTGTTTCTGTGAGTGCAAAGGTGGCTGGTTTGATGTCTAGGACTGCTGGTGTCCCTGGATGCGCAGATGATAGAATGCCTGCCATGATATGTGGGGGTAAATCCCTGATAGTACTGGTAAATGACATGGATGCAACAGGGGGGTGAACCAGTTGGTTGTTCAAATCAGTGGAACAGCCTTCACACTGTTGAAAGTCTGGGCTTGCCACATGAGCAAATCAATGTCCAGGCTCACAAAAACTATCTCAATTGGCTTCATTTGATGGAAATTTTACCTTGTGAAATTCTGAGAAGAAGTTTAGAGGCAGGATTTTTTTTCGAAAATCTGTCCAGTTCTAGACAGTTGGGAACCTTTCTGTCAGAAACTGTCCAGAGCTGTCCAGCACTGTCCAGATAATGGTCAGTGTGCTGATGTGACTTGGCCCATGCATAGTCGACACTGTCCTTAAAACATTGTCCACCTGGCGCTTGAGGGATGTTAGAGCCATCTGGCATGTAGAGCTTGTTATCCGACCCTCTGACCACCTTCACCGTATTGAGGTATTTGATGCAGATGGGGCAAGAATGCATATAATGGCCAGGTCCACTGCAGAATTTGCAAGGGATGAGGTACATGAGGTTTGGTTTGTGTCTACCTTCACTGTAGGAGCCAGCAAGTATGAAGGAATAGGTGCAGTCAGCTGATATATTGATGTAGGTGGTGCAGGTATTTGAGTCAGTTGATGTTGCGGTTGATATGTAGAGGTGAATGGAGGGGAACTGAGTGTGGGTGTAAATGTCGGGCAGAATGTAGAACCTGTTAGGAGGAAAGTGGCTGCCTTCGTGGAATCATCCATGGAATACAGGTCATTAGGGTGGTGATCCGGTAGTATGATGCATAAGTGGTCATGGATCTCCCACTGTAGCTCAGGTGGGAACCCATTTAGGTATAAGCCATTATGGTCAATGTCTGAGATTTTTTAATTACTGATTAGTACAGAAGAGACCTTATGAAATGCTCAGGTATATTCCCTGAGCTTATCCTGGTTATGTATCTGCCCGCCATGACACTTCTGAGCCAAGTACTTGAGGTCTGCATGACTGTATCAGTTCATACCCTCACATCCAGGATATAATTTTTTAACTGCTGACACAAATGTGTCCCAATCCATTGGGTTGGCCATTGTTTCTGGCAGGGTTTGCCAGACCTCGGCTTCATCTAGGGCTGTGTAGTGTAATGCAGCTTTTACCTTGTTTGTCGGGGTGAGACCAGCCACATCACCAAGAAATTCTATATCCTCCAGGTAATGTGGTAACTCAGACAGTGTTTTCCATCAAATTTAGGGGCATTGAGTGTGCCTTGTAAAGGCATTTGGAAGGGTTGTTGCACCATCAGGTTCTGTGGAGGTGGGATAGGACAAGACAGTTGCAAAGGTGATGATATGGTTCAAGAAGGGGATGTAGGGGACAGATTAAGTAAAGATAAAGAAATGGATGAAGAGGATTTAGAAAATGGTTTAGAAGGGGTAGAGGAATGTGAGGACGGTAACAAAGGAAGAGTTGTTAGAGGAGATAGTTCAGGGTCAGGTGAATGGTATTGAGTAAAAGAGGCTTCCAGTTCAGAAGAAAAATTAGTAAAACTGCCTGGGACAATGGGTGAATTGGGTGAATGTAGTGTGAAGGAGTCAATGTAGTTATGCCACACTCTATCCAGGATAACCGAAGTAAAAAGCTCGGTGTCAGCAGAGATATCTGTGTTTCTAAGACTTGAGAGTAGCTCATCTACCTCTAGTCACTCTGGTGTAGGCCTGAGCGATCTCATCCTGACAACCTAAAAAGAACCCCTCACGGTGGGCTCCAGTTGAAGAATAGTAAAACGGGCTGGTGTGACAGGACCAGGATTAGTGGAATGGTCAGATAGAAAGAAAAGAGGTGGGTGCAAGTATGACTCATCCCAAGGGGTTCTGAGGTTGGAGAAAAAGTGTCAAGGCATTGACAAGAGCTTTGAAAGCAATCTGGATGCATTCCTGGATGAAACCATACAAAAATTGATAAAACCAGCTGAAAAGCGGACAGTCAGATAGTTCAACAAAAAGGCAGGGACCCAAACACAATGGCGATCGAGTACAGGTAAGGGCAGTTTGAAAGGATGGTTAAACAGATGAGGCAACTTAGAACACAAAAGAAAACAGGGATCAAAAGATGAAATTTTTATTTATGAACATAATTTTATAGTCTCAGGTATTCCCAGGACTTTGACAGTGGATGAAGTATCAAGTAAATAAGGAAAGTGTATGTATACAGAGCCATCTCTCATGGAGATCAACCCATGAAAAGAAAAAAAAAAACAATGTTCTGTCAAGGTGGGATAAGGTTTGATCCATGAATCAATGGACTACCTTTAAAACATCATACGACCCAACTGTCTGTACCTTTTAACCAATTGGATACATGTCGATGACATGGAACCATCTGAAAAGAATCTAAGCAGGTACAAAATAAAATGGAAATTGGACAAAAGGAGAGTCAATTAGTGTGTGTCGTGCAATCTTGATTGAGCGACCTGATTCAGTCACCTCGTGCAGAAACATGTAGGAACGAAAAACAGAACATACGAATATGGGTTGGATCCACTCAGATAGACACGGGACCACAACGGATGGATAGGACAATCAATATGGGCAGTCCCGGTGTAGGAGTTAGATACTCCCTACGGTTGTAGGATCCATTTTCCTCGCTCTTCATCATGTCATATCACCTCCCGTCTCATCCGCCATCGACTTCATGCCAGCCTGGTTTCATTCCTAGCGTTTACAGATCATCCAAATCCAATCCGAGTCCAAACTGAGTCAATGCGATCCAATCTGGTTCCATTGTACATATTCCACTTCATCCGATTTGACTTGTTCTGCTCGATTTGGCCTTATTAAGGTCATTACTATCCTAACACCTTTTCTTTCTTTGTCATCTACAAGGTTTGACACTCCTTCTTAGCATACTTACCCTATGTTGATCCTGTACACTTACTTAGGGTTGGATTACCTTTAACAGTCCTGGGTTATGCCCAGGACTATAAAACCATGTTTCTAACACAAAAATATCATCTTTCTGCGTTCAGGAGATCTCCTGTTTACTCTCCCGTGTGAGAGTGAGCTGGATAGTTTCTCTTTTACCTCGTCCTATCGTTCCTCTGCATGTCATCTACTCGAATCAATACTCTCATCACCTCACCTCAACCCAGATACTTTTACATCAATTGCTTTTCATTCTGGATCGTTCAGCAGCCTCTAGGACTCTCCGAACCCTTCATTCCTTCAAATATAACCCCCCTTGGGACGAACCTATTGCCCCACCTTTTTTCATATCACCTATTATTTGTTTTCTACACCGGGCTGGGCATCCTGTAAACAAAGCGGGAATATGGGTTTATCACCCCAAGGGGCCATTGACTCCTACACCACAGTGACAGACAAATGCTGCCTTCCATTCATCGCCTTCTTTGATGCATACATTATTGTATCCCCATCTTAAGTCCATTTTCATAAAGAGTTTAGCGAATTTCAGCTTATCCACAAGTTGGGAAATGAGAGGAAGGGGGTAATTATTTTTGCTTGTATGTTCATTTAGGTAACAGTAGTCCTGAACCATGTGCTTCTTGCCATCCCTTTTAGGGACAAAGAATACTAGGAATGTTTGTTCAGACTTAGAGGGTCTGATATATTCTTTCTTTAATTGGTCATTGATAAACACTGACACTTTCTCTTGTTTGGTAACAGAGAGAGGAATGAGGTGACCCTTCTTAGGTTTAAATGTATCTTTGAGATCTATTGTGTGATCCCATGGTTTACATGTATGGATTTGTTCTGATTTGGTTTTTCCAAATACCTTAGCATATTTCATATATTCTGTGAGAACCATTTCTTCAATAGTGTGTTCCTTAGGAGAAGAAGGTGGAGTTTCCATGTGAGCAGAAAAAATATAGGATTCTGCAATTGAGTTTGCATATGAGATTTCTTCTGCAATTATGGAGTCCAAGAAATTGTCTTCATCCTGGGAGTAACACTCCTTCAGACATCTTTGCATTGTGACTGTGCCTGTCATCCAGTCTATATGGTGATTGTGGTGCTTTAACCATGTGAATCTGAGGATAAGATCATTCTTTCCAATGTTGGTAATTTCAGCATCCACTATTTCCCTGTGACCTTTGTAATTGATCAGGATCTGTGTCGTGTGAGTAATAGAACCTGCTTGATTCTTGGTTCCATCCACATTAAAGACTTGTATAGGGTGAGATAGCGCATGATGTGGGAGTTTATGTTTAGTGATGTAATCCTTGTGTATGAAGATCGCATTAGCTCCACTGTCTAAAAGCGCATTTGCTCCGACATAGCTGATTTGGTTAACTGGGGATACCAATATTGGTAAAGAGATTTCTTTTTCGAGTGATGTTGAAAGAGCCATCAGGTATTTGTTCTGTGACAGAATTAAGCACAGAACTATTGTGTCTGCTGTGCTCCACAGAGACACTGTCAATGCTTTCATTATCTGTTGTTTTTGGTAAGTTAGGCCTTTTTACGTCTTGCTTGGGATGTTTATTGGATGAGTATGAGAAGTTAAATCCTAAAGAGATAGTGTTTTCATAACACTTTGGAAGGGGTTGGTGAATGTGAGATCCCTGTATACTCAGTTCACTTTGCCTTTTCCCTTCTTTTCCATTTTGTACTTGTCATAATAATAGGCCTGCACTTGGTCAGGGTCCATTCTGTGTATGGCTGTGAAAGGATCTTGTTTCAGGACAAATTGGAAAGGGGTGGAAGTGGAAGATGTTTGTTTCTTCTCTTCTTTGTTTGTTGATTGGACCTTCCTTGATTTGGAGCAGTCCTTCTTATGTCCACCACTGTAGAAGCAGCATTCTCCACATTGGTTCTTTGGTTTAGGACAGTCCTTGGGATAATGTCCTTGTGCTTCGCAATTAAAGCACTTAGGGGTTTGACCAGACCTTTTTTGTCCTATTGCTTTTACTTCAGACATGTGGAACTATCTATCTTTGTCTTTGTGATAAGTGAATGATATGTCCATGGTGTTAGGGTTCCTTTTGGTCCATGTGCATTTGCCTCAGACAAGGTTTATTGCAGCAAGGTATTTCATTACTGCTTGGTTTCTATCAGCAGTATAAGACGGATGAGCTATATTGGTATACATCTCATCATTTGGGTTCTGCCATTGGCCATCTTTAAAGATCTGGAAGATGATGTTTCTGGCCGTATTTGTCTCTAGGAGACAGATAGCATGGGTAGGATCTATCTCAGCTTGGTGCCAGAGATTCTCCCATTTAACAATATAATCTTCAACTCTCATCATCCCTTGTGTGAGATTTTCAAGCTTAGTTCTTGCCCAATCCACCTTATTGTTCTGACAGAACATCCCTTCTATATCCATGACTAATTGTGCCCATGTGAGTTTCCTCCCTTGAGCTAGTCAGGTTTCTGCAAATTGGGATAATGACATTTTCTATGTACACTATATATTATTGGCAGGGAATGCGAGTTCTACCCAGGATATGTAGTTGAGGCATGCAAATGTAATGGATACCCAATGGCTAGGTAGCTCTACATAAGCTATTGGCACCACTCACACAGTGAGCAACAAAACCGTTCCAATAACTAACCCTGATGCAGTGCGCGAAGCGCACTGCAAACACCTGTGGGAATCTCGCTTAGTAGTAGTGGGACCAAATGATGTACAAACTCTTGGCTACAAAGTGGTCCCTGGGTCATGTGATTTGGCCCAGGGGTGGTGGAGATATGACCATTTTAAATCACTCATGTCATTGGAACAGTTTTGTTGCTGTCATATTGAAACACAGAACTCATATGTTGCACTGGGATATTATGTCAGCATTGAGTCATGTGATGGATAAACAGTTCAACAAGACATAAACACAGCCAAACACCATTCCTTTTACCACTTCTTTCACCATGAAATCCCTTTCCACTGATCAAATCAACCAAGTTATTGCTTTCTTGGAATTGGGTCAAACAACTCGTCAGATCTCCACTTCTACTGGATTCAGTAACTCTACCATCAGTTGTATTTGCACTGAACACTGTCCCAACCTTCCCAAAGCCACTGGTGGTCATCCATCCATTATTTCTCCCACTGATATGCGACATGCCATTCGACTTCTTGGTACTGGAAAGGCTGAAAATGCTGTTCAGGTCACCAAGACTCTTCAGGATGTCAAGAACCATCCCATCTCTCCCCAGACCATCCGTCGTCACTTGAAGAAAGCTGGTATGAAGGCTGTAGTAAAGAAGAAACGCCCTCTTCTTTCCAAGCGCCATAGGAGAGAAAGATTAGATTTTGCTTTGAGCCATCAGGACTGGACTGTGGATGATTGGAAGCGAGTTATATGGTCAGATGAGACCAAGATTAATCACATTGGGTCAGATGGTAGGAAATGGGCATGGAAAAAGCCAGGAGAGGGCCTCAGTGATAGACTTGTGGAGGGTACAGTCAAGTTTGGAGGAGGATCAGTCATGTTATGGGGTTGTATGACCTGGGAAGGTGTTGGGATGGCTTGTAGGATTGATGGTAAGATGGATGCTAACCTTTATGTGCAGATTTTGGAGGATGAACTCCAAAAAACCCTTGTGGATTATGGATTTACCCCAGAGGACATTATTTTCCAGCAGGATAATGACCCCAAACATACCAGTAGGAGGGCCAAGGAGTGGTTGAAAGAGCATGGATATGAGGTCATGGTATGGCCTGCTCAGTCTCCAGACCTTAACCCCATAGAACATCTATGGTTTCTCCTCAAAAGAAGGCTTGCAGAATATCCTGAGCCAGCCAAGGGGGTATTGGAACTTTGGGAGAGGATTCAGGAAGAGTGGTACAAGATTGAGGTTGGGGAGTGTCAGAGATTGATTGAGAGCATGCCTAGAAGGGTTCAGGAGGTCATCAAGGCCAAAGGAGGATACACTTCATACTAATTTGCAATACCCCTAATATCAGCAACAAAACTGTTCCAATGACATCAGTGATTTAAAATGGTTATATCTCCACCACCCCTGGGCCAAATCACATGACCCAGGGACCAATTTGTAGCCAAGAGTTTGTACATCATTTGGTCCCACTACTACTAAGCGAGATTCCCACAGGTGTTTGCAGTGCGCTTCGCGCACTGCGTCAGGGTTAGTTATTGGAACAGTTTTGTTGCTCACTGTAAGCCCGTTACTACTGCACAAAAACAGGGTTTCCTGATGAAGTTGAGCTTGACCTATGGGTGATATTGTGCAGAGTGGGGTGAGCAGGAAAAAAGTGTGGCTTGAGTGGGTTACAAACTGAAGCCACATAATGGCTCTATTTGGTTAAGGTCAGCAGAAACCAGGATATTGTTCCAGTGCAGCTCCTACCGGCTTGGCATGAGCCAACATCGGCTCAAGGCTCAGAGATGGCTGTAGCCAAAGCTGTGGTAACTCTAACCCGATTACCCGGCAGCCCATCCTTGCCCGTGTTGAGCAGCACCACGTCATCTGACTGGATTGTCAGTACATTTTTTCTTTTCTTTTGAGGAGTACTGACTGGTTTTATTCTGTGACATGTCCTTCACAATGTAGGGTTCAAATTGTCAAGGAGCAAATTTAAAGGATTTTGGTTCTTGCCAGCCCAGCATCAAAAGTCGCACTATAAATGTGCTGTCTTTCATAACATGATCTCTCTGCAGTCAGCGGATGCCTCGTGTCTTTGGCACATTTACTGTTGTTTTCACATGAGGTGGCAGTGTGGGAAATCTCCAAAAAAAATCACCTCCATTCTTAGCCCCCTCACAGCGCCTCAACACATAATCGGAATTGGGTGAAAAAGATACCATTCGAGTTGTATATGCATGTAGATTGTATCCTGACGTGACTGAAGCCCAAAATCAATTATTATTATTTTCAGGATTTTGGCAGTGATCAGAATTTGTCTGGGATCAATCTATAGACTGCTTGAAGTATGTATGTCACGCTGTCAGGCTTGTAGGAAATCAAACAGAATCATGTATATTGTGTATCAGAATGGATATAACAGCATGGTATATCTAAGTTTGCCCTGCCAACATCAACTTTCTAGCATGCAGTGCAGCCAAGTCCCATGATGCATATTGCATGATCAAAATTGCTGTACCTACTTCGATCGTGAGCAAGTCTTGAATACTTTTTATCCAGTTGAAATAGGAACTTGAAGCCCTTCTTCTGGAGGACAGGACCAAATGCTGTATTTGAAAGGTTATTTCTTTTGCATTTCAGATGGCAACCAAGGGACTTGAACCACAAAATAATATCAGGGGCATCCATGTCATCGAAAGACAGGAGGGGTGAGCCTGAAGCTTGAGAACTTGTTTTGGAAAGAGCAGATGGTAGAGCAGTGGGAGATGGACCAGGTGAGGGCTCAGATGGTGATGGCATACACTCTCCTGAGCCAGCACTAGTACCAGGTAGGAATAAAGTGTTCAGTGTGTTCACAGCCAACCCTGGGCCACTTGGGTAACCAGCATGGCCATGCATTCCCCATGCTTGAGGGGGCATAAACCATGCAGGATGTGGGGTATAGCCATACCCGCCATATCCCACTTGAGGCCCACCAGCCTGAGGATGTGGCATTTCTGAGTCAAGAGGCTGTGACATCAATTGCCCACCATGATGGGTCTGAGTCCTCATGTTTCGAAGGGTAACCATGTCAGGTTTTGCATCAACTGTAGCTCTTTTACCAATCTATCCAAGTCGTCACTCAGTAAAACATCAACAGTAGGTGAGACACAAAATCGGACTTACAATCTCATATGCCCAAATCAACAAATTATTGTATGTGATCACATAGCAATGACCTGGCCTGCCAGTAGGCACAGGGTAACAGTAGGCATCGTCCTTCCCTTGAGAGTGGTAGTTGCACCTCCATTGTGCTTCAAGTTCGGCAATGATCTCTTTCTCCTCAGCTGGGCCCTCCAGTTGATTGCTGCCACTAGTTGGCTTCTGAGTCTGTTTGCCTAATCCTTGCCTTGAAGCTCCTGTATGAGCCATACCAACCTGCCATATGACAATCAAATATAGTATGGATATGAGTGTTGGGCATAACATACTGCTCCCTTTTTGCCATTTCCAACTTTAGGTGGCTCATTCAATGACTCAGACACAGCATCTTTGAAATACACTGTGATCTTCTTGCATTGGCATGCTAATGGCTTCCCATTCTGAAGGCATCTTGGAATGAAATGATCTCTCATTGACTCCATGAATAGCTTGAGCTCCTCGTCTGATTGAAGGGATGTCAGTCCCTCATGGCACTTCTCAGTGCTGAGCCAATACTGGAGCCAGATTTGGTAGGAAAACGGTTGAGTTTCTCTGCAACAATTTTGTGAATATCTTCGAGAGAGGAGTCATTCTTGAGGACAAAAGGAGAGTTTGGTAATCCATCAGAATGGCAGATAGCACATCAGATTTCAAAGGCTAAAACAAGTCAGTGTTGCAAGTATGTGCTGATAAACTAGCACACACAACATGTTTTCAGATCATAAGTGCCAGTGGTAGTGGTATGACCATGGCTTGTCAAAAGAGACATAGAGGCAGTAGCTTTGCCCTTTCCCTTGGGCTGTGTGGTGTTGCGGTTGGTCTTGGGTGCAGGCTTAGTGCATGCTAGCATGCACTGAAGCTTGAGTTCCAGTGCATCATGGGCAGACTCAGACTCAGAGCTCAACATGTCATCTGTGTCACTGTTACTAACTGCATTGATCTGATGGCCAAAGTCTTCTGAGTCGCTTGCATTCAGGTCCACCTCTGATTCATTGTTGGCCACTGCTGCCAAGAGTTGGAGGGCACTCAAAAGTTTACCTGCCTCTGATCTGAGGTCTGAGTCATTGGAAATGGTAAAACCCATTTCTTCAGCAGCCTCAAGGATTGGGTTCAAGTTCAGGTTCAAAGAATTGAACATCTGATCATAGGACAGTGATGAGGATGATGGCTCATCTGGCAGGATACTTGACAGGCCACCTGAGGAAGCATCTACATTGTCATCAGGGGGTTGTGAATAGTAGCACTGTCATTTGGTAGCTGGCTTGGGAGAATCCAGAGATGGACTTGGAGGGAAGGGCTGTGCGATGACTTGTGCAGCCTTAGGATGACGAGTCTGTTCCCTAGAGTGCAACTGATGTTGAGTGACATCCAGCTGATCAGCAGATTGAGGGAGCTCAGGTGCAGCACTGGTACTACGAGTAGGACATGCATGGATTTCTTGAGTGACACAGAGTAAACCATGATCTGTGCATCTTTGGCATGCACTGGCCCCGGATGCAAAGCTACACTTGACCTTTGATGAACAACACTTTGCACACACTCCAGTTTTCACCACTGGACCTATGTTTTGCTTGTAACGTAGTGAAATGAGTGAAAAAAAGCATACCTTCAATGCTCTGCTGAGGAACTGTTTCTGCAGTGACCCCAGTGTCATGGGTTGCAGTGGGGGCCACAACATCAGCCTTCTTGCACTTTCTTGACATGAATATTGAAGTTCAATGTGCAGAAACGTGGTGACAATGAGGAACTGGAGACAAACTAGTACTATGTACTTACACAATGTGATATGTGAAGTACAAGATGAAAATGGTCAGAAAACCTGACCCATCGCATACAATGGACTTGGAGTCACCTACTACTACACTGTCTACACATAACCACAGTGATGATACCAGCCCATAGAGTCTTCAGGGGAGATAATGTACAAAGCACATGTTAGAGTCATGTAATGTCCTCGTCCAACAACTGCATCATCACCAATCGAGCATATTCCCCATTTCTGCACAGGTTGTACTTCATTGCCAAAAATGCCAGCTTGATCAGGTTAAGGTCAGGGGAGTAAGGTAGAAGGAACTCGCACTGCATACCCCTGGAAGTAAAATGAGTTTAGGGATCAGAGAGAAATAAGAACACTTGCCTCACCTCAATTCAATTCTGAATTTCTGGGTGCTTGTGAATCCTACAATTGTCCATAACAATGACCAAATTTGTTGCTGGATAAGGCCACATCTTGTCAAGTAAGCCATCTATGAAATCTGAGAATGTGTCTGTGGTGAAGGATCCCTCAACAATGTTGCAGTGTATGATTCCATCATGTAGTGTGAGTGCTGGAAGAACAGAAAAGCTGTTTTACAGTCAGCCAGTTTGTATAACTCAAATCAAATGCTATATAAAAATCATACTGACGTCCACGAATGAAAAATGCCTTGCATTGGGCTTTGCTTCCTCAGATAGACCATGCTTGACCACAGTATGTAGTATGGCAATCCATGGAACTTTCATCAACAAAAACAAGCTGGTCTGCCTCATACCTTCCAATGCGAGCAATGTATTCAAGTCACTTCTGAGCAGAGCACTCTGCTGCAACACACATGACCTGAAGGAGCAGGTTTGTGAACATGACACTGATCAATACTAAAACCTACCTTTTTCATTGTGAATCCTGCTCTGTGGAGCGTGTGCCATACAGTTGATCACAAGACATCAACACCACAAGAAGTAATGAGCATTTCTTGAAGTTCATCAAGGTACAAGTCCAGAGTCTTTTGAATGGTTCCTAGCAGAAACTAAACATTATATGTAAGTCCCAAGTGGTACAGGCAGCCACGTCAGATGTCTGTATGACAACATACTCATACAATACAGAAAGTAAGACTCACCTCAACATCAACATCATGAAGGTGCATTTTATTCTTGCATTCCTCATCAACCATGTTCTCTTGATGTCCCATGATGGTCCTGTGTGTTTCAAAATGTGATTTGATGTGATGGACAGAATGGGTCAAAAGGGAGAGACACATAGCAATTTCATCCATCTTGATGAGCCTGCTCAATCGAATAATGGCCCATTGTGTGTCGGGGCTGATCTTGTCTCCTTTCGGCATGACTATGCAACTATATCAGATGGTCGGTGTGCATTGGGGAATGAAAATTCACCAGAAGGATAAATCCCGAAGCTGTGAAATTTCGATTATTTTAAAAAGTGTGAATTTTGCCTGCGGTTGTACTGGAATACAATCCTTGGATCTCCATGAGTTGAATGATATCTTTTTCACCCAATTCTGATGGCATGTTGAGGCACTATGAGGGGGCTGATAATAGAGGTGGTTTTTTCAAGAGATTTCCCACACTGCCACCTCATGTGAAAACAACAGTAATCCTGGACTACTACGTGTGTGGAAATCTCACATTGTGAGATTGGCCCTACTCCAGGACTTGGTTTACGGATGCTGTACACATTCACCCAGCGTCTTCCTAAACTTGTGCACACTCATTTCGCAGGTGCAGCAGAGGCTTCCAACAAATGAATGTACATCAGCCATCCATTTACCTGGAATTAATCAATTTCCATCATTTAGTACAACTGGCCCTACCACAATGCCTTCTTGGAACAGCCCGTATCGCTGCTCAAGGGCCGACATACACATGCGGCTCCTGGGACTTGACTTGATTGTGTTCATTGGTATATCCATGGCTCACTGTTGAGATTGCTGCTTTAGCATGTTTCCTCTTCTAACACCATCCATCTGCCCACATGCCTCCACTTACTCCGATCCCAGCCCAGTTCTTTGGGACGACAATTTAATCAGCCACCTTCACCTCATTGTGGGTGGTTCAAGCCAAATTACATACCCTTATCAATGGGCATCAAGACGTGAACAGAACTACGCATACAGAACATAAATGATACTCCACCCAACATTGAGACTTACCAATAGCTTGGTTCTCCTAATATCATCTCAATATTGCAGTGAAGGAAGGTGTCTTGCAGCAGCACGTCAATAACGCTTTCAGGCATTCCTATTGGGTGTGACCCCCAGTGAGAAATAGATATCAGGAGATCGACCAGAATAGTGTAAAAATATATTTAAATGTGCTAGGTACATACTGCCATCTGCCTGACTTGTATCAAAATATACCCAAACATATCAACAGTTGATGCCATACATCTTGGTAGCTCACAATGTTAATGCTACATCCTGGTAGCTACTCCCATCCCTCGACTAGAACTATTAGCCATGTCTACTGTGTCCTCTAGTGATTGTATGTGCAGTACTCTGAATAGACATCTTTTTCCCTTTCCCAAGCCACTGATGCTATGTCCAAGTGCGAGTACTGGTGTGCCTGTCACAGATTTTGCAAGGGTAAGCGAACACTTTTGGGCTTGAAGAGAACTTGGTATCGACATCTACAGAAAGTGGAGGATGATGAGAAGGCTGTGATACAAGTTGCTCACCTTTCCAAGGAGTGTTGTACTCGAACACGAACCCTTGAGGATGCTTTGAATGGATTAGTACCAGCTCGAAGATCTTGGGGACAACTTGAAGAGGATGAGGACGAACCAGTGAGGCCTTCAAACTGGCAGCACATAGAGCTAGATGAACCTCAGGTAAGCATATCTATTTGAACATGTTACACTACTGATCATACCTGATAATTGCCACATGATAGTTTGAGCCATATCCAGTTCATAATAATGACAATTGTCATGGTGAAGCTAGTGGTGGTTCACTAGAAGGTGGCTTTGATGACCAAGGAAATAAAATTGAAGACAAGGTGGACCAGACTCAGACTCGAGACGACTTGACCAGAGATAGTGCTCAGCCTGAGGCTGATCCAGGCAGGCTTGGTGATGAGACAGAGGAGACATGACCTAACTTGGACAGAGATGGTGATTGGGCTGATCCGAGCGGACTCAACAAGATGGACGAGACACGATTTGACTTGGATGGAGATCATGATGGCTCTCAGAGTCAAGCCAATCCAGGTGGACTCGACAAGACAGATGAAGATGAGGAACGTGCATAGCACAAAACTCCACATCAAGAACTTTCAAATGAACAACAACACAGACCACCTCGCCAACCAGAACAAGATCAAATCCGAGATCTAACTGCCCTCTCTCAACTTGATCTCTCCGCACTTGAAGAGAGTGCTCGTCTCGAGCCATTAAAGCGTGATATGCTGTTCATTCAAAGTCTATGAAGTGCAAATCTCGACAATGGTGTTGGTTTAGCAGGGGAATCCCTTGCCTGACTTCGTAATTCCCCACAAGCAACACCCCAGTTCAGAAATTCTGTTGATAAACTCGCCCTCAGTATGCTGTTGGCACTTGAACACTCATCCCAAGACACTTATGAGAAGGTCCGCCGTGCAATCAAGAAGTGCTTCCCAGACATGACAATACCCTCATTCTATCATGCCAAGAAACCACTTGGCCAAATTACCAATATTGAGCCTATCACAAACAACATTTGCATCCAAAACTGTGTTGCTTTCACTGGGCCATTTACACATCTTGAACATTGTCCTGATTGCCAAGAGCCTTGATATGATGGAGTACATCTAGCACAATCTGGAGGTCAGGAAAAACTCCTCGTGCCATCTTCAATACAATTCCTATTGGTCCACAAATCCAAGCACTCTATCATCACCCTGTCACAGCTGAGAAGCTTTGCTATCATGACAAGTGAACAGAGGATATTCTGCAGGAGATCTGAGAGAATGATGGCATAGTCAGCAAATATGATGATGTCCTGACTGGAAGCACCTACCTTGATGCTCTTTGCTCTGGTGCAATCACAAAGCATGATATGCTCCTGGTTTTCTCAATTGATGGTGCTCAGTTATACAAGAGCAAGCATTCAGATTGCTGGATTTACATATGGATTGTGCTTGAACACTCACCTGATGAGCGGTACAAAAAGAAGAGTGTTCTACCTGGTGCAATCATCCCTGGACCAAATAAACCCAAATATATTGAGTCTTTCCTCCATCCAGGCTTCCACCACCTGTCGGCACTGCAACAAGAAGGACTCCAGATCTGGAATGGATCTATGGGTGACATTGTTATCTCACATCCCTTCCTTTTTCTTTTGTGTGCCGATGGGCCTGGATTTCTGTGTACAAGTAATCTTGTTGGACATTCCAGTAAAGCTGGTTGTCGCATGTATTGCCCACTTCGTGGCTGTCACAAACCAGGAGGATCACAGTACTATCCCACCCTCCTCAAGCCTGCCGACCTGAGCTACAATGTCCCTGGTTGTGTTCACAATGACCTTACCCCCTACAAGATCGATTCTGGCATGACAGCTCAATATATTGCTAATCTAAAGCACCTTATGTCCTCCCCAAATCAAACTGAGTACAAAGCACGTCGCCTTGAAACTGGGATCATTGGACCAAGCATTCTTCTTGGACTCCAACTGGAATGTATTCTGGGGATCCTGGAATGCTTCTCATCTGAAATCATGCACTATGCGGGTGCAAATATGGCCTCATTGTTTATCAATCTCTGGCAAGGCATGATTGACTACAATAAACAGATGGATGATCCAGACCAGTGGGAATGGTGTGTCCTCGTAGGTGAAACCTGGATACAACATGGTCATGCTGTCGCAGCATGTTGAGAACATTTGCCAGGATGTTTTGATGTCGCTCCACGCAATCCAGTTGAGAAAGTCAATTTGTTCTACAAGGCTGCTGAGTACATCAATTGGATTTACTACCTCTGCCCCACACTACTCTATAATGTGCTCCCAGAACACTATTGGCGCAATTTCTGCAAGTTTGTCGCTGTGCTTCGCATTGTATCACAATACAAGATCTCCTTGTCTGAGATCCAACAGGCCTGCACCCTTTTTGCCAAGTAGGAGACTGAGTTTGAAGAGCTGTATTATCAACATCGGGTTGATCAAATCCACTTTGTTTGGCCATGTGTCCATCTTACAAACCATCTTGCAATCAAAACTACTCGTGTTAGTGTACCAATTTGCTCCTCACAGTGGACCATGGAATGCACAATTGGTAACCTAGGCCAAGAAATTCAGCAGCCATCAGATCCATTTTCAAATCTTGCTCAACAGGGTATCAGACAGTGTCAGGTGAATGCTTTAAAAGCACTCTTTCCCCAGTTTGATCCTCCCGAAAACTCTCAGACACATGGCTCAGAGGATATTGGTGATGGCTACACACTCTTACCCAAACAAGACCATCATGGAATCAAAGGCTCTCCATTGGAATGCAATGCAATCTCAGCATACCTTGGGGACAAACCAGTGCCTACAAAGTTTTACCGGTGGGCACGTCTTCAGTTACCAAATGGCCAGGTTGCACAGTCTACCATGAGGGAGAAACAAACTGAAGGGCAAGCCATTCAGATCTCACGTAATGTAAAGGTACATACAATAAGAACTAATCAACTTGGAGATACACTAAAAAGCAGGTAGATCCAGTTCTGACAGAGTTGCCGGGTTGGCGAGGTCCAATACTATACAAGACTTGCAGTCCAGAACAACAATGAAGACTGGTACTTTGAAGATGTCGCATGTGTCTGTCTGTTTGGCCTATTTGATCCTGAGCTTGACAGGATGTCCTATGGCACTGTCAAGAGCTCTCAATCTCTTGATCAAACTCTTGTTTTCATCTGAATCAAGGATATTCGTGCAGTTGTTGGGATGGTGCCTCATACAGTCCAGTTGCCAGATGGTCAAATGGAGGATTGGTTTTTCATTGTAGATAAGACAGGTATTGAGATTGCTTCACAAGCTGTTAGAGATAAAGAGGACAATAACGAAGGATTGCACAATTAATACATAGTATTGCAATGCATACAACAAGTCTTATCTGTGTCCAAGTGTACACACTTGTAGTAACTCAGAAAAGGTGTCTGTTACCTACAGGTAGTGATTTTTTGTGCCTTTCCTGCATTGAATTCACACTAAATGAAGGAAAATGATCAGTAGGATTTGGAAAGAATGTGAAAAAGAATACTAGCATTCACTGCTGCAAGTTTATAGGCATACATTGTATTCTCAATGTTCTCATCCTCACTTTCCAGCTCAGTCTCACTGTTATCAACAATAACTGTAAATGATTGAATCAGTTATATTTGATAATCTAAGGAACTAGCAATAGATACATGCTACAAGAGTGATTAGCCACATCAGTTTGAGGAAGACCTGGGCCATGACAGGGTTTTTCAGCAGTCTGAGTCTTCAAGTTATTGGCTGCAGGAGCTGTTGAAATAATCAGAACACCAGAACACAGTAATTAAGAATAACTAGTGCATACCACTGCCAGTGGGGGGTATCTTAGCTGACTCAGAGGTGTCAAGGCATGGTTTCTTGGCATCTCTGGGGCTGTCCAAGTGAAATGGGGGTGATGGCTGAAGCTCAATCATCTGATTCAAATTGCACAAGTGAAATTTGAATAGATTAGCCATACCATGGTGTAAGTTGTAACCGTGTACTTACCAAAGGGCCCATGAAGTCTGGTGTAAGTGTAAAGCGATAGATCTCTTCATGTTTGAGGGGAACTTCAATGATAAATGTATTCCCAAGCACTTCAATGAGCGACTTGTGTGACATGACGGAATAGAAAGAAATAGATTAGATGGTTAGTGCAATGTGTCTCATGATTTGACTCTCTTGCTCTTATACTGCCACCACCACCATCACATAGTATCCTGTACCCTACTATGATGTCTGTGCCAGCATTCAACCCATCATTCAATCAGCCCAGTTCATCAAATTTTACTGACTATTTCAATATGTCACCGTCACTTCCTGAGATCGATCACTTAGAGCCCATTCGGAAACTTGGATGTTGCATTGTTTCTAACTGCCACCATGACTGAGCTTGGGTCTGAGTTTGAAGTCCAAACTTTGTTTTTTTCTAAGAGATGAATAATCGCGATGAATCCAGGCATATCCTGATCTCCCTTGCTTTAGTAGCAACTCTACTGACTCACTGTGTCATTTATTACTATATGCACTCTAGGATGTCCAAAGCTCCCACTGAAAAAGCCTCCTGGAACATGAAGGAGGTGGAGGAGCTTGTCAACTATCTCTATACTCATTGTGTGCAAGGCAAGGGTGGTAATTTCAAGCCTGTGATATTCAATGGTGCTGCAGAACATCTTGCACAGTTCTGGATGTCAGGGGCAGCAAAGACAGGGCAATTGGTCAAGACCAAGTGGAGTACCTCTGTACATATATTGATCTTGCTCGCCATGCACTACTGACATCCAAATAGATCTGAAAGGTGCATATGGAGATTGAGACCTATCGGAATTTGTCTGGTGTTCACTATGATGATAAAAACAGGGCTAGCATTGATGGGAAATATGTGGAGAGTGTTTGGAAGGAGTATACCAAGGTATGTGTCCTACCGGATTGACCTGCAGCTTCAATTTATTTCTTCACAGCAACACCCTCAACTTTGTCCTTTCAAAAATGGTGGATGGGAGTTTACCAAGTACCTACATGAAATTATGCCTGAAGCAGGCGCCAGGGGGCAGTATGCGTTTGCCCCATCCAAGTCCACCTGCGTTGGAGCTGCAGAAACCAGTATCACAGCCAGCCCAGGACTCCAGCTGATTGACGGTGCCACTGATAGTGGCTTTGGGAGCAGCAGCAGAACCACTTCTGCAGACCCAAAGGGCAAGGAATGCACAATTCCTGCCATCAATGTGACCACATACATTCCCATACCAACTGCTGCCACATGTCCCTCTGCCCCCTCCAGCATGGGGAAGTGGTCACACTTGGACATGACTAGTGATGACTTGGCATCAATCGCAGCATCATCTGCTGTCCCCTTCTCCAGTGCATTATCTCCTCTCCTTTTCTATAGTGTGTCATCCACTGGTCCCACTGCCAAACAGATGAATCTCACTGTGGCAATGGCAACTGCTGCCGTTGTGCCTCCATCACACAAGTCTGCCCCTACTCGGCTGTCTCCAAGTCATACCGCCAAGACTCTCATGCTTGGGATGCAAGGGTCCCTCAACCTCCTCACCTCCTTGCTCACAAACATGGCTACCTCCTCTGAAGACAAGGTCTCAGCCCATCGGGAACTGACGATGTGAATATTGCACGAACTGGACAACAATCTGCCAAAGGATGTCAAAGTGTTCATCCGGGCGATGATTGCACATAATGTAGGCTTCATGGAGGTATATACACTGACTGTGGACAAGGACGAGCATTTGGACTTTGTAAGAGTGGAGGTCGAGGGCATGAGAAACAAGTTGAATGCTGGAGAGCCCGCACTGATTGCACTCCCTAACACTTTCTAGATTGTATTGTTGTTTGTACTACTGCTCTGTTGTTGTACTGTACTTGTATGCAATTCCCATTATGAGTCTTTGATTGAAAAACATGTGAGATTGATATACATCATGGTATTGTATTCTACTCGCCGACATCAGCATCATCCTCCAGGCCACCGTCTTCATCATCTGTCTCCTCATCAACAAAGATGTCCCCGTTGTCCACATTGTCCCCCTTGTGAAGAATATGCTGATAATCATCCCACATAGCTTGAGCGATGCGATCACAGAATGAACGTGCCACATGTGTGCGCTCATCATCTTTGGCCCCATCCTCCCCATCCCCTCCGTCCTCTCCAACTTCTGAGTCCCATGAGCTCGACCAGGAAGGCCCTCCGATATCATCCTCAAACGTGTGATCTCTGTCCCCTTCAAGAGCGTCTTCCAGATTGTGGATGTGAATGAAATTATGGATAGTGCCAAGTGCCACAGGAATGCGGGCTTGGAGATCCATACGGTACTCAGGGGAAAGTAGAAGAATCTGGAATCGACGCTTGAGTACACTGAAGATATGTTTGATGACATTTCGTGCAGATACGTGTTGAAGGTTGAATAATTCTTCTTTATTTGCTAGCCTATCAAAGTTGTACTAGTAGTTAGCAGGATCATGATGATTTTGCGCTGACATAGTACATACCTTAGCTGTGCTCAACGCCACTCAGCTAGGTGATAGCGAACTCCCCGATATGGGACAAGCATCTCAGGACGCAGTGGAAAACTAGCATCTCCAAGAAAATATCTCCCATCTGGAACATACAAATCCTTTGAGCACGCGTCCTGGTAGATTTGTGTGTCTGTAGCCAATCCCTCCCACCCCGTTAGCACATAGGTGAATAGCATTTCAAAGTCACATGCAAAAAGACAATTTTGAGAGATAAACCCTTTGCAATTCCGAAATGCTGCTCGGCATGATGCAGGGAGTGCTGTGTTAATGTGACTACTGTCTATAGCACTGATCACACCCTTAAAGAAGGGCCAGAAGCGGGGGTTCATACGGATCTTTGTGTAGATCTTGTCATTGGCCAGCATGTGGACAAATTTTGTGTAGAATGGTGGGGACAAGAAGATAAAAAGCATTTTGTGGAAATACCTAGTGAACGGAGTGAGGGCCAGAGGGTTGGGGCAATAGAAATAATACTCACTGCAAGATCATCTCATTTGACCTTTGAAAGCGCTCCCCAACATGCCTGATTGTCAAACCTGTAACACTTGAGTAGAGGAAGATGGCGAGTTGTTCTTCAAGCAATACAAACTTTGAGTTGCCATGTCCAATGGCCTGAGGACGTCTGGGAATTGGCCTTTCCAAACCTCCAAGTCTCCAAATACTCCAAACACCCCACCACAAACGTCACATGAAAGCACATGACAAATAATATATTAAGGCAGAGGTTGAATGACATCCAAGGGCCAAACACCAATTGTCACAACCCCTGCCATGAAGTTGGTATCCTGTGGCAGTGACCACCAACACTTGTCGGGTTATGTTCGACCAGAGGTCATGATCGGCTCGTAAGTATGTATATCCATGTCAATTCAAGCTAACCACTCATCTTTCCAGCTGTGCTCGGCCATGTTTCTCCTCGTTGATCATGATCATCTGGCTTGCTCTCCTGCTTGGTTAGGCTTCAAGTCCTCCATCCCATAGCAATCTCTGCCATAGCTGCAACATGGTAGCATTCCCTTATGTCCCGGCTGGACCGTGTGCCACCCAGACTGCAGACATATAAAAGGAGGAGAGCGCTCTGCCCTATTCACCCTCACCCTCTTCTCTATTCCATGTCAGTCCCGTCACTCGTATCAGCAATGTATGTCCCTCTTTTTTGTTCTCCAAGGTATGTACTATTTGTTGTGCCATTGTCCTTGCTCACCACTTTGCCATGTATATGTAGTTTCGGCTCTCACATTCCATACATCTTCATCTTCCTCAGCTCTATGGTATTTATTCCCCCTCCCTATCCTCCCTCCCGCCATTGCCCATGTGGCGTTAATGTGCTACTGTGTTTTGTGGTGGCCACAAATGTCTGACATGCTGGGCGACCATATTATGTAGTAGGTCCCTGCTATCTTGCACATCCGTTTACTAACATCCTATTGCTAGTGCACTCAATGTTGTAGTTGGTATCATTGGGGTGATGGCTTGGGTAACTCACCATGCTCCTCACCAACCACATCGCCTGCTATTGATCAAGGTGTGCAACATTTGATGAGATAAACTCACCAATGCTGTCAACTAACATATTTCTACTTTATTTAGCTGTGCAACTACCCTCTGCACCCTCTGTTCCTGTTGTTGGGCAGGTCCAACCAGGTGAACGTTGCTGCTACTTGAAGTGTGTGGTGACAAGAGTAGGACGCAAGTGCCAGTGGTGTATGTGCCGCAAGCATTGCTGCATGGTTGGAGGTTGCATAGCTGATAGCCATGCTGCTGCTGGCTTGACCTTGCCCCCAGGCCCTTCAACCTCTTTCTCCTTGTTCTCAAATATCAATCCTGCTTTACGTCCCTCCCCTTCTGTTCCCTCATCAATCAGCTCACAAACCTCAACCTCTTCCTCCTTGCTCTTGAATATTGATCCCACTTTATGTCCCTCCCCTTCTGTTCCCTCATCGATCAGCTCACAAACCTCAACCTCTTCCTCCTTGCTCCTGGGCAATGACCTTGCCTTGCACCCTTCTCTTCCAGATGTGGGTGTCCAAATGGCAGATCCATCAATCAAACCCTGTCACATTTCTCAGCTTTGGCCAATTTTTGCAGATCACATTGCCAGCGTGCATGAGAGGGCTGAACAGAAGCGTCAGTGCGATCAGGAAGCTTTACTGGAGAAGAAACAGATGTGTGAGCATGTCCTTGCATTTAGTTTCCCAAGGGTGAGATGTTTTGGTAATTGCCCATCTGTACTGCTTGCTGACCGTACTTATAGAATGATGAAGATCCTGTCACTGTTGATTTCCAAGATGGATTCATTTATCCTTACTTCAAGCTTATGCATTTGGTCCTTGCTGAGCTTGAGCTTGTTCTGCTGGAGGACAAGGTAGTCTCACCTGTGGTCCATTTCTTTGATCCTTCTCTCAACACTTAAATCAAAATGAAGGTTGACAGCATCATTGAGTTGACCAAACCCTCACAGAAGTTTTTTTTCAAGGGTGTCAACGTCACTTCATATTCCCAATTTGATCACCATTTTAGTTCTGCCTTAGCCTGTGAGGCAAATCTCCACGTCTCACTCTCTCAGGAGCATACCTATGTCAAGCAGACCCAGATGAACATGAAAGCCCATGTAGTAGGCACACTGGATGCACTGTTGGAACTCTCGTCTGATGAGGACTTTGACAATCTCTCTTCAGCGCCTCCCTCATGGAAACGTCGCACACAGTCACTGAAACAACCTAGAACAAAGATTGAACTAGATGTCTAGTGAAGATGAGAGAGAGGATGTGGAAGTCCAATCAAAGAGGCAAAAACTCCAAGAGAACTTTGTTAGAGTCCTCTGGCTTCAATTCATGGGGTTTATATACTACATGGATGTTGGAGTTCTAATCTGAGTATGAACTATGTAGATAAGACAGAGAGACATAATTGGATGATAAGGTATGAATGACATGAGTCATAGATAAGATGCATAGCCTTTGTACAGGTATCTGGCAGGTATGAGTCATGATGAATTGGAAATGAAAGATAAGAGATTGAGTCATGGATAAGGCTGTGGTGATGTGGGAGCCAATAGGATATGGTCCTGTGAACAGCCTTGACATGAGGTATGATTATTAGAAAAGATTAAAAGTATAATCCGTATGAGGGTGAAACATTAAGAACATAACACTACCCCCTGTCTGATGATCAGACTCCGGATGATCTGTTATTTCATAGTTAAGACAATGGAGACTATCCTCATCTTTGGATTGGGTTTGATTGTCATAATTTCTGAACATGGAGTTAAATTCTGTATAGGTTACTTTGAGACGATGTGGGGCTTCAGGGTTTGCTTCATGGAAGTCACTTATGAGCTCCTGAGCATTGGTAAGATTTTTTAGGGGTTCCCATGTTCGTTCATCTTCTTCATAACCTTTCCAGTGGATGAGGTATTCCAAGTGGTGGCCCTTCATGCGTGAGTCAACAATGTATTCTGCTTTGTATTCTTCTTCTTGGTCATCTCCAATTACGATAGGACGCGGTTTATAGACCAGTTGATTGGGAAGATGTTCTTTATATGGTTTAACCTAAGAAATGTTTATGACTGGATGAATCTGCATAGTGCATGGTAACCGAAGCTTTAGGGCATTCGGACCGTGCATGGATATTATTTCATAGGGTCCAATCCACTTGTCTGTGAATTTGGGGTATTGTTTTATTTTTAGATTAGTGGTTGAGAGCCAGACTTTATCGCCAGGAGCATAGGAAGGTGATTCCAATCTTGTTTTATCTGCTTGTTGTTTCATATGTTTGGCGGCCCTTTTAATATTAGATTTGGTTTGTTCAAGAATGTCGGAAAAGTCCATGATGAAGTTCTGAGCTGCCAGGTTTTTCATATTATGAGGCATAATTCCCATCCTAGGGACATAGGAATGTGTGATTTTGAAAGGAGAGTGCTTTGTGGTAGAGTTCTTTTTGCTATTATCTGAGAGTTGGGCTAAAGGAAGCCAGTCTGACCATGTAGAGTCTTTCTCAGTGCAGAATATTCAAAGATATTGTTGCACTTCTCAATTCATTTGTTCTGATTGTCTGTCAGTTTGAGGGTGGTGAGTGGTGCTTAATTTGGGTGTGATTTTTAACCCTGAGCATATGTCCTTCATGAGTTGTGAAGCGAACTGTGGTCCTCTATCTGATACAATGGATGTAGGGAGGCCGTGGTGTTTCCATATATGGGAAAGGTAAATTTTAGCAAGATCCATAGATGTACACATTTTGTGGCATGGGATAAATTCGACTTCTTTGGAAAATCGATCCACAACTGTGAGAATAGAATCATAGGAGTGCGAAGATGGGAGATCTGTAATGAAATCTGCTGAGATATCTTCCCATGGTGCATTAGGGGTTTCTAGGGGTTGCAGGAGTCCTGCTGTTTTTTGATTTGATCCCTTGAACCGAGCGCATCTTTCGCAGTGAGATACATATGTTTTTACATGTTCCTTCATTTGAGGCCATATGTAGTGTCATGATAGGAGTTCAAGAGTTTTGTCGTAACTGGGATGTCCAGCTTCTGGTGTGTCATGAAATGTCATAATGGCTTTGGTTCTTAAATTATCTGGAATGAAGATCTTACCCCCCTTTCTAAGGAAGGCATCCTCAACTGAGTAACCAATAGAAATGAGATGTTTCATGGCATTAGGTGATAGTTTCATAGTTTCATGTTGGACAGATGAGAGGAATTCGTCTCCATTGTAAAGGAGAGTGACAGCTGATTTGATCTGAGCAGGGTTCATGAGTAATATTCCCTTGTTATCATCTTCAATACTGATCATGTGGTTCTCCCTCCTGCTTAAAGCATCTGCTTTTCCCATAGTAACACCTGCCTTGTGGTGCCAAGTAAAGTTGAACTGAGATAGGTATTGCGCCCATCGTGCCTGTCTTCAATTCAAGTCTTGGCGTGTCATGAACCACATAAGGTTTTGGTGATCATTCCATATTTCAAATTCATGTTTTGCGCCTTCTAAATAATGACGCCATAATTCCAGTGATTGGATGACTGAGAGCATTTCTTTGTTAGCAATAGGATAATTCCATTCTTCTGGGGTCATTGAGTGGCTGTTATAAGCGACAGGGTGCCAGGCACCGTCTTTCTCGAGAGATAAGACTGCTCCTGTGGCAAAATCCGATGAGTCGCATTCTAGGCGATATTGAGCATTCTGATCCAGATATGTGAGGATAGGGGCTGTCATAAATGCATGTTTTAACATATGAAAGGCTTCGTCACAAGCAAAGGTCCATTCAAATTTTGATCCTTTTTGGTTAAATCATGTAATGGTCGTGTGATTTTGCCATAATCTTTAATGAATCTGTGATAGAAGTTGACTAGGCCGAGGAAGGAGCGAACATGTTTGACTGAAGAGGGGACTGGCCATTTGGCTACTGCTGCGGTCTTTTTGTCATCCATTCTTATTCCATTAGTTCCCACAACCATTCTGAGGAAATCTACTTCTTTGATGCGGAAATAACATTTTTCTGGTTTTACGAATAAATCATTTTCTTCAAGGCGTTTGAGAACTTCAAGAACAATTTTGTCATGTGTTTCATAATCATCGGTGTCAGTGAATATCATCAGATCGTCAATGTAAATGATGACAACGCTGTTCATATCGGCAAAGATTTTGTTCATCATAGTTTGGAAGGTAGCGGGAGAGTTGCATAATCCAAAGTACATGATGATGGGTTCGAAGGAACCTCGGTGGCAGACAAAGGCTGCTTTCCATTCATTGCCTTCTTTGATTCTTACATTATTGTATCCCCATTGAAGATCCATTTTCGTGAAGAGTTTAGCCAATTTCAGCTTGTCTACGAGTTGGGAGATAAGGGGAAGAGGATAATTATTTTTCTTTGTGTGTTCATTTAGGTATCAGTAGTCCTGAACCATTCGTTTCTTTCCATCCTTCTTTGGAACAAATAACACCGGGAAAGTTTGTTCAGACTTAGAAGGTCTGATGTATCCTTTCTTTAGTTGGTCATCAATGAATGCCGATACTTCCTCTTGTTCGGTGACAGAGAGGGGAATGAGGCGACCTTTCTTTGGTACGAACGTGTCTTTGAGATCTATTGCGTGATCCCATGGTTTCCGGATAGGGATTCGTTCTGATTCGGCTTTTCTAAATACTTTAGCGTATTTCATATATTCTCGTGGGACCATCTCTTCAAGAGTGCGTTCCTTAGGAGGAGAAGGTGGAGTTTCCATGTTTGCGGTAAAAATACGCGATTCAGCAATAGAGTTTGCATATCTTAGTTCTTCTGCGATGATGGAATCCAAGAAATTGTCTTCATCTTGTGAGTGACATGATTCCAGGCATCTCCACATTACAACTGATCCTGTATTCCAGTCTATATGGGGATTGTGGTGCTTCAACCAAGTATATCTGAGGATAAGATCATTCTTTCCAAGGTTGGTAATTTCAGCATCCACTATTTCCCTGTGACCTTTATAATCGATTAGGATCTGGGCGGCGTGAGTAATAGAACCTGCTTGATTCTTGGTTCCATCTACATTAAAGACTTGGATTGGGTGTGATAGCGCATGTGTGGGAAGCTTGTGTTTTGTGACGTAATCTTCGTGAATGAAGACCTCATTAGCTCCACTATCCAAAGTGCTTTTGCTCCGACATAGCTGATCTGGGTTACTGGGGATACCAGAATCGGTAAGGAGATTTCTGTTTCCATAGATGTAGATCTAATGAAAGACCCATTGGGTATTTGTTTTGTGACAGAATTAAGCACGGAACTATTGTGTCTGCCGCACTCCACAGAGACACTGTCAACGCTTTCGTTTTCTGTTGTTTTTAGTTTTGGCAGTTTTTCCTCATGCTTAGGAGTTATGTTAGATGAATAAGCGAAGTCAAATTTTAAAGAGACAGAGTTTGCATATTCTTTAGGGAGGGTGTGAACTTGAGGTCCCAGATTACTCAGTTCACCTTGCCTTTTTCCTTCTTTTCGATTTCATATTTGTCATAATAATATGCCTGAACTTGGTCAGGGTCTATCCCACAAATGGCAGCAAAAGGGTCAGCTTTGGAGTTAGAGGAGGTGGAAGAAGTTGTTTTATTGGTCGTTGAGTGGATCTTGCGAGATGTGGTGCAGTCCTTCTTGTGACCACTGCCATAGAACTTGCATGATCCACATTGGTTCTTTGGTTTAGGGCAGTCCTTAGGGTAATGTCCATTTTGCTCGCAATTGTAGCATTTGATTGGTCTGTTGGACCTTCTTTGTCCTACAGCCCTTACTTCTTTAGTGGTGAACCACCCTTCTTTGTCCTTCTCGTAAGTGACGGCCCCTAAGTCCATTGCATTGGGGTCTTTCTGTTTCCAGTTTCTTTCTCCTCGAACGTAATTGATTGATTCAAAGGAGTTACCTGCTGTGTGAATTGCGGCAAGGTATTTTGTCACTGCTTGGTTCCTGTCATCGATGTAGTTGGGATGAGAGGAATTTGTATAGATCAGATCATTCAGATCTTGCCGTTGTCCGTCTTTGAATATTTGGAATATGATGCTTCTAGCCGTATTTGTTTCTAGAAGCCTTATGGCATGTGTGGGATCGATTTGGGCTTGTTGCCACAGATTTTCCCAGCAGACTATGAAATCCTCTACCTGGAGGTTTCCATAGAGCGCGGCATAACCGCATTGACTCCTTCACACTATGTTCACCTGATTCACCTGTTGTCCTGGGCAGTTTTACTAATTTTCCTTCTGAACTGGAAGCTTCTTTTACTCGATACCATTCACCCGACCCTGATCTATCTCCTCTAACAACTCTTCCTTCATTACCGTCCTCGCATTCCTCTATCCCTTCTAAACCATCTTCTAAATCCTCTTCATCCATTTCTTTATCTTCTCTACTTAATCTGTCCCCTACATCGCCTTCTCGAACCATATTGTCACCTTTGCAACCATCTTGTCCTACCCCACCTCCACAGAACCAGATGGCGCAACAACCCTTCCAAATGCCTTTATGAGGCACACCCAATGCCCCTAAATTTGATGGAAAAACGCCATCTGAGTTACCGTGTTACCTGGAGGACATAGAATTTCTTGGCGATGCGGCTGGTCTCACCCCGACAAACAAGGTAAAAGCTGCATTACACTATGTGGCCCTAGATGAAGCCGAGGTCTGGCAAACCCTGCCGGAAACAACGGCCAACCTGATGGATTGGGATGCATTCGTGTCAGCAGTTAAAAAACTATACCCCGGATGTGAGGGTACAAACTGATATGGTCACGCAGACCTTGAGTACTTGGCTCAGAAGTGTCACGGTGGGCAGATGCGTAACCAGGATGAGCTCGGGAAATATACTTGAGCATTTCGTAAGGTCTCTTCCATACTAATTGCTAACCAAAAAATCTCAGACATCGACCATAATGGCCTATACCTAAACGGGTTCCCACCTGAGCTACAGTGGGAGATCTGTGACCAGTTATGCATCATACTACCGGATCACCACCCTAATGACCCGTATTCCATGGATGATTCCACGAAGGCAGCCACTTTCCTCCTAACAGGTTCTACATTCCGCCCAACATTCACCCCCACGCTCAGTCCCCCCCCGTTCACCTCTACATATCAACTGCCACGTCAACCGACTCAAATACCCACACCACCCACATCAATGTATCGACCAACTGCACCTATTCCTTCATACTTGCCAGCTCCTACAGTGAAGGTAGAGACAAACCAAACCTCATGTACCTCATCCACTTGCAAGTTCTGCAGTGGACCCGGCCATTATATGCATTCTTGCCCCATCTGCATTGAATACCTCAATACGGTGAAGGTGGCCAGAGGGTCAGATAACAAGCTCTACATGCCAGACAGCTCTAACATCCCTCGAGCACTGGGCGGACAATGTTTCAAGGACAGTGTCAACTATGCATGGGCCAATAACCAACCGGTTCACCCCCCTGTCGCATCCACGTCATCCAGCAGTACTACCAGGGACTTACCCCCACATATCATGGCAGGCATTCTATCATCTGCACATCCGGGAACACCAGTGGTCCTAGACATCGAACTGGCCGCCTTTGCACTCACAGAAACGGATGAGGAAAGCGAACCTCTATCCATAGTAGCTGACCTGGATTTCCAGCTGTACATTGCACAGGCTTGGGCTATGTTCCAGGCAGATAAGGCAACCAAGGACAAGGGTAAACATGTTCGGTTTGACAGCATATATATGCCACCTTGGAAACTAAACAATTGGTCGGCCATGGTGTCTGAGGAGATCATCTCACCAGAGTTACAGACCGCCAAAGAAGCTAACCCCCAATCATCATCATCATCTATGCCATCATGCTCCCCACTGGCCTCGTCACCCACACCCACATCCGCAATAGCTGGACCATCCAGTTCTTCCTCTTCTAGTTGTGCCAATGACAAAGTAATCCTCCTTTCCATGCAGCACAAACTAACCCTTCGTTTAACCCTATGACACAATATAGGTACTTGTTTCTGCTTGAGGATGACTCAGCTCCACAATGAGTGTTGGACCGAGTCCTGGATACGAGTATACCCATGCCTGTTAAAGATTTATTCGCAGTTGCACCAGAGTTCCAAAAACAATTTCAGGACCTTACTATCACTAAACGAGTTACGACTAACCTATCCGCTGATGCTGTGCAGGTAAACGAGCTTGTGGGTCTTGACCCGTTTGTGATCAAACGCACATACAGTGACTGGATAAACAGAAACGATGACGGACTCATAGTGGCACATCACAGTCTTCCCCTTCGGTCAATCGAGGCCAAGATAGGAGAATCTGGATGACCCATCCGATGCGTCTTGGACTCTGGGTCTGAGATTGTCGCAATGCCCAAATGTATCTGGGAGACACTCGGTATCCCAATTCAGTTGGATCACACGATGAATATGTCATCTGCCAACACAAGCGTTGACAAAACAGTGGGGGTACTGGAGAACCTATCCATAGACTTTGGTACAGGTGAAGTGATGCTTCAGGTCCAGATTCTGGCCAGGGCAAACTTTGACCTATTGCTCGGACGACCATTTCATTGCCTCATGAGTGCGACTACTGATGATCACCTGGATGGAGCACAGATGATTATGCTGTGCGACCCTAACACGGGGAAGCAATTCTCTTTGTCTACTTGGGTGTGGATGGAAGGATGCCCCTGTTGCCGAGAAAAGAAACAGTGTAACAGCCATCAGACTGTCATTGAAATGGACTTGGGTTTTTAGCTATTGATGATCTGTATACCAATTGGGGAGATTTCAATCTTCTATCCGTGTTGCATCTGGTTTTGTTTTTTTTTAAACCGTCATTCGTTTCATCTCTCTATTTCCCGACTTCTTACACACGGCTTCCGCCTCTTTCGATCGGACCAGTCCCACCTTCGACCAATTACTCATTTGTATCATCCACATGTACAGACCCTAATCCGGACGTTCTTTCTGCTATCACTTCCGTTTATTCATATGATACCACTTCACACGTGCTGGTTTATAAACCAGTAGCACATAAAGTTCAGTCGGTAGTTGTTCCTACTGGTGAGGAGTTTCGTATCACGTGATCTCTGCTGGACGATCCTATCACCAGACTGAAACCTTTACCTACTCGTCCACCTGACTTTATCCCTGGACAATGTTTCACACAGGAACACACTGATGCTTTAGATCTTGACCTGGCTAACTGGCTATGGCCAGAAGAAGTCAAATTAATCCGATGGATTGTCCGTGAACATGAAACGGCCTTTGCTTGGATACCGACCAAGCGGGGCCATCTCCTCAAACAATATTTCCCCCCTGTCAAAATTCCTACCATACCTCATATGCCTTGGATACTGCAAAACATCCCAGTCCCCCCTGCAATGTGGGCTAACACAATTCAGATTATCAAGGACTGGATTGCATCCGGTGTGTATGAACCCTCTACATCTGCCTATCGATCGCGGTGGTTTTGTGTCCTAAAACAGGATGGTAAATCACTACGACTCGTCCATGACTTGCAGCTGTTGAACACAGTCACAATCTGCGACTCTTCTACCCCACCCCTCGTCAAACACTTTGCAGAATCTTTTGCCGGATATGCAGTATATGGGATGATGGACTTGTTTGCCAGATACGACCAACGTCCATTACACCCGGATTCACGTGACCTCACCACTTTCAACAGTCCAATGGGTCCACACCGGCTCACTACAGTACCCATGGGGTACACAAATGTGGTACAAATCTATCAGGCCAACATGTCATTTATTTTGCAGGACGAGATACCTTGTTATACCTATCCATTCATAGATGATCTGCTGGACAAAACAGTCTCGACCCACTACCAAAATCTGGATGGCTCTTATGAAACCATCGCAGAAAACCCAGGTATTCGACACTTCATCTGGGAGCACCTCCTCATAGTCCATCGCATCCTACAATGACTACAGAACATCAGAGTAACGGTATCCACTAAGAAATTTGTACTCACAGCACCAGACGCGACCATAGTCGGACACAAGTGTACAGCTGATGGCCGTATCCCTCACGAAAAGAAGGTACAAAAAATCCGCGACAGGCCCGAGTGTCAGAACCTTACACAAATATGTGGATTCTTAGGTGTGTGCGGTGTTCTTTGAATTTTCATCAAAAATTTTGCTATGATTGCTCAACTGTTGGTCAACTTGACCCAACAGAGTGTCTCATTCGAATGGGGAGAACCCCAACAAATTGCTATGCTGCGTCTCAAGGATGCAATCTGTCACTCCCCTGCTCTTCATCGCCTGGATTACGAATCCGGGAATGAGGTTATCCTTGCAGTGGATATGTCATACATCGTGGTTGGCTATATCTTATCACAGGAAGGAGATGATGGCAAGAGGTACCTGAACCACTTCAGTTCAATTAGTCTCACAGAGGTCGAGAGCTGCTACTCTCAGGCCAAACTGGAGCTGTACAGATTGTTCCGTGCTTTGTGAGCAGTCCGGATATTTGTGTTCGGTGTTGCCAATTTCACAGTGGAAGTCAACACGAAATACGTTAAGGGTATGATCAATAACCCAGACCTCCAGCTCAACGCGACCATTAATAGGTGGATCACGGGCATTTTGTTATTCAATTTTCACCTTGTTCATGTCCCTGCTACTCAACATACTGGCACAGACGGACTCTCTCATCGTCCACCATCTGAGAATGACCCTCCCAAAGAGCATGATTTCGAGGATTGGTTGGACCAAGCATATTCCTTCTCTATGGCATTGTTAAATGACTGGTTGTCACCACCGGGTCGGTTTGCTCACATTAACAGACATTCCATCACACATTCCTTCCAATCTGTATCCATATTCGTTTCTCCTATGGCAGAACCGGCAGAACCAGAACCGGTTATCCCCTGTTCCCCCAAAGCTCTGGCAAAAGAGGCACCCATTGATCAGATTCACCTATTCCTCGATGACCATGTCTGTCCTCCAGATTTGACAGATCGCAACTTCACCTCCTTCATTAATTCTGCGACCCGGTTCTTCCTTCTAAATGGATCTCTCTATTGTCGAGAACCGCACGGCCAACACCAGTTAGTCGTGCCAAGAGAATGCCGTTATGGACTCATTAAGGAGGCGCATGACAACCTTGGACACAAAGGCATCTTCTCAGTTCAGACACGATTACTGCTACATTTCTGGTGGCCCCTGCTCATCAATGATGTCAAATGGTATACCCGTACCTGCCACGAGTGTCAAATTCGACAGACGCAGAAGTTTCATATCCCTCCTACCGTACCAGTTATGGGCGGGCTATTTCACAAAGTCCACATCGACATGATGGTAATGCCTCAATCAGGTGGATACCGGTATATTGTTCAGGCCAAATGCGCTCTTACTGCATATCCTGAATGGCACATGTTGCAATCCAAGAATGCGTCCTCCATCACATCTTTTATTTTCGAAGATATCCTATGCCGTTGGGGAGCCATCTCTGAGCTCATTACAGACAATGGTCCAGCATTTGTACAGGCACTCAACAACTTGGCTACCTGATACAGTATCCACCATATCCAGATTTCCCCTTACAACTCTCAGGCAAATGGCATCGTCGAACAGCGTCATCTCGATGTCCAGGAGGCCATCGTCAAAAGTACCCTGGGAGGGGAAGTTCGCTGGCCAACAATCACTCACTCCGTTTTCTGGGCCAAATGCATCACTATACTCAAAGCAACCGGTCTTTCACCATACTTTATGGTACATGGTGTTGAGCCACTTTTTCCGTTCAATTTATCAGAGGCAACATTTCTCGTTCCCGTTCCTAATGCTGACCCGGTTTCTAGCGAAAGCTTGATAGCTTGGAGAGCTCATCAGCTCCAAAAGCATCAAACAGATATTGATTCTATCGGAGAACGTGTCTTGGCATCACGGTTTGTGTCCCTTAAAGATTTTGAGGCGTGATTCAAGAACCGGATATGGATGAAAGAGTTTAGTCCGGGTGACCTCGTCTTGGTTCAAAATATGCGGATTGAGAAGGAGCTGAACCAGAAAACGAAGCCACACTACCTCGGTCCAATGGTGGTCCTTTGCAGGACTACTGGAGGATTGTATCTGCTAGCCGAGTTGGACGGCGCCATTTCGAAACTGAGGTATGTGGTGTTCTGCTTGCTACCTTACTTTCCATTGATGAAAATCACTATTCTGGTTACTGAACTGACCGGAATAGGCAATGAGGAATATGACCACTCTGATGCTGAGGAAGATGTCGAGTATGAAGATGAAGATGAGGGCGATGTCTCACAACACTAGCCTTCCGTTGTTACCACCTCCCTTATACCTCCCGATACATATTTATTCTATCCTGGGTTTAGTCCAGTGCTCTCTATTTCACCCCGGGTTTCGTCTGGTGTACTTGATTTCGAAGAAAAATGATATCCAAGCAAATAAAAAAGTCTTACAATACCTCATAGAACTGCACTCACTCACATCCTCCACTTTCTCGCTCATTCAGACCAAAAAGATCTAAAAAACTGTAAACAAAGAAAAACCAGAAAAACAGAAAAACAGACATCTATCCATTTCCCCTCTTGCCCCAACAAACTAATACCTAGATTTTCGTCTTCGAACGCGTGATGGGGCACACGCACATTTTGACCCAGTGATAGTTTTACCAATCCACTTTCAACCGATATAGACAATAAAGGCTACAAAAGTAGGCAAAGATGCGATAGATGACCAAAGAAAACAAGACAAGCGGAACCCCGTGCTCAGGTGTCATTCATTCAGATCTCTTTTCATTCGAATCATTTCGTTACCCTTCTAATCCTTGTTTTCGTACTTAGGGATCTCACTTGGACATGGACACGGACACGGACACGGATATCAACTATATGCTATCATGCAAGTAGGAACGGGCTGGAAACGACTCAAGACATTCCAAATGCCAGCTTTACCCTATCCAGTTCTCCCTGCTGCGAAGCGACGTACGATTCCATGGCTGAAGCATGGGCCTGGAGGTCCTTGAAGAAGGACCTGGTCGACAGGAACTTTGCCTCCAGAGAGAGAATAGCACGTCAGATATCGTCTGCCCCATCATAAGGCTCAGATGGCGAGCCAGTCTTAGACTTCTTCTTGGGCGACTCTACTTCTTCCCCCCCATCTTGAAAAGGGAGTGGAGACATGGGCTTGGACTTGTAGAAGAGTGGCTCGGGCGCATCCGGTGTCGGAGGAGATGCGGGAGAAGGATTGACCACGGCCTTGCGAGCCAGGATGGTAACCTTGATAATGGGTAACGCTATGAAAAAGATCAGCCGAGTTGATGCAATCCAAGGAGAGAGGTCCTACCTGCAGCCTTGGCCTTCGGGTCCACTAGTTTCCACTTCTCAACTGACAGCCCACTCTTAGCACCCCGACCACTTGACTTGTTGCACTGGGCCTTGGCTTTGAAGCAAGGATCACAAGTGTGACCCAGAATCCCCACGCACAACTTACTAGTCTGAGCACACATCTTGCACACCGGGTCATGAACCATACAATCTGGAATTTTAAGCGGACCCACAACTACCACCTCCTCCTCCTCGTCACACGGGCTCTCGTCCATAGCAGCCTTATGAGCAGACCGCTGAAAAGAACCGTTAACAGAGCAAAATATTTGAGGTAATAGCAGTCTCACCTTGCACTTCCTGCCAGCCTCGACCTTGACGGTCTTGCCTGTCCCCATGACCAAATCACCCAGAAGTGAAACGGATCCAAACGACCTGGACCCTGTTGCCTTGCTTGAGGCGGCTTGTTGTCTTTGAGCGTCTGCATGTTGAGCTACTTCCCCCTGCCATCTACGAAAAAATGTGGTTGCTTCACACATTGTCTTCACCATCTCGTCACTGAGGCGGCAGGAAACGCCGTGCAATTTAGCCTGGCTAAGGGTGGTATTCAGATGCTCCTACAAATTCGGTTAATACCTGATCAACCCTAAGAAATTCGCGAAGTACCAAAGCCCATTGCCACTCCTGGTACCATCCCTCCTGTTCTTCTTGCAGCTCCTCCTTATCATCTGGCACCGCCAGCACCACAGCCGCAATCCAATCCTTTCCTTGTGCGAGGTCCTTCTCGACCTTGACAGTCGCCTCATCAACGGGAGAGTCTGCGAATGCAAGGATGGAGTCGAGGGACATAAGAGACATGGTGATGAGTAGCAAATCGGGAGGAGAGTAAACTTGTCAAAAGAACGGACGGCCAACATGAGGCTTTAATGTGTGGCCGATCCCAGTCACTGGTTCAAGGTCAGTGTTTGTGGGTGTCATGTGACTGACTGAGGACAGTCAGTATTCAAGTCCTTGTCGGGTGTAGGAGTCAATGACCCCTTGAGGTGATAAACCCATATTCCCACTTTGTTTACAGGATGCCCAGACTGCCCATATTGATTGTCCTATCCATCCATCATGGTCCCGTGTCCATCCGAGTGAATCCAACCCATATTTGTATGTTTTGTTTTTCGTTCCTACACGTTTCTGTGCGAGGTGACCGAATTGGGTTGCTCGATCAGGATCACACAATGCACACTAATCAACTCTCTTTTGTCCAATTTCCATTTTATTTCATACCTTCTTAGATTCTTTTCAGACAGTTCCATGTTATCGACACATATCCGATTGGTTATAAGGTACAGATAGTCGGGTCATACAACATTTTAAAGGTAGTCCATTGATTCATGGATCAAACCTTATCCCACCTTGACAGAACATTGTTTTCCTTTTCACAGGTCAATCTCCATGAGAGACAGCTCTGTATACATACACTTTCCTTATTTATTTGATACTTCATCCACTGTAAAAGTCCCGGGAATACCTGAGACTATAAAATTTGTGTTCGTAAATAGAAAATTTCATCTTTGGATCCCCATTTCTCTCACGTTCTAAGTCGCCTCGTCTGTTTAACTATCTTTTCTATCTGCCCTTACTTGTACTCGATCACTGTTGTGCTCGAGTCTCTGCCTTGTCGCCGAACTATCCGACTGGCCGCATTTCAGCCGGTTTTGTCGATCCTCGTATGGTTTCACCTGGGAACGCGTCCGGATTGCTTTCAAAGCTCTTGTTAATGCCTTGACACTTCGTCTCCAACCTCAGAACCCCTTGGGATGAGTCATACTTGCACCCATCCCTTTTCTTTATATCTGACCATTCCACTAATCCTGGTCCTGTCACACTAGCCCATTTTATAGTTCTTCAATGTAGATAAGACAGAGAGACATAATTTGATGATAAGGTGTGAATGACATGAGTCATGATGAATTGGAAATGAAAGATAAGAGATTGAGTCATGGATAAGGCTGTGGTGATGTGGGAGCCAATAGGATATGGTCCTGTGGACAGCCTTGACATGAGGTATGATTATTAGAAAAGATTGAAAGTATAATCCATATGAGGGTGAAACATTGAGAATGTAACAGTCACAGTCCAACCAGCTCTTTCAGCACTCTCAAAAGCCACGCTGTGATTCTAACTTCTCGCGTGATGGTACATGGGTTGGCTTATTACATGCAGGATATATTATCTACTGATATTGCATGTTAGATGATGTTATTTCCCTTCACGACGACAATAGCATTACTGACACCGAGCCTGATCGAACAACTAAAGCCTGCTGCATACCTGATCTCAACGTGACACAGGCAAAGTTCCCCTCAAGCTTCTATGCTGTTGACGTTCATACAGCCTTCACCTTCAGGGCCACTGGCGATCTTACACTGGAAGCACAGTTCATGTGTTTCTTCAATTTGCCTTGGAAGTCATCTACATATTATTATCATAAAGCCTGGTGGTTCAATGCACTGCATGATGCAAGAGACAATGTGGTGGCTGCTGGTTATTCTGATGCTGGGTGCTATAGCACATTTTTGGAAACGCACCCTGCCAAGGATGCAGAACTGAACACGGCAAAGTGAAGGCTACAGGCATCCCAGTGCAACTAGTTCTAGTATATCTTTGTTTCTTATTGAGCTCTGTCATGATGTACACTTTCCCCTGTGGACATGTATTTATTATGACTATTATAGCTACAGCTGTCTATGCATGGGATTGTGATGGAGTGCAGCAGCGTCCGGCGGAGTGCACCAACACTCTGGAAGAGTATGCCAGTGGTGTCCGGTGGAGTATGCCAGCACTCCTGGAGAGTACACTGGGCTCTGTCTACACTCTGGCTCCGGCAGAGTGTGCCAGCAGCATCTGGCAGAGTGCACCAATGCTCCAGAGGAATGCCAGTGCACTCCTGCAGAGTATGCCAGTGCTCTGGTGGTGTGTACCAGGCTCCATCTGGCAGTGTCCAATGGGGTGTGGCCTGATGATGTCATTCAAACCAGAGAGCATTATATATGTATGTATACAATGGCGCCTCCATCGCCAGCAAGCAACCCTGCTCCCTCTCCCTCATATCTCTTCTCATATCGCTCCAATGTCTGATTATTTGCCTTTGCCACCATCCTCACCATCTTCAAGTTCCACTTTCCTTAATGAGCCACAGTACACCCGCAGGTGTACGTATTGTGCCCAACATCTGCTGTGGTGTCATTGGACGGTAAAGGACAAAGACCTCGGGCAATGGTACACCTGGGTAGGTTGTCATGCTTGATTCATTCCTACTCTACTGACATAACATAGTGTGACATGGGTGAACCTGGTTGCAACTGGTTCCGGTGGGCATATGACGATCTGGGCAAGGGAGCTCCACAGACACCTCCACAGACATCCAGCCAGCATCAGATTCATGGCACATCCGTCGAGCTCTCCCCAGCTGTGCAGCACGATCACTTGTCCGAGTCCTCCACCCTGTGGCACTGCGCACCCTCTGAGTCTGTTGACCTATCCGGACAGGTGAAGCCACTGACACAAGCACGACACCGCAACTTCGCTCGATCTTCCCCCACACCCAGCCTTGAACTTTCCTTTCACAAACATACATCCAATGGTCCCCAGATCTGGCCATTCAATTTCTATGCAGACAAGATGGACACCAGATTCAAGAAATGCCGCTTTGAGTCCAATAAGTGTCGACCTGTGCAGAAGGTGTTTCAAGATCACTTTCAGGTAAAGTTTGTCTGGTCAACCTTCTATGACCACCGTCGCCACTGGAAGAACGTTAGCTCATCGGTGCGCGAGTGATACATCGAATATGGGCGCACAGAGCATGGCCGCTGGTCAACATTTCTGCATCAGGAGATCAAAGGCGAGAGGCGATCGGGGCAGTTGTAGGCACTCCCTCTTCTTCTTATCTCATTTGTAATGCATTTGTTCATTATCATTCATGTCAATACACTCGATTTGTCATACCTCTTTGATTGTGTTATACACTAGGCCTGTCTTTGTCAATCCATCTGTCAGATCATGAGGCCAACAAGCATTCTATTGAGAGGACATGGAGTGAACAAAACACAAGAACTACACACGCCAATTACCAGGGTGAGCACCCTGTGCGTCTAGCTTGGCCCTGGTAATGCGATTGCAGCACAAGATCATCTGATCTAAAAAAAAAATCATACTTATCAACTACCATCTCCCGGCATATGGCATGATAGCCGCTAATCCAGACATTTGTCTGCTCAGTGATTGACGAGTTGAAAAACCAGCCCTGGCCATCTTCACTGATCAGCTCCGAGAATGCGGCAGGATTGCACTTTTCTTGACAAAATGTATGTGATTCTTTGTGCTTGGATTTGAAATGGAAGATGTTGATGCTGAGGCCAATGTTGTCAAAGTACAGGTCCAACTTCACATGCTGGGCAAGGGAGCAATTATTGTCGAAGAAAACATGGTCTGGCCTGATTGCCTCCATGCGGAAGGTATGCTTGATAAATTCCTTGGAATGAGGAAGAGGATTAGCTTTGGTGGGTGAGATTGCAAGACATGACACTTTACCGCAATGCTGGCAACACCTTCTGTGCCAAACATTGTGTCTCAGCCAAGTATCATACTGCATGGTGCTACAGTGAGTTGCTCATTGTGTGTTCGTGAATGAGTCAGCTTGGCTTGCAATTTCTTGTGTGTTGGGGCAGGTGGGGTGGATGTAGGTGGATCAGCGTCCGTGACATGACCATCTGGATCAATGGCAAACACCTCCTTGTTGTCGACCACAGTGAGTTGAGATAGCACACAAGTGTTCTTGGACTGACTGGTTGGATGGGCATCATGGGCACGTTGAAGGCGATCACGGAGCTGGAAGCGAGACTAGCCTCTCTCCTGGTGATGAGATTCAACACGTTGATGTATTGGGTCTGTGCACGTCAGGCAACCAGACACTACCTGCTCACCACAACCAACAATCGCACAGATTCCTTCCAGATTGGTATGGACTGGACAGAAATGGTCTCAGGTATTACTGAGTGGCACCTGGCAGTTGTGTGATCCACAGCATGGGTGACCAATACAAATGTGGTCTGTCACTACAACCAAACATTTATGATGAACTACAGTGATTGGTTAGCAAGGTAGTAGGGCAGTTCAATAGTAACATGTGCTTACCTCTGCTATTGGGACCATAAAACCAACGCGTGCACTTGTCGCAGGAGTGAGCTCTGATTGCCCCTCAATACGCATGCGCTGGTTTCGTGCCCGAACGAGCTCACTGAAACGGTCCTTCTGGTCTCCAGAGTATGTGATGACCAGGTATTCTTGCCGCTCCATTGCATCTTCGAGTAGACAGTAGAGGAGGAACGCCGACCACACATGTTCGGTCGAAAGCGAGAATCCAAAGGCCCAACCTGGCAGGGGCTTGTTGGATTTGGCCATTGACGTGTTATAGAAATTAGCACAGGCTGTAGCAGAAGTCCTTTGATACATCAAATTAGTAAATGAATGCGAATGGAAAGAAACCATGTGCACCAGTGGTCCATCAACACCAACCACATCTCAATCACTTGGCACTCCACAAACTGATGCTCACTGATCTGGATGATGTCGGGGATGCCACCATAGTAAGTATGTTCGCCCTTGAAGACCTTGAAGTTGTGGTGATAGTTGATTTTGCATGCTAGCAAATCATCAATCCTCATATATGCACAGACAATGATTCATACATACCTTCGCAGGACAGATGAACCAAGTAGACAGGAAGTGAACCATCAGCAAGTGTATACAAAACACATTGCTGTTGCTGTGCACACATCATGCACATACCTTTGAGTGTGCAAGGACAGGACAGTGTCGAACAGTACTAGCTGGGTGAATAGAGGGTTCATGCAGCTGCAAAAGAAGGTATCAGTATTAATAATCCTGCATGCAAAAAAAAGGTATCAGTATTAATAATCCTGCATGCAAAAAAAAGGTATGGTCATACTAAAGCCATGCAAGACACCGTGTTGATGGAAAGCAGAGAGCGGCACATTAAGGAGAGACGTAATCAAATCATCGTGCCATGCTAAATGCCTGAACATTGACCAAGAGTCAACAATGGTATCCACGGGAAGCCCACATGCATGGGAGAGGAAGAACTGGACAGATTGTGGAAGAATGTCAGGTATTACTGAAGGTGATTGATCAGATGGTTGAATGACAAGGATGTCATTCTTGATGGCAGCGATGATTGCAAGGAACAATAGAAAAGAGTGGAAAGGGATCGATTGTATTGAAGGATTGGCTGTAACCATGGCTGAAAATGTTGCTAAGTCCATGATAATTGATACGGTGGCACAGCAAAATGGCAGGGAGGCGGGGCATGACAGGCGGGGCATGACTACTGCACTCAGGAAGGGTTGAATCTCTGCCCAAACTTGTTTGAGTCATGTGTGGGCTTTTTGGCACGTGAGGCATGCTGTTTGGAGTGTTTGGAGACTTGGAGGTTTAGAAAGGCCAATTCTGTGACTCTTTGAATGGCCTGAAGCTCAGATACAAGTTTTGCAAAGATATGCACATGAATTCCTAGTTCACACCGGATCCATTCTGGATGGCCCACAAGCAGCTCTATGAGCCATGCTTCCCCAGTGAGCGCTGACGTATGATAAGGTTCAGGCTGTTTCTTGGTGATCTTGCTTGATTCCAGTAAGGCTGTAGTAGCACAGAGAGTAATGCTGAGGAGTAAAGTTGTGAAGTGTATAATTCGCTGTCGGATCAGTGCTCGATGACACTCAATCTGTGTCTCAGAGTCAAAGTCCATTGGCATAGTGGTCATCCTGATAAGGTTCAGTATGGACAATACCGCACGACACAAATGATTGAAACTCAGACATCAGTGAAGGTAATATATCCCGGCTGTAGTGCAATACTCAGGGGGATTGAAAGAAATAGAAAAGAGGGTGAAGGAATGCGATTCCGTTCGACCCAGGGACAACACTGAGTTGGTGAACGACGAATAATGGTTTTTGAGTAGTCCGAGATGAATCCGGGGTGAATCCAGATTAAAACAGATAGAAAGGCGGACACGGCAGTCTGAATCCGGATTGATAAAACACGAGGAGAGCGAGAGAAAATGAACGTCGACCGAAAACAATGTGAGACAGATGCACACAGGCAAAAGCTACTGTATTTTTGTCAATACAGTGAATTTATAGTCCTCGGGAATACCCTCAGACTTGTCCTAAGTAAGGATAATGATAAAAGAAGAAGGTTTTCGTACGGTATAAAGTTCAAGAGGCACCCGAACGTCCCTGCAAGGGCTGCGTGACGTGGTCTAGCCAATGCTAAGTACAAATAAGGAGCATCAAACATAAAATCAAAGAGTCCGAGGCAAAACAGGTGCGGATACAGCAATCCAGATGAGTTCGCACAAGCAGACAGATCAGGATCAGGATCAGGTGACGACAGGGTGCGGAAACGTGCTATGCGAGCACAGGGAATACCTATTCCCTACATCGGGATTCTCACAATGAACTTTGCAGTTTTGGGGTTTCTGAACAGGCTCTTAGCAAAGACTCGAAACAGTGCCGACATCCATTTTGAGCAGTCCGGACACACGGTAAACATGCAGCACCATCAGAATCAGGTCGGTACTAGTCTATTTTAAATGTGGTCCATCTGTACCTGCCAAAAGTACGAACAACAGATTCAGCAACTCCAAGCGACAATTTCCCAGCTTCAGGCTTCTTGTTCGCAGTTACATACAAACGGAAAATGCATGTCTACACACATCCAACAATGCATACAAGTGAGTTCTGTTTTTTTGGGGTGCATATACTCTACTACTCGTCGTACTCTACTAGGGATGCCTTCACTCGTCTTGCAGGCACTCACCAGGCATCTTCCGACACGAGTATCCCTCTGAGCCTTCCAAATACAAATGAAACCAGTAGCTTTGAGTTGACGGCGCCTGAGCTGAAGAAGAAAAGAAAGGTCCTAGAGCTCTGCCTACCTTTCCACCAGGACGACTTCTCTAACATCCAGTTTTGGACACGCACAGAATTCAAAACCTGGTGAAAAGGTGACACACAAGCTCAAGGGACTGATCAGGACTCCTTCCCGTTTCTGGAGGACAAGTTTGGGAGACCGCTACCTGATGGGACGGACACCGACGTGCTGGGTAGGATGCGGGAAATCTGGCAAACCTTTTTGAACGACAGCATTGCCACCTGACCTGCCCACAAAATGAGCCTAACTAGGCTCCTCAGCTACGAGTGTCCTTCAGCCTAATTAGGCTCTTTTCCCATGAATTGCCGACACTGGGAATAAACCCATGCCTAAATATACATACTTAGGCAAGCTGAGGGACTACCCCTCCTCAGCTCACTGTGCCGCTCGGCACCTCAGCATCTTCAGCTGCCACCTGCTCGCCAAAGGCAGCCCCTGCCCCTTGAATATTCTCCCATGCCCCTTATCGTCTCCCTCCATCGTCGTCGTCATCGTTGTTGTTGTCGGCCACAGCAATCTCACCCTTTTCATCGTTGTTGTCGCCATTATTCATGGCCAAACTCACTCCTTCCTCCTCGTCTTCGTTAGCCACTGCAAACCCACTCGATTCCCCTCATCGTCATCGCTGTTGTTTGTGGCTAGCTAGCTAGATCCTCCTTGTCCTCATTGGCCACGTCGTCACCATTATTCATGACCGAACTCGCTCCTTCCTCCTCGTCTTTGTTGGCCACCACAAACTTGCTCGATTCCCCTCGTCGTCATCGCTGTTGTTTGCGGCTAGCTAGCTAGCTCCTCCTCATCCTCATTGGCCACGTTGTCGCTGTCATTCACAGCCAAACTCGCTCCTTCCTCCTCATCTTTGTTGGCCACCGCAAACTCGTTCAATTCCCCTCGTTGTCATCACCATTGTTTGCGGCTGCCTCGCTTGGTCCTCGTCCTCATTGGCCACAGCAACTCACCCGTTCATCATCATTGGCACTGAAGCTACTCATTTCCCCATTGTTCTCCGTCCTCAAGCCACTCATTTGATGACAACGACAGTAAGCTCACCGTTTCTTGTCGTTGTTTGTATTCAATTCACTCATTTCATCATTCGCACAGAAGCTACTCTGTCTGCAACCCCCATTGTTCAGTATGCCGCACTTCAAGCTTCCTGGTCTTTCAAAAGCAACTATCTCGCACACAATATGGCACGGGTGACGTTGGCGTGAAGTGTTGTCCACTTCGAAGCAGCAGGACCGTGTCCGTGCTTGTGATGCTAAGCGGCGAGCCGCAATACAAGGTAATGTTACTTCAGAATTATATACTGTCCTGTTCTTACCCCCCACAGCAATGCCCGCTACCGATCAAGATCTTGTCAATGATATGATGGTCCATGACAACCAATTTATGGATTATGATGTGCCCCTGTCCAAAGGCCCATCCTGCACTCCAAGTGCCAATTTGGGCTGTGAAGACAAGCTTGACTACGAAATTTTAACTGAAATGGTGTCGCAAATGGCCGACTCTAAAGGCTAGTAAGTCTCAGATCATTCCTCCCTTGCATAAATAGATTAATCTGCTCCACAGTCGCCGAATAGATGATCGTGTCCGGACAGATCGCACAGAAGCACAGACCAAGCATTGGGCACTTCAAATAGATTGCTTAGTCCTTGCCTACCTGGAGTGCCATGCAAAGGATGCAGGTGATGGCATGCCGTCGATGCAGCCACAAGCGCCAAGTGGTGATGACAAGCAAATTTCGGATATCAGCCTTGTTGATGTGTTCTGTACGTGTTTTTTTGTTATCGTTGGAACGTGGCACTAATTTTTTTAGTCTACTGGTGTGGCTCATTTCCCTTGAGTTCATCACAGCAATTCCCCAATGAGGGGTTGATTTCTCATGGCTACCTTGGTTGCTCGCCCTTGCACCCGACCATTGCAGTATCGATTCGCACGCTTGCAGTGTTCCGCCAATATCATCGCAGCTGTCCTGGCTTCAGCATTCACGCACAATGCAAAGCTTTGTGTCATCTTCACAGTGCAAGTTCATTTGCTTGTCCTTCGCACAACATTTCTGTTGACTGAATATTGACTAGGTACCATATCATCCCTATCTTAGCGCTCAGTTTTCGGCCGCATTTGATGCTTATCTCGAGATTCTTGCGTGGGTGGAACAAAGGGTCAATGCTGTGTTGACACGCAATACCCCCAATTGGCGAATGTGGAATGTGTGTCCCGCCTGCTTCTACAAACTTAAAGATGAACCGCCACTCGAGTTCTCTTATCTTGCAAGTATTGACGGTAATAACAGCCTGAAAAGATGACATTCTCCAAACATGTTACATTTTGATTCGCGAGAGCCACGCTCTGACTACTGGATTAGCTGGCAAGATGTTGATTGTTTCAAGGATGAGGTAAAAGCACGAGCGGTAAGCAAAATTGTGCCTTACCACACCCCTTTGTTAATCAGTCCTTAGCCTGGGTCTCGTTCATGTACTGATGATTGGGAGGATGTTGAAGATCCCAATTCCAGTACAATGCACTGTATTGAGCGTTGGAGAAATGCTGGCTCGGAAGAACAGAGAAAAATGTTTAAGGTCTTCGATGAGTCAGGCATTTTCATTGCTTGCTGTCACCATCGCTTCATGCTTGTGGCGTGTGATATGGTCCAGAGTGGTGAATTGTGAGTACATATCATTTACAAGAATACATTGCTTACAGGTGTGGCGCAGGGCGAAATATCCATTGGCGGTCATTGATCACTTGCTCACTGTGTATGGATCCAACGGTGGGCTTGCGTATGACATCGGTTGTGCATTTGCCACAACCCTTGCCAATAGCGTCCTTGGACCACAAGCTCATGCCCTCAACTTATCCTTAATGGTTGGTGCTTTCCATGGACATGCCCACAACCGCCAATGCCAACTGAAGTGGCACCCGATGTACATTCCTGGAACGGGGCATACTGAAGGTGAAGGCTGTGAACATGTGTTCTCAGCCTCAAATGCACTTGCACGGGGTACATGACATGCCAGCTCCTTCCATCAACATCAAGCTATTGAGGAACATTTCGCATTCTGGGACGCGGACAAATATGCCGTATTGAGTATGAATTCTTTTTATTCTTCTTCATCATTCCTTATATGTTGTAGGCTCTTTCTTACGAAACCATTATCATGAAGTGTTGAAAGCAGTGCAAACACTGGAGGCTGAGCTTTTGGTTATCCAGAATGAGCTTAATCTCACTGACAATGACTTTCGACAATTTCACAAGGCTGAAAAGAAGTACTTTGTGGAACTCAAGGAATTGCCGCATGAAAAGCGTCTGAAGATTTGGTATGTTGAAATGTTGGATGAATTGGTGGAGTGGCGGTGAGTATCGCTTTTGCCTTATGTCTAATGCTGCTTACAATACCTATATAGGAATGAATGGGAAGAAGCTTGTGCAACTACCAACAACATTTGTAGCCATGTGGCACAAGATCAGATTTTTCTCACCATTTTCTGTGGTCGTAAGCACATAGACACTGCTTATGCAAAGTTACAGAATGCCGAGACACAAGCAAGTCATATGGAGCTCGAATTGCAAATTGAGGAGCACTGGGCTATCAGCAGTGAGTAATACACATACTACAAGCAGGAAGTTTCCATGGGCAAGTACTGTGCAGCACTTGATGAGCTTGAGCGTCTGGTTGTCATGCGTCTATTCAAACTGTCAAAGATGTCATTGTCAGGGACAGGTCACTCAAGTCACATCTTCTGATCACTCATTTACTGAGCACTTCTTGCAGGATATAAGCTTTGATGTCAAATTGGCAAAGCACTGCAACGCCGATCGGCTGCAATTCAGACCACTATTACTCGGTATAACACACAAGCTCAGGCTCTTGACCCACCGCAACTGAAGATTTCATGGAAAGATATCACTGACTACAGCTTCCTCAGCAAGTTTGATTTACTGCGGTATTCACGTGAGGACATGCGTTCAAACAACTGGACGAAACCTGCCTACCATGAGGCAACAACAAAGTTTTTCAAGCTTCAACGGGCACGCGAGGAGATTTTATAATTAAATGTCGAAATTCAGCGGTTATACACCACTATCCATGATGAAAAAATTGCAGTTTCAACTGCGATTCAAAATTTGACGAACTCAGACCCCCACCTGACTTTGGAAATGCAGAGGTGGTGGCAGGAACGTGCAGCTGTCAACGCAGTTCACCTCCATCGCCTCGTGCAGATTCAAGGACTTCTGGGCTTTTCAGGGACACTTGAACTTGGTGTCCGTGACATGGACAAACACATGTCAACAGATACCACTGAGGACCTGGCAGTTCCATCTGTCGACGGCATGAATGGTCATGCACATGAAGTGGAGAGAATAATTTTGTCTGAGTATCGTACCGATATTCAGGAGCAGATAGAGGACGATCAGTCTCTGGAACTTTTCACACAGTATATAGAGTGTATTGGTGATTAGTATAATGTCGTTGTAATATACTGCCGGTATACAATACTCATTGTGAATGTTGTTTACCTGCCTGAAAACTATTTATTTGTCCAACACATTTCACTGTGCACTTGGGATAGTTCGTATTATCCAAAGTTAGGTATTCAAGTTGTTCCAATCATGTGTTGTGTAAGTTGTAACCTCGAAACACTAGTACTTGACATGGGACTCAGACATTGATTGCTGATCATTCAATGTTCAATGTTCAACCTTCAGTCAAGCTTGAGTTTGACTGTGATTTGTCCAAATGTCAATTGATCAGTGATCAGCAACTCGAATCAACATCTGACGTTCAATGGGATGAAACCCCAAAACTGTGCCACTAGTTAGGTAAACGCTACAAATGTACTAAGTACCCTACAAATGGGTGTATAAAAGGGCATATTCATGCAATCCTTTCACTCCCCTAATGGCATCCAGTCCGACGAAGGAGAAGGCTGCCAGCCGCTCAAAAGCAAAAGCAAAAGAAAAGACGCCAGGACTGCCACAAGACCTCCAGCCATATGCACCCGGGGGTGTAGCTGACTTATGTAGCACACTGTTCAAAGAAACTTACTCAGTTTCGCAGCGTCTGGCAGCTTCTCGTGCACTCCTTTGACATGGCACTCATATTGATGGTACTGACAGCCAAACACGAAGTCCAGGTGGCCTCCATCCATCCTTTTTCAGCTTCCAAGAGGAGACAGGGGAATCAAGGAGGCTCTCGCTCGCACATGAAGACTTCAAGGAAGTCTGCATGCGCGATCTCTTTGACACCGTTTGTTTTTTATTCCCTGTCTTGATCACACTAATTTCTCACATTTTATCTTTCCCAGATCATTCAGCAGGATCGTCTTGATGGTGGGGTATCGCTTTTGCTGCGCTGCCCAGGGTTCATTGCTCGACCAAACCTTGGACCTGAAAACATTATCGCTGATGTGTATATCACCCCATGTACTTTTAATGCCGCCCACCAGAAGATGAGTGAGAGTGTCGCCATCCTGATTCAAGGATTTTGTCAGGAATTTGCACTCCCTCATCTCCACAGTTTTACCAAATCATGCAACATTGAAGGTATTGGTCTCATCCCTCATCCTCATGCGTTTTTTTTTTTGTGATATTTAAGTTACGTTAATTTAATGTTTGATAGCTCATGCACTGTCCATTACGTTGCATTCTTCACCATACCTGCCTCTAGCAGCAATTGACGGCACTCACATTTGTTGCTCTGCACAGCCATATGTCGCTCCAAGCTCCAGCACTAGCAAATCCAAGCGTGTCACATCAAAAGCTGCCAAGCCTAGCGGTGCCGAAAATGACATGAAGGTTGGCGTGTCCACACCTCAGGCTGCGACCCAATCCCAAGTTCATCAGCGCCACAATGCAGACCGCTTTGCTCCCGACGAGGTTGCAAAGGCAATTCTAGATGCAACCTCTGGGAAGAGTTCTACACTTGAGGCCACTGCTTTGAGTCCTCACCCTATTATCAGTATTGGAGCAAATACTGACGCTGTGCTTGATCGGTTCGGTTTGAGTGATCAAATCATTCCTCGTCTCCGTGAGCTCGTCACAAGCATGCGCAGCAGCTGTTGGGAGGCGACGCTTCGAAACACACCCTGGAATTTGAATTATGAACAGGCAACAAACCTGCAAAGGGCTTTGCATGCTGACCTTGGAGTGGATATGCCGTTACTAGCAAAGGTGGAAAATATTTCTGTCTATCTGTCACGTTCGACTAACATGTTTTCCATTAGACATCTTTTAGTATCTGGAAAGCTATCCTGAAATTCCTTTTGACCCTGCTCCTTGCCCTTGCCACTTTTGTTTTTTACTATCTGTTCTGGTTCTAAATTGCTACCGGTCAAATTTAGCTTCATTTTCTTATGTTTCACAGGTGACAAAAGAATATATAAGTTGGCCGTTCAACTGACCATGCGCATGTGTTGTCCCCTTTGACCATGGCCAATAGACCGGCAGTGAAAGCTGCCGAGATGATGGGAATGATGGGCACCTCACCACCATCGTATGTCATCATTCTTTTTCTGATAGGTGTCAAACTCACATTCATGGCTCAGGATTCAATGTATGAGTGTGCCACTCACCAAAGAAGCACGCAAGATAGTCAACAAGCACAGATGTCAAGCAGCAGCTGGCTACTATGGCAACATAGAGAACACCTGGCAAAAGATTGATCAATCTATTGCAGACATTGCCACAACACACCGCAAGAGTGTCCAATGTGTTCAAAAGGAGCTACACATGGGACAGTCAGTGCTGCATACCCAATGAACAGTCAACGCTTGGAATGCTTGGTGTGCCAAGATTGCAAGTGAGGAATCCTCTCGCACTGAAAAAAGTTTGTGTTTGTTCTTTCAGAGGTTTTTTTTCTAATTGAATGTCAGGTGTGACCGGCTCAGATTTCCTTGTCAATGTGATCCAACGCCAAAAATCCGAGTACTTGGTGCTGACCAAGGAGCAAAAAAAGGGAGCTTGTGGACAACTTCACTCCAATTCAAAACGCTAAGCACACCGCTCGCTGTACTTCAGCAAGATTGTGCATCAACGACATTACAGGCACGATCAAATGCATTGAGGATGAGGTACTAAGTGTGCATTGTCATGTAATATTAATCTAATTTTTGTTATTCCTAGCTTAGTGCTTTGAAGTCACGAACTGGTCTTGAGTCCACGTTGAGTGCTGTTCGTGGATCGACAGACATCACCCTACACCCAATTCATTTTGAGACAGAAGGTCTTCTGGGTTTCCTCAGCAATGGTATGCATATCGACAGGCAAGATCTCACAAGCAGGATGGAAGGTTATTCGGTTCAGGGTATCCGTGGTAAGATTGCCAAGTTTTATAAGCGTTCTGAGACTCACTTTACAAAGGTGCTGCTCACAACCATCGAGACCGTGTAGTTGCAGTATGCTCAGAATTACAGAATGTGATTTTGAGCACGCTTCATAAGTATCTTGACATGATTTCATTCTAAACTCTAACCAATACATTATATGAAACAGGCGAGATCATCAGCAATGAGTCTGCCCAAATGCAATACAAGGACTTCTGGCCAAAAATAGTCCAATGCTACAGGGTTCAGATTGATGGCTGGCTGAGCGATGTTACATTCGCTAATCTCAGTGACAGTTCACGATCACTCTCAGAGCTTGACTCATTGTTAAGGAAGTGGAAAAATGGTACAATCCACTGGCGAAAACTTACAAACGAAGAGTACACAAGGCTCGAGAATGACCACAATGAGCAGATTGAAAGTGGCGACATCACTGTTCCCAAGCGCCAAACTCGCTCTGATGCAGGCATGAAACAGAGAAGCTATGGTGGGCATACACACGCGAGCAAGAAGGCTCGAACCACAAGTCATGCTGTCATTCAGTCGTCAGATGATGAGAACAGCGTCACTAGTACTAATGGGAATGCTAATGGTACAGCGCCTTCGCCATCCAGCGTCGAGTCGCCCACCCCCAATTTGCCTTCGCCAGCCAGTGTCATGTCATCTATCTCTCAGGCTAATTCATCATCAGGCACTGCAGTGCCTTCGCCATCCGGTGTCATGTCATCTACCTCCAATTCAGCAGGTACTGCTGCAACTCCCAGCAGCAGCACGGCCACCACGGCTGTCACTGCAGGTACAGGCAGCAATTTCAACGACTTCCTCAACATGGATGGTGATGCCACAGGGAGGTTTAATGATATATATACTGGATACAATAACTTGAATTCTTTCTTCGACTTTGACTTCAGTGACGGAACTGCACTCACCATGACCTTTTGATAATCTTACCTTTGCATATACTTCAACATATTCCAACTTAAAATATGAACTACAATTCATGATAATGTTACCTGGCATGCGGCAAGGACATGCAAGTTTGCTGCGGCCAACGAGAACAAGGAGAACGAGCAAGTTAGCCCCAAACGACAGCGGTGACAACGAAGGGAAATGAGCGAGTTTGACCAGTGAAGACAAGGAGGAAGGAGGAAGTTCACCATAGATGACGGGGACGACGACGATGGAGGGGAGACGATTGCCGATGAATGACGACAAACGGGGGAATTTGCAGTGGCCAACGAGGACAAGGAGGAACAAGCAAGCGAGCTTGCCAACAAAGACAAGGAGGAAGGAGGGAATTCGGTCATGAATGACGGCGACAACGTGGCCAATGAGGACGAGGACTGAGCGAGGCAGCTGCAAACAACGGCGATGACAACGAGGGGAATTGAATGAGTTTGCGGTGGCAAACGAAGACAAGGAAGGAGGGAATTCAGCTGCGAATCACGGCGATGACATGACCAATGAGGACAAGGACCGAGCAAGGCAGCCATAAACAACAGCGATGACAACAAGGGAAATTGAACGAGTTTGCGGTGGCCAACGAAGACGAGGAGGAAGGAGCGAGTTCGGCCATGAATGACAGCGACAACGTGGCCAATGAGGACGAGGAGGAGCTAGCTAGCTAGCCACAAACAACAGCGATGATGACGAGGGGAATCGAGCAGGTTTGCAGTGGCCAATGAAGACGAGGAGGAAGGAGTGAGTTTGGCCATGAATAATGGTGACAACAACGATGAAAAGGGTGAGATCGCCGTGGCCGACAACAATGACAACGACAACAATGACAATGATGGAGGGAGACGATAAGGGGCGTGGGAGAATATTCAAGGGGCAGGGGCTGCCTTTGGCGAGCGGGCAGCAGCTGAAGATGCCGAGGTGCCGAGCGGCACAGTGAGCCAAGGAGGGGTAGTCCCTCAGCTTGCCTAAGTACGTATATTTAGGCACGGGTTTATTCCCGGTGTCGGCAATTCACGGGAAAAGAGCCTAATTAGGCTGAAGGACACTCGTAGCCGAGGAGCCTAGTTAGGCTCGTTTTGTGGGCAGGTCAGGTGAGCATTGCGCCAGCTACCTGGGGAGCAGCCTCAGCCTCGATGAAACAAGAATTCTATACCGAGATCCTGAAGGGTTGGCCGGACCTTGGGCTATGTGCGAACAATTGGAAGATCAACTACATGGCCACAGCCCGATACCCGTCTTGGGCTCAGTCGCATATCACAAAGAACGTTAAGAAGCGCGTCAAGTCTGAGGAAGTCCTAGCTGAGCCAGATTCCGATGCGAAACGAATCAAGATTTCTGATTCTGAAACCGTAAACAATGAGTCATCGGGCAGTTCTTCTATGGATCAAGACATTACAGACTTCAAGTTGGATGCGCTGGACCCAGGCCCATTGAGCCCCATTCGGGATACCGATCATCACCGTGACCACCATGCTCCCTCATCACCACTTTCCGAACTCGATATTCTGGATTCCATGACTATCGACACTCAGGCTGCCGTCCCCATCGCCTTGAAACCCACCAACGATACCATGTCGGCGAGCGATGAATGCACTGACAATACTCAGCCAAACTCAGGCCAGGCCACCACGAGACGAATGACCAGCTCTGAGTCGGAATCTGCTAACACCCCCAGGCTCACTGTCCCAGTGATACCAGCATTGAAAAATCCTTTGTACCATTTCGTCTATACCAGTAAGCGACGGTGACCAACTTTTTTCACAGAAGGGCTATTTTGAAGCCACGCAAGTTGAAGCCACGCACAACAGAGTCAAAGCTGACGACCACAGTGCAAGTACCACCTTCCACAGCACCGGCAGAGTCATCATCGGCGGTCCCAACCACGAGCACTTTGTCAGCTGCAGTTTCAACTCGCGCAGACTTGGACTCGGAAGTCATGCCAGCAGTAGAGCCGAAGACGACTGTGATGCAGACCTCCGAGACCAGTGAGATGCTGCCTGCAACATCTTCAACTACTGCTATACCAGCCTCAACCATCGTACCGAGTACACTGAGCAATCTCACAAACATCGGACAGGGAGCCCAGGCCTCGGAGGGAGCAAAACTGGCTGGAGAAGACCTGAACACAACCATGGTGGCGACGACTGAAGGGAGTACTGCTGTGGCAGTTAGGTGGACACCTCGTAAGGCAAGAACAGGACAGTACGTTGGCATCCTTCTTATTATGTTATTATCAATGTTGACACGTTGTCGACTTGAACACCATGTTCGATAGTACACTGTGTGCATACCGATGGCTTAAACAAGTGAATACCGCAGGAGATAAAAATGGATTTACTGCGTACTGGAAGAAACTCACGGCGGCTCAAAAAAAGGTATGGTAATGAGTCGTATAATCTTGGTGTAAGCTAATACACCTATGTTGATCTTAGCAATACGACGAGGAATGTCTTAACTTGGTGGGTACTATCGTACACTCTATCCCCGATCGGATTACACGCTAATACCAACAATCTTAGGTGAAAACAAATGCCTGGATTGGATTCACTCCCGGAGCACTCGAAGCAATTGCGACAGGGACGGTGTACTAGACTCAAGACTTCTTGCACTCGAGTAGGTGATCGCAGATGCGAGTAGACGAGCAGCAGGGTGGAACGGGTAGGGAGATCCTGGTAGACGAACATGGAAATCAGTAGGTGTGTGTAGACGAAACAGGACTGGAGTAGAAAGAATGTATACGGGTAGCAGAAAATGGATTCTAGTGTATCATCGAAGGCAATAGATACTGGTATATTCACGTCTACGGTTGGGATAAATGGGAGTAGTTCTGAGTAGACGCCCGGTCTATTTTCAGTACAAACGGATACAACCCATAGCATATATTCCGTCTACTATTTGTGCCATTTGGCTACTTTCATCTACGGTATAGATTTCCGTCGCTTTCCATTGCTTTCCCGATATCCATTTCCCACTGGGCGTGACCGACGGCACCGATTCGAGTAGATGTTAGGTGGGTTGCCTCGAAATGCCAGAGTTTTTTTTTTTTTTTGACACTTGTTTACAGAAAGTAGATTCAACTGTACATGCGCCCACTCTTTATCGTCCGATGCTCATAGGTTCCCGCACCCCAAGTTCCCACCCCAGCTTGTTTCACTGCGCAACTATTAGATGGGCACAAGACGGTATCACTAGTATCATATGATCGGCGCCGGTCGTAAGAGTGGGTCCCTTGGCTTCGACTGGCTACTAACATTCAATATTCGGCATTCATGGAGCCCCTCAAGTTTCTTTCCCGCCGCCCGCGGTAGACGAACTGGATGACGAAAACTACGTGCAAAGTCCGGGAACGAGATCGGTTTTGATGATTTGAACATTCGCGGTGTAGTGGAACATCGGGAAGGGTCTAGCGATTCTCGCACCAACTCAGCCCAATTAAATAGTGTTTACTAGTACGAGGCTGCCCATACATCAGAATTGAACACCAGGTTCTCCATACAGCGTTTACACGTCATCAGAAACAAAATTGCTTATGGAATGCAGGATAGAACTCGACAGCGATCCTGGAAGTGAGTTCTCCATGATACTCGTCATGGTTCAGCGTAATACTGTGGGCCATCTCATGGGCCATGATCAGGAACCTATCCAATCGACGTGAGCATTTCACGTGCAATTTGGCGTTAGATCGACATACCACTCGGTGGCCGCTTTCTTCTTGTCGACCCCTTTGTCATGGACTGGGTGCCATAATCAACACACGCAACGAAGTATAGCAAACGAAATGCCTCACACTCTCTTTCATAGCATGCTAGATTGAAAAAGATATACTTTTGGTCTCTGTTGAAGGCCATTAGGTCCAGGTCTGTATCTTTCCAGAAAATGTGGCATGTTGCGGGAGGATTTAAACCAAATACCCGGGCCAAATCAGCGATGAGCTCCGCAAACTCCTGCAAGACACGTAGTCGTGGGTGTTGGCACAGTGCACCTTCTGCTCGAGAGGGTTTGAATGGTTGCTGCATCGATTCCAAACACGCTCACCTGCCACAAAGAACCTGATACGCGTCTTTTCGTCTCGAAGGCCAACTAGATTGCGTTTCGGTCCGTCAAATCAAGGTTTCACCAACAGACTCAACGAACCTTTCTCTTTCAACATTATCTTGCACGCCTCCTCGCAGCGGCTGACATGCTTGACACTACCAGGGCGTGACTGAATGGGTGCATTGAAACCGGGAGGCTGACCATCTGGGTCTAGCTTGGCACACATTGAAACTGCATCAGTCACGTCTGTCAAACAGTAATATCAATAACACATCGCAGCGAGAAAAGAAAAAGGTTGTGGTACCGTGTTCAGGAGGTACAGTGTACTTAACCTTGCCACCGATCTTAACACTCGTTCGCTCCGATGTTCCGAATACTTTGCTCAGAAATGGAATTCTGGGCAATTCCACAGTGACCCTCTTGGACGTGTCTATGAGAAACTTCAGATCGTGATATTTTATCATCAAAAGGTCTGGAGTATACCTGAAGGTTTATGTTTCACCTCGTTATTGTAGTACGTGTCGAGACTTTGGTCGTCCATTGCAAACAACGAGGCCAGGAGTAACACATGGTTGACTCGGTAGGTTTTGAGCAGTATATGACACAGTCCCACGGCAATGCTTGACGGGCGTTAGAGAGTAGGATGGCGAAAGGGAAAAAGAACATACTCGTTTCGTAGCTCTACTGAGTCGTTCTCGCCTTTAACCATCCAGAGGGTATACGACTTATTGGTTTCGTTGACCTCCAGACCTGCCTTGACCTTGGTCTCGACAATCCTCTCAGACTCTCCATCAGCAGATGATGGGGTAAACGTCTTCTTCAATGTGAGCTCCTCGCAGATCTTCACCTCCAGATGACCTCGTTCGCCATGGTTATGGAACGAAACACCCGTCATCGTGCTATTGTCCCGCTGGTTCATAAAACATTTTATGCGCCGGATAACCTGTCGCTGCTCGAACGGTGGCTTGAAATCGGCTTGGTGCCCAGTATGTTGGACATCGTATTGAACGTATGCTCGCAGGAATTCCGAACCCATCTCGCGGTACATTTCTATCCAGTCATAAGCGAGCTGACAGAGAATACGAAGACCGACACACTGACTCTCAAGGCTGTCTTTGGGGACTATAAAAATGTCGCCACCGAAGTGGCGGCCGTCCCAGTCGCTTATGATCACTTGGTCTGCTCGCAATAACCTTTTATCGCCATTCCGATAAGCGAGAAACATCGGAGCTTTCTTCATAGCTTGTTTGTCGTCATTGGATATCGACTCAAGGTGGGATGCAATGGTATCCAGGTCCTCAAGGTAACTACGGAAGCGTTAGTCGTCTCGTCCGCTGATGCTACCTACAATCAACTCACAGCTCGTAGTTATTCTCGAGGGCTTCTAGGTATCTCTTGGGATCCTGGCATATCTTGCGGGCGATGTCTGATGGCTCTGGTGACTTTCTGGCACCACAGTGTTCTAGAAAAGCGCAGCCGTTCGGACCGAAATCGACAAACGAAAAGACCCTGCGATGGTGCGCCTCCGCCTCGGTAGACCCAACGAAGCAATCCTCAGGAGAGATGTAGTCGATGAACGATGATTGGGAGGACGAAACAGATGAGTTTTTCACGGGCACGAAGGAAATTGTCGATAAATGTTCCCGCAACTTCTGGATTGGCAGTTCTTTATGACCATCATCAGAAAACTTCTCCAGCGCACACACGAGAGACGGACGTACTTCCGTGAATGTACAAAAGGTCGAACCACTTGACAGCGGTCTCTATGTCTGGTAACGTGGTCCCTGGGGCCTTCAAGAGTTCGATGATCATCTCAACCGAAGGATCATCCCGGACGCCTAATCTGGTGCAGTTGCGACCCAAATCGTTGGAGACCAGCTCGAAGCCTAATTTCTCCCAAATAGGGGATGCAAACACCTGTTTAGCCACGTTAGCAAATCGGCACGATCACAACCACATGTTTCGTCACCTCGTTCAGACGAGCTAGTGATCCTCTCTGCGTCGGGATAAAGGGAAGATGAACGAAATCCCCGGATTTGTAATCAGAGTAAAGCGTGTCGAAATTCGATAAGAGATATTGCAGGGCAAATTTCTGAACCTCCAATTCGTTCGAAGCGGCTAGAGAAATAACTTTTTCGAGGGGCGGATATCTCCGTACACCCAACTGTTCGATGAACCATTCCATTGGGAATGAACCAGATGAGTGGACAAGGTTCTGTAAAGAGGCTATGTCCTGCGGTAATGCCAGAATCGGAAGCTTAAGTTGATGTAAATCACCGTCAGGAAAATACAATTCGGCTGCAGACACCCGACCATGGCTCTTCGAATAGAAAATTTTCTGCACTCGCAAATCCACGAGGCACTGACTCGGCAGCGGGTTCGGTGCTAAGTTTCTGCAGATGACAGACAGAGAATGCAGGAGCCGATCATTGGTTTCTTCAGAAGCGACATTCTTTAGCCTGTGGGGTGCGTTACGGTGAAATTGAAGTCACATGAACTAATTGACATACCTTGCGACCAACTCGTCCCATCTCATCATTTGACATACGCCGATGTAAGCCAGAACCTTTCGAACATGTTCCGGGGTAACGGATCTATATTCAAACGCGGATGATTTGCTCGCGACAGAGGTCATCGGAATACTTAAAAATTCGGACTCCGAAGCGACTGGGAGACTCTCGCAAATGTCTGCTATCTCAAAATACGATTCGCCTGGCGTCTTCAGTCCCTTATTGGTGGGTATACATTTGAGATCCTTCATGAACGCGGCGATACGATTCCACTGTTCTCCAGACAGCGTCTCCACCAGCGCGAATTGGACGAGGGCGAGTGAGATACGAAAACCCAAATCTGAGTCTGGGCCAGAGACGCTGTTGGAGGTATGCTGTTGTGCTTGAGCATAGGCATACTCAAGCCAGTGAAGCAACGAGAGTTGAGACCAGCCGAAAGCCTCGACGGCATCCTTAGAAGGATGACCGGAACCGACGTCGATGTAGATTGTGTCCGGACGCGAGAGACTTGGGTGCAATGGGAAGAATACATAGTATTTGATGTTCTTGAGTTCCATTCTGACTCCGTGGCCGATGTGTATGACCCCATGAGAGGCGAATTCGTTGCAGAACTTCTCAGCCGCAGATTTGGTTTTGTCGGACGTAAAGTAAGTCTTCCTGGTATTATCCCACCAGGCAAAGAATGACTTCATCGTCTCCTGCTTGACCCCGATTTCAAACTCCCTTACGATATCTCCGAATTTGAACTGCGGAATACTATATCGTCTGATGATTTGAGAACGCTGGTGGTCCTTGATATCCTCGTGAAGCACCCAGTATCTCTTGAGGAATGACAGGTCTTTGTTACTTTGGCGGAACTGCGGGTCCGACGCATCCGAGATTCCAGCCGCGGACACCACTGGAAACGGCGACTTGGATTTGTGACAACAAGAGTAGAACGCGTCTTGAAGAATCTGTGAAACTCCACTGTGCGGTACAGTAGAACCGAATGCAAAACGCGCCATCGTGGACAAGCCCAGTTTCGTCGCAACATCATTCTTGGATTTGGAAGCCGTGTGCATCTCTTGCTCGTAGACTACGCGAGCCAGTAAACCACCGACTTTAAGAACCTCGCGATTCCAATCTTTAGATAGATACAGTCAAGATACTGGCCAAAACTGATCCTGTGCACGTACCTGCGACATACCCATTCCTAATCGATAACCGTCCAGTCAGTATGTAATGTGGTGTTCTTCGCACGAGGTGCTTACGTCAAATCAACCGAGCCACGCTCCATGGTGGACAAGAAATGTGCAGAGATATGTAGACCAATGCCCGTTGTTTGATTAGTACTTTGGCCCTGGATATAAGATGTAGAGGCATGCCAATAATTGGACAACGGACTCTTACAATGAATAAACGGCCACTGTTGTAGTGGGGTGTCATCAAAGATTGAGTGACGAACGGGAAGGACTCACCCCTCATTATCAGGTGCAATCCCTTGAAGACCAGAGAAAAGGCAGGCGAGATGCTTCGTCTTATGTGAACACGAGATTTTCATGTTAGCCAAGAAACGAGATTGTTCAGGGTTAAACTAGACCAAGACAGTCAACATCAACAAACCATTGGATGAAGGGCCCTTACGTAGACAGCCTTGCATTTGAAGGAGGGTGGGAGCCGTTTTATGCTTGATTCAACACCTCCACTCATCTCCGAGTCCGAGGGCAGATTCACGTCAATCGCTGCGATATACAAGTCATGCCTGATGGTGTTCGCCTCCAGTACAGTATTGACACTCTGGGATGCATGCGTTATATGATCCTCTGCAGGACCCCCTCGTCGTTCAGCTATGATATCTGCAGTGTCCACAACGGACGACAACGTAGGCTCTGAAGGAAGCGTGCATTCCGCGGCATCGATTGTGATCGTTTGCACTATGTAAAGTCAGCCACGGAAAAAAAAACGCATAACGTCATCATACCAATACGCTGTATAGACTCTACAGTCAGAGCTTTCGACGAGGTCGTCCTTGTCAGGTGTGGGGGGATGGGTACCTGAACTTGTGGTTTTCTACATTCTTTTTTGATTTGTAGAAGTTTCGTGCTGTCAAGATAAACCGAGGCAGACTCGATGTTTGTGAGAAACGTGACTGAGGAGACCAGGAATCTCGCGAGATTGTCGAGCTTGGGCAATGGTTCTCGAGTGCGCAACTTGAGTTCGATTGAGGTCCCCGGGATTGGTGAACAATCCACAAATTGGTTTTGAAGCTAAACTCTTGTGGTCAGCATGTTTCTGCGAGAGATCGGAGGACTAACCTTCCCATCTTTCCCCCTTACAAATTGAAACGATTTGTCTGGACAAACGTGTATCAATGAGCATCACCATATATTGTAGCATGGCGGAAGGAACTTCACTGGAGGACTTTACGAGGGGTATATCTGTTTTGCCCAGGACGCTATAGAACCCTGGGAACGATAATTAGCGTTACAGAGCCACGGCACCACAGGAAGATGCTCACCAACACCAAAAGCGCCGACTTTCGTAGAATTTTTGTTGCCATCCGCTGATGCGGTAGAATCCCAGTTAGACTGCACTAAAGACTTGAGAGATTAACCAGACTGACCAATTTTCGTAAGCCTCCTCCAGTCCTCTTCCGTGAAAGGATTACCATTGTTGCTGACTATCCATTTGCACACCTAGTGTGATACGATGAAGATTACGAGGCTCGCCAACCAAAATTATTGCTCACTGTGGCTTTGGATATATCGAACCCGCCAGCGAGTTGGGGCTTCTCGGCGTCCTCAGTCCGGAAATGAATCTCGACGTTCTTCGCTTCAGCATCGTCAGCATTTTGGATCAATTCTCGCAGTACTTGTGAGGCAAATCAGTGGACTCGGAAAGCATCAGTCCAAGCTTCGAAAAACATCGTACCATCAAATTCTCCAGGGTAACGAGCGAGAATATTGACAAGCGCCCGATGGTCGACCTCGACTTCTTGAAAGCCTGCCTCCTGGATAGTAGCGTCTAAGATTCAGAGTACGTCCGATTCTCAGCCGGAAACGTACACCGTTATTACTGTTCTCACTCGGCATGGACAAAAAGCCTAGGAGAAGTCACGATGTCCGTTGGTTGGTGGCGAGAGGCGCCGCTTGCCTGGCCGTAATCATATAAGTGTGACATTGTCGCTGGTTCCATGTGCACGATCATGCATGAGGCCTTGATGCCATAATCATCGCTATTCGGATGAAGACCAATCTGTACTCGCTTATCGTGAATTAGCTGAGTGCACGCACTCACCTTAGGGTCTTCTCCAACTGGTGCGCGCTCATGTCTCAGTTCATGTTCCGGGGAAGCTTCCAAGTTGAAGTTTTAACGAAATGAATGAATTTCGTCATCTTCAATGCGACAAGCCTCACTGCAATGTCTTCTTGGAACAGCCCTTAACCAAGCACTTCATCGATAAGTTCATCGAAACGCGGACACGCTGAGTCTTGGTCCGGTCAAATGGTGTACATTACAAGATACTACAAGGTTACCATACGTCACTACTAGCTACGGCACGTAGTCAGAATCGAACACCAGGTTCTGAGCACAGCATCTATGCTCGTCAGAAATGAAGGTGTTTGCGTAATGGAGGAAAGTACGCGACAGCGATCCGAGCAGCAAGCGCTCCATGATACTCGTCATGGTCCAGCGCAATATTGTGGGCCATCTCATGGGCCATGATCAGGAACCTATCCAATCAGCGTGAATATTTCAGGTGCAATTCGGCGTTAGGTCCGAATCGACATACCATTCGATAGCCGCTTTTTCCTTGTCGACCTCTTTGTCGTGGTCTGAATGCCACGATCAACAACACGCAAGGAAATATAGGAAACAAATGACTCACGTTCTCTTTTGTAATATGCCAGATTGAAAAATATGTGATGTTGGTCTTTGTTGAAAGCCATTAGGTCCGGGTCTGCCAGTGTGTCTTTCCAGAAGATGTAGCAACAGGTTGCGGGAGCTTTTAAATCAAATACGCATGCCAAGTCAGAGACAAGCTTAGCAAACTCCTTCAGGACCGTCGATTGTGAAGGTTGATACTGTGAACCTTCTGCTCAAGGGAGATTGAATAGTTGAAATACGTCGATCTCGAAAACGCTCACCTGCCACAAAAAACTTAATATGTGTCTCTTCGTCCTGAAGGCGCTCTATATTTCCCTTTGGTTCATCGAGTCAGGGCTTCACCGGAAGACTACACTAACCTGTCCTTTCCAACCTTGTCTTGCACGCCTCCTTGCAGCGGCTGACATACTTGAGACTACTAGAACGTGACTCGCAACGTGCACTAAAATCAGGAAGTTGGTCATCTGTGTTCAGCTGGGCACAGATTTTGATTGCCTGATTCACGTCTGTCAAACAGTGATATCAATAATGCATCGTAACAGAAAAATAAAGGGGGATATAGTACCGTGTTCAGAAGGTTCATTATCAAGCTTTCCACGGCCCCTCGAGTTCGTTCGCTTCAACTTGAATACTCTAAACGCTAATACTTTCCCTATAGCCGTGCGAAGTTCGAAAGCGCCCTTCTCGGGCTTGTCTGCGAGAGACACGTTACGCTCAGATCGTGATATTTATCATCAAAGAGATCACCTTTTGCTGGGGGATCTGGTAATTTAAGGTTCGTCTCGCTACCGTAATATGTGTCGAGGTCATTGTCATCCATTGCGAATAACGAAACCAGGAGTAACACATCGTCGGGTCCGTAGGTCTCGAGCAATGCTTGACACAAACCCACGGCAATGCTTGACGGCCTCAGCGAGTAGGACAATGAAAGGTAAAAAAAAACATACTCGTTTCGCCTCACTGGCTCATTCGCGTCTTTAACCACCCAGAGGGTGTACGACTTGTTGGTCTCATCGAACTTCAGACCTGCCTTGACCTTGGTTTCGACGATCTTCTCAAACACTCCATCAGCTAGCATTCCAAATGGTGGCGCAAACTTCTTCTTCAGTGTGAGCTTCCTGCAGATCTTCACCTCCAGATGACTTGCTTTCTCGTGATTGTAGAACGAAATACCCGTCCTCACACACTTGTCCCGCTGGTCCATAAAACACTTTATGCGCCGGATAACCTGTCGTTCCTCAAACGGTTTCTTGAAACCAGCTTGGTACCCAGTATGTTCGATATCGTATTGAACGTATGCTCGCAGGAATTCCGAACCCATCTCGCGGTACATTTCTATCCAGCCATAAGCGAGCTGACAGAGAATACGAAGACCGACACACTGACTCTCAAGGCTGTCTTTGGGGACTGTAAAAACGTCGCCACCGAAGCCGCGGCCAGACCAGTCGCTTATGATCACTTGGTCTGCTCGCAATAACCTTTTATCGCCATTCCGATAAGCGAGAAACATCGGAGCTTTCTTCATAGCTTGTTTGTCGTCATTGGATATCGACTCAAGGTGGGATGCAATGGTATCCAGGTCCTCAAGGTAACTACGGAAGTGTCAGTCGTCTCGTCCGCTGGTGCTACCTACAATCAACTCACAGCTCGTAGTTATTCTCGAGGGCTTCTAGGTATCTCTCGGGACCCTGGCATATCTTGCGGGCGATGTCTGATGGCTCTGGTGACTTTCTGGCACCACAGTGCTCTAGAAAAGCGCCGCCATTCTGACCAAAATCGACAAATGAAAAGACCCTGTGATGGTGCGCCTTTGCATCGGTGGACCCAATGAAGCAATCCTTCGGGGAGATATAGTCGATGAACGATGGTCGGGAGGAGGAAACAGATGAGTTTTTCACGGGCACGAAGGGGATTGTCGATAAATGCTCCCCCAACTTCTGAATTGGCAGTTCTTTATGACCATATAATCAGAAAACTTCTCCAGCGCACACACGAGAGACGGACGTACTTCCGTGAACGTATAAAAGGTCGAACCATTTGGCGGCGGCCTCTATATCTGGTAATGTGGTTGTCGGAACCTTCAAATATTCGATGATCATTTCAACCGAAGGGTCGTCCCGGACGCCTAATCTGGCATAGTCACGAGCCAAATCCTTAGAGACGAGCTCGAAGCCTAATTTCTCCCAGATAGGGGATGCAAACACCTGTTTAGCTACGTTAGCAGATCGGCACGATCACGACCACACGTCTCATCACCTTGTTCAGACGGGCTAGTAATCCTGTCTGCGTTGGGATAAAGGCAACATGAGCGAAATCCCCGGATTTGTAATCAGAGTAATGTGTGTCGAAATTCGATAAGAGATATTGGAGGGCAAATTTCTGAACCTCCGGTTCGTTCGATGCGGCTAGATCGATTACTTTTTTGAGGGGTGGATATTTCTTCACACCCAAGCTTTGGACGAATGGTTCCACCTGGAGCGAGTCAGATGAGCCGTCAATGTTCTGTAAAAGGGCGAGGCCATCCAATGAAAGAATCGGCAGTTTAAGTTTGAGTACATCTCCATGATGCAAGTACAACTCCGTCGCGGATACCGGACCATGACTTTGAGAATAGAAAACCTTCTTCTCCTGCAAGTCATTGCGCCAGTGGTTAGGTAACAGAGGATGCCTAAGGTCCGACCGGAGATGCAAAAATTGTAGGAGGCGAACATTGGTTTCTTCCGAGGCGGCAACCTCTAGTCTGTAGGATTGATTCGCTACAGCGCGGAGTGGAACTGAAGGTCCCAAATGACATACTTTTTGATCATATGCTCCCATTCCATCACTTGACACACGCGAATGCGAACCAGCACGCTCCGTATATGATCCGGGGTCGCCTGTTTATGATCGATTACGGATGTTTTGCTCACGACTGGAGTCGTCGGGATACTTGCGAACCCGCTTAACTCCAAAGCAACTGGGAGGCTCTTGCAGACATCTGCCTCCTCGAAATATGATTCCCCTGGCGTCTTCAGTCCCATATTGGTTGGTATACACTTGAGATCCCTCATGAGCTCGGCGACCCTAGCCCAATCTTGTTCGGATAGGTTTTCCACCAACGCAAATTGAACAACGGCAAGCGAGATGCTGTATCCAATATCCGAATCTGGTCCAGACGCGCCGCCAATGGTATGCTGTTGTGCTTGATCATGGGCATACTCAAGCCAATGAAGCAACGAGAGTTGAGACCAGCCGAAAGCCTCGACGGCATCCCTAGCAGGTGGTGAGCTGGAACTGACGTCGATATAGATGGTTTTTGGATGCGAAAGACCATTGGGCAATGGGAAGAATGTGTAGTATTTAATACTCTTCAGCTCCATCCTGGCATCGTGACTCGTGTGCAGGATGGCCCGAGAAGCAAACTCCGTACAGAATTTCTCGGCCGCATTTCTGGCCTCGTCAGTGGTAAGAGAATTCCTCCTGGTGTCTTCCCACCAGCTAAAGAACGATCTCAGTGCCTCCCGCGTGACCCCAGTTTCGAACTCCCGCACGATATCTCCGTATCTGAAACGCGGGATATCATACTTCGCAATGATTTGACAACACTGGTGGTCCTTGATTTCCTCGTGAAGCACCCGGTATTTCTTGAGAAAGGATAGATCTTTGTTACTTTGACGGAACTGCGCGTCCGACGCACACCCAATCCCGCCCGCAGTCACCACTGGAAACGGCGACTTAGAGGAGTTGTGACGAGAGTAGAACGCGTCTCGTAGAATCTGCGAAACTCCAAAGTGAGGTGCAGTAGAACCGAATGCGAAACGCGCCATCGTGGCCAAGCCCACTTTCGTCCCAAGTCATTTTTAGATTTGGCCGTATGCATCTCTTTCTCGTAACTACGCGGGCCAGAAAACCAGCCACCCAAAGAACTTCCTCATTCCAAGCTTTTAATAGCTTCAGTTGGGAATATCGACCGACATTGATTCGGTACACACCTGCGACCTGCCCATTCCTGACCGGTCGGTCAGTATGCAACGATGTATACCTCGCACGAAGTGCTTACGCTAAATCAATCGAGCTACGTTCCATGGTAGGCAAGAAATGTGCAGAGATATGCAAACCGATGCCCGTTGTTTGGTTTGTACTCTGACCCTGGAAGTGAAATTTAAAGCCATATCGATAGGTGATAAAGGAATCTTACAATGAACAGCCGACCACTGTTCAATTCAGAAAGGAGTGTTATCATAGATCATAGGTCGAACAACGATCCATAAGCACTCGCCTGTCATTCTCGGGGAAGATTCCCTGAGGACCGGAGAAAATGGAAGCAAGATGTTTCACTATGTGTGAACGCGAATTTTTGATACCGTGTAAGGTATCGGATTGCTCAGGATTAAACTAGTACGAGCGCAGTCAACAGCGATAAAATCATCAGACGTGGAATGCATACATAGACCGCCTTGCATTCGAAGGTGGATGGGAGGGATTTCATGCACGAATTGATACCTCTACTCATATCCGAGTCCGACTGTAAATTCACGTCAATCGCTGCAATATACAAGTCATGCGTGATGGCGTTCGCCTCTAGCACAGTATTGACGCTCTGGGAGGCACGAGTTATATGATCCTCGGCAGGACCACCGCGTCGTTCAGCTATGGTATCTGCAGTGTCCACAACGGATGACGACGTAGGCTCCGAAGGGAACGTGCATTCCGCGGCATCGATTGTGATCGTTTGCGCTAGGTAAAGTCAGACGTGGCCAGGAAACGCAGAGCATCATCTTACCAGTACATTCTATAGACTTTATAGTCAAAGCCTTAGACGGGGTCACCCCTACCAGGTGCTCGGGAATGGGTACCTCGACTGGTGATTTACAAGGTTCTTTGTGGATATGCAGAAGCCTTATGTCGTCAAGATAAACCTCGGCGGTCTCGATGTTTGTGAGGAATGTGACTGAGGAGACTAGGAACCTCGCGAGATTGTCGAGCTTGGGCAATGGTTCTCGAGTCCGCAATTCGAGCTCGATCGAGGTCCCCGAGATCGCCGAACAATTTACGAATTGATTTCGAAGCTAAACTCTTGAGGTCAGCATATTTCCACCGGAGATCGGAGGACTAACCTTCCCATCTCCTCCCTTTACAAATTGCAACGATTTGTCTGGATAAACGTCCATCAGTGACTACCTCCATATGTTGTATCACGAGAGAGGGTGCCTTACTGGAAGACTTCACGAGCGGTTCATCTGTTTTGCTTAGAACGCTATAAAATCCTGGGAAGAGAATTATTACAGAGCCACCACAAAACAGAAAGATACTCACCAACCCCGAAAGCACCAACTTTCGAGCAATTTTTGTTGCCATCCGCTGATGTGATGGAATCCAAGTTAAAACCAGACTTGAAGCAAATTAAGGTATCAGACCTATTTTCTTAAGCCTCCCCCAGTCCTCGTCCGTGAAAGCATTTCCGTCGTTGACGACTATCCATCTACACACCTGGTGTGACGCAGTGAAGATTACATGTTTGTTAACCAAAAACTATTGCTCACCATGACTTTGGATATATCAGTGGATTGGGACTTTTCGAGGTCTTCAGTCAGGAAGTGAACTTTGACGTTCTTCGCTTCAGCGTCGTCGGCATTTTGGATCAATTCTCGCAGTACTGGTCCAGTAAGTCAGCGGAAGAGTCGGAAATTGTCACTGCAGGCTTCGAAAAAAGCCGTATGGCCCATACCATCGAATTCTCCAGGGTAGCGAGCGAGAATGTTTACGAGCGCGCATTGGTCGACCTGGACGTCTTGTAAACCTGCCTCAGGTTTCTGGTCCTGGACAGTAGCATCTAAGGGGGCATCGGACTGACTCCCAGCGGTCGCAAACGTAGCCCCCCCATTACAGGGTAGATCCTGGGCTGTCATGAATGGAAAGGGGAGTCTGGAGAGGGAGTCACAGTGAGCGTTCGTTGGTGGTAAGAGGCGCCTGTACAGCGGAGGCGCCGCTCGCCTTGCCGTAATGATGACATAGCTACATTGTTGTTGGTCCATGAGGATCACACGTTGTGTCCCTGCTGGCAACGAGTCCTATTTGGATCCCATCGAAGTCACCCTCGATCACTCGGACGACTTCACAACATGTGAGTCAGACCCAAGGAATCTCGTCGCGTCGAAATTGTCAATTGGATAATTAACTGGCAGATTCCCAATGAGTCCGATACTTTCGGTGTTTCACCGAGTCATTCACGAATCACGATAACCTGCGACGCATGCGATGCTCTGACTCGTTCCAACATCCCACACAGGCTCTCATTTTTACAACAGCAGATGATACACACCACGATTTAGCACAGTATTATGATTAACTCACCTTCCAAATCACTGATCCATGAACTACACGGCAGAACCGCACCATCTCCCTGAATCCTGCTGCACAACATCGTGCTGCGACCCTACTATCGAACGCACGTGTTTCTCCGCATATGTATGCGCTTCGTCTTCTTCACCTTGTTCATCTCCTCGCTTGAAAAATAATCGCATCGTGCGTATACTCATGACTGCAAACGCCACAAAAATAAAACATTCGACCCCGAGGGTTGTCGCACTGGCAAGCTCTCTTGGGCGGAAAATCTGTACCGCGAGAGCCGTCGAAAAAAGCACAATTCTGAAAAATGTGCAACCGTGTCGGAAATAAGGTTCATCATGAGCTGATGATAACGTACGACCATATGAGACTGGCAATAGGAATACTGTGTGTGATGGCAAGGCATGGCATTCCTGTCCTCCTTTGACTGAGGGAACGCATGGCTACTGCCTGTCGTATTCAACGTCAGCAAGCCATGTGAAAGTGATGTCACCATAGAAACACACCGCACGTCCGGCGGTCACGAGCCCCGGATCATTATACACATTCAAAAGCGCAAACGAGAAGGCGATAGACGCGATCGTTGGAACAATCGAGCAATAAATAATGATTTGGATTGTACTTGTCGTTGAGTTTTTATTGACAACACCAGGAACAGAGAGGAAACTAAAGTTCACGGCAAGCATCACCGTTGACTACGAACCATGAGATTCATCTATCATGGGAGGCGAAGCGAAGCGGACGTACAAAAATGGTATACCGGCCCAACTCAGAGGTAAATCTGCTGATAAAATCCTTCCAACGGGGTTGGACGATAATACCATCTACCCAAATCCGTTGTACACGAAGCGCGTGTTCGCTCGGTGATCCAAGCAGAAACAGATTGACGACTCTGAATAAAGTACTGCGATTCCAGGTCTGCTGACCAAACAAAGGTGTCTCCGCATTCAAACGCGCGGATGACTGCCCATAAAAGTTCACAAACTGGTTTTCACCTAGTGGTGCATTCAGAAAGGTAGACATTGGAACTTGGTGACTTACACCCACTGAAAAAGGACATGAGTCGTGCTATATGACATCAGCAGTAGTTCACAGCGCAAAGAAGCATAATCGTACCGACGACCCAAACACTGTAAGGATCATAAATTTCCTCATCGTCTACGCTTGAGGTGAACAAGATAGATGAATAACACGCGTCAGGAACCCTTACCCTTCAGTGAGTTGACGAGGTCCAGTATTGCGACTAGTTCGTCTTGTGCAAAAGGGCTCGAGGAGGAATCAGTAGTCATCATATCTAGAAGATTAGTAAGTAGACATATGCGTTTTTACAAGGGAAATGTACCAGTCTTGGCGTAGTTCAGCATTCCTCTAAGGTCCTGGAATACTCCTTTTGGAAGAATACGGTTATGCGGGTAGTATTCGCAATGCAGCCTTGATCACATGTCTCACACGATATACTGAGAGGCAGGTCAGCATCGAGACAGAGGGTCATAGACGATGACCTGCCTGGAAGACTACCGAAAAAACATACCAATACTGCGTCTCTATCCAATATCCTGCCCACTTGTTAATGAAGAAACACGAGGGCATTTCAGACATACTGATATGGCCATATTCAGAAACCCCTTGTAAATCAGTACCAAGATCCCTCATGCAAACAGCATCCACCCAGAAGAGAAGGCGGTGCGTGTGGTCGACAAAATAGTAGTGACAACGCCGTTGATCGTCTACGTTCAAAACCAGTTCTGTGAGCTCATCCAGGGTAACGCCGTTCGTCCGGATCGCTTGCTCGATAAGCGCAATGGCACAAAAAAGAATATCCTTTTCATGATGAATGACGTTACTCTCTGTGAATATACGCTTGAAGAGAGATTTAAACTGGCGGTATAAGCTAAAAAGAAGTAAAGCGCACCAATGTTTCGTGATAGAAGAGGACAGCGCCTTCAGGATGAACTTGTCGACCCCATCCATCCGGAAGTGGCGGTAGTCTGTATTGAGACCTATCAGTGGGGTAAAATGAGCCTCATAAAAAATCAGCTCACGCAGACAAGAATTTCTGTTGCCCAGGTGGGATTTGAAGAGGTTCTGCATGTTGCCTGAAAACCCGGTGTAAGAGCGGCACTATGGCTAACACAAACACCCGTCGCAGTGGCCTCCTTCTCACCTGACTATCTTTGGGTTGTAGCGCTGGGATCCTCCTTCAGGCGTTGCTGGGACTTGAATAAACTCGAACTGATAATCGGAGACGAGAGTTTGGTATCTTGGAAGTTCATCCTGCCATCGAGTAGAGCGGTTAGGGCACGAGCTCGTCCGAGCCAGCATGATTGGGTGGCGAGTCTAAAGAAAAGGTAGTAGTAGCGCTATTGAAGCGCCGGTGAGGCTGGTGTTGCTATTTTTGCAGTTCATCGTTTTGTTTGATTGTTGTACAGAGAACAGCGACGAAATTACGTATGTACATATCTGGAAGTTGTCAATGATGGCAACGAAACATTTCATCAACTGATAAGCATAACCACCGATCATTTCCGTGCTATGGCCCTCCCCGTAAATCTCATGCTCGGTTCTCTAAGCTACTTAATTGCATGATATAATCGTCCAATGAGAAATGCATACACATGTTCGTGTCGTCGCGATAGATGTCTCAGAAAAAGTATGGTGATAAGGTAGCTATGGACAAGCCAACGATCGCAAACATGCACGTCAATTCCGAGTCGGCGCGCCCATTTCGACATCGCTGCCTGACTCTGCAGGAGTCTTCTCATTCGAGGCATCCACCTCGCCATCGTGTCCATTACCACTCCAATCAAACCTCCATGTCACGAGAAGGCACATAATCATAAAGAAACAGAGAATCAAACATTCCACGACGAAGGCAGCCGAGGTTGGTGCGGATGGACGTGGCTGAAGCGCTCTTCGCGGTGGTGATCCCGGCTCTTGGTCGTCGTCGACGGCCTCAGATGAGTCGGGCGACAAGTCACGCAGTAATGGGATTGCAGAAGGAGTAGAACATCGGTTAGGAGGGACGAGATGTCTTAAGGGGTCAAGTAAATTATGCGACACGGAGTGGGGAGTGACTTACCTACGTGTCCTAGGGGGACCCGCCGCAATCCTATCCCCTGATTCGACTTGGCGTCGTCTACAGAACGCTTAGCGACGATATAGTAGGAAAAAAATACTCACGTGCGTTTCCTTCTAAGGGCACTGGGCTCGGCATCTTCGTGGCTCTCTTCGACGTTGGGGCGTCGTCGTCTGTACACGGTATGCGATGGGGTCATTATAGTGGACAAATGAGCGCTTACCGTCGCGTTCGAACAGGTGGCCCTAGTTGGCCGTCCTCTGCAGAATCGACTTGCAGAGGGCGTGTTCTGTAGACTAGTTAATAACATGCGTAATGGAACAAAACTCACTGGCGCACCCGAAGACCTGTCTGCCCCCTTCTGCGGCAGACACTTCGTCTTCGAGTAGGCGTGAGCTACATACTAGAACTCAGCGATAGAGTCGGGTAGCAAATCAGCTAATCCATACCTACCTGGGATCTGGGCGTGACTCACTCCTACTGTTGTCTGAGGTACCCTTCTTCCGTTGTCTAGAAAATTTTCAGCAATGAAGTGCTAAGCACTTAGAGAGTCACTCCTCACTTATAACGCCTCTGGTACTCATTAGAATGAGCTTTATAGGCGTCAAGCTCGGCACCTGTCCTGTGGGTGTGTAAGGGAGAGCAGCATATGGGGGATTGTGATGAACTCACAAATTAGCACGTCGCCTTCTCTGACGCTCCTTTGCTAGGGCGCGGCTGCGAGTACGCTAGAACACCTTCAGCAGTGATTGATGATAGAATTGAATATTTGAATACTCACCTGAGCCGGCGTCATCTCTGAGATCTTCTTACTCATAGCGCTGAATGAAGAAAACGGGTGATTTATGTAATAATGCGGTAGTTATAGGAGGAAGGTGGTGGTTGAGCGACGTTGAGGACTCGTTGCTCTGGGCTCGGAGAACATGATTGGGTCACGCGTTACGTAGAATAATGTCACACCAGTGGGAAATGAGTCACGCCACTATGGTCCATTATAATTGGTCCATTGGTCCAAGTCACGCTCACATTGCAACCACATCAACGTTTCAACGCTCATGAAATTACATACAGAAAGAAGTGCCATGAGCTAGCCTTCAGCCACTAGACTGGTAAGTAACCCTACAACCAGTCAGTCGTTTCTGTGCTATAGTATCCCGTAGGTCTTATAATTACCGAGGCTAATTGCATGATATGATCGTCGAGTGAGAAATACATTTACCAGTGTTCATGTCGTCGCGATCATGGACAAGTTAACGATCGCAAACGTCATCAGTTTTGAGTCGCCAGGCCTAGCTAGACATCACTTCCTGACTCTGCAGGAGTCTTCTCGTCCGAAGCATCCACACCATCCTCAGGTCCACCACTGCTCCGATCGAACCTTCGCGTCACGAGAAGGCACACAGTCATAAAGAAACAGATGATCAAGCATTCCGTGCCGAGGGTCACGATGGTAGCAAGTTCTTTCGGCATGAAAAGCTGCGTCGCTAATGCCACAGAGAAGAGTACGATTCTGCAACAATGTAGGTAAGTAGAAGTGAAATGTCACGACGGGAGATACAGGTAACATACGACCATATAAGGCTCGCCATTGGAAGACTGTGCGTGATGGCAAGGAATGCCATCCCCATTTTAATTTGATCGAGCGAGCGCATGGATTCCGCCTGCAATGACTAAAATGAACGGCTTGATTGAATGTGATTCTTCGCTACGAAGACCTACCGTATCGACAGCATCCATGAGTTCCGGATTACTGTACACATTCAACAAGATAAACGAGAACACAATGGAGGCGACCGTAACAACGATTGAGCAATAGATCATGATTTGGGTCAAAGTTACCCCGGTTGATTTGATAACACCGGGAACAGCAAGGAAGCTAAAGTTCACGGCAAGCATAACTGTTGACTACAAACCCTAAGACTCATCCATCATACGAGGCGAGATGGACTCACGAAAATGGTATACCGAGCGAACTCTGCTGTAAGCCTGTTGACAAAATCCTTCCAACGTGGCTGGATAATCATGCTGTCAACCCAGACTCGGCACAAGCGACGAGCATGTTCGTTTGGTGATCCCAATAGAAACAGCTTGATGATTTGGAATACAGTATGATGATTCCAGCTCGGGAATTCGAATACTGGTGTATCCGCGTTCAAACGTGCGCAGGGCTGACCACAAAAGTTCAGAAACTGGTTTTCAGCTGGCGCTGCGTTAGAGATACCAGATATCAGATATATTGAATGATGCCCACTGAAAAAGGTCATCAAGCGTGCTTTACACATGATTAGCATGATTTCACGAAGTGACAATGCGTATTCGTACAAATGACCCAAATATTGTGCGGGTTGGTGATCTTGTCATCTTCAGTGGAAGTCAGCGAGTCGACAAAGGACAATAGATAACTCGTACCCTTGAGTGAGTTGACGAGGTCTGACATTGCAACAAGTTCGTTTTGTGCAAATGGGCTCGAAGAGGAATCAGTAGTCATCATATCTTTACGTTAAATGAGTACACAGTGTGCAGAGTTAAATAAAAAGGATGTACCAGTCTTGGCATAATTAAGCATTCCTCTGAGATCTTCGAAGACACTTTTCGGAAGTATGCGATCGTGGGGGTAGTATTCACAATGCAACCTCAAATCCACGTCATGTCCATGATTCTTGACTTGGGATCAGCATCAAAAAGGATCGCGGCAGGTATAGACATACCTGACTATCTACGACAAACAGCATACCAGTAATATGACTCGATCAGATACTCTAAACGCTTGTCAGCGAAAGGAATTAGGAGCACATCGAACGTACTGATGTGGCCATGTTTGGAAAGCCCCTGCAAGTGGGTGTCGAGTTGAGCCGCGTTAACCGGATCCACCCAGAACAGAAGGCGTTGTGTGTGGTCTACAAAGTAATAGCACCAGCCATGACCATTCACGTTTAAGACGAGTTCTGTGAACTTATCCAATGTAACAGTCGGTGTGTCGATCGCTCTCTGAATGAGTTGAATGGCGCAACAGAGAATTTTTATTTTGATCTCGTTGTTGCAGATATCACTCTCCGTGAACACACGCTGCCGGAAATGAGTTTACAACGAAGGTATTTCGGCGAAGAACGTACCAATTCTGAATGATAAAACAGAACGTTTCCTTCAGGATGGATGTATCGGTTCCATTCATTAGGAAGTTGCGGTCTAAAGTTATGAAGCACTATACGCAAATTGGTTCGAAAGATAGGCTTACACAGCCGAAAGCTCCTGTTGCCCGGGTTGAATTTGAAGGGGGTTGGGCTGTCGACTGTAAGGATGAGAGCACTGAAGCGGGGTAGATAAATATTCCTGGAATCCCTACCTAATGCCCCTTTGCTGATAGCGCTGTGATGCTTGTTCGGGCGTCGCAGGGACTTGTTTGGGTACAAGTCGGTAGCCAGGGAAGAGAGCTTTGTATCTGGGTAACGCGTCCTGCCAGAGAGTAGCAGGTTGCTCAGGCACAACTGCAAGAGTCCCCTTGCGCTGTTGTTGTACTTCGGGACTGCGTGAAACGTTTCGAGGATATTCTGTTATACAGCTGTTATCCGAGTCCACCGGCAGCACTGCAGGGATGTCGCTGGCATGCAGGGAAATTTGGGGTTCACCAACGCGGCACACACTTGTTAGAGTTGACCTCCACACAGAAGCGAACCAGATCCGAAATATGGACGCAATGCAACCCACTGATAAGCGGAAGCGACGAATGAGCGAGAAGATGAAGCGTAAAAGGCGTGCGTGAAGCCCAGTCAACATCTTCTCCCAACGAGGAGCGGAAAAGCAACTACACAACCGTGCTGGAACGTTTCGAGCCTTCAAATTCAACTTCAATTCATCGAATTGGCCCTTTGGAGTCAAAGTCCGGCATTGAAATTTGAAACTGCGCTGGCATCAACTTCTCTCGTTGCTTTCACTGCCGTGTGCCTGCCACAGATAGCACTCATTCAGCATCCACCGAACGGATGATCGTCTGAATTCATGAACTCGGAGACGCCACTGAAGCATCATTGTCGCGAGATTCACAATCTTACAAGCGTGGTAGACGAGGCCGATATCAAGATTCAGATCGAAATCGAGCACGTCTGGTTGACATTATGTTTGAATTTGATCGATATCATTCAGTGGCGCGCTCATATGCTAATGGACACAGCCCGGTCATCGACAGTTGCATCCCTATCATGCCTGATCGCGACCGTCCTTCAAGTTGGCACGTAGTACTATGTCTATGTTGTCGAATCGCAAAGTACTGGATCTCCTTACTTTGTACAACACTCTGCATCAGAGTCTTCGTCCTTCAGGTCGTGATTTTGGCACACGCAAGAGCCGCAAGTATGCATTGCCGGCGGATCCTTGAGATCGTGCAATGCGCCCAACGAACATTGTGTTCTTCTCTCGAAGGTTTAACCAAATTCACAGATTTAGCAACGTCGCCGAGCGTACCCCATATACTAGCGTACTGTCCGTCGGCTGAATTCGGTTCGCCATTCAAGATGTGATCCTGTGGGCTAGTCCCATCCCCGCTCACCTTTAAGGTTTTCTTAACCCTTTGTCACGGACAAGTACGTGAATGACTGTAGGTCAGATTTCTACTGCCCCGTATATGCGATCTATTGCCTGTAGTGTTCTATTCCTTTTAAATGCAATCCTGCTCTGGCGTCAATTGATGAGGAAATCAGAACTCGTTGCCTTCGACTCATAATGCTGGAAGAATTTGTAGTGATCGCATGTACTGCGACGCGCGGCCGTGAAACAAAACCACGATAAAGGGATGTACACCAGCTCAACCTCTGTCCCAGAAATTGACATGACGACAATTCGTAGGAATGCTGGAACCAAAGACGAACTTCTGTATGAAGAATGCGTTCGGAAAACTTATCAGTGTGGACCAAATCAATGCGTCTCATCTCCACCGCATGGTCGAAAACACACTACCCATGCAGGTAGCTAAAACAAGACAAGACTTTAACTTTGCGAGGCGGCTGGTTTCATCCACGGCTCTGAGTCTCTCGAAGCAGGCTCGAGGTGGGTGTGCTCATTGTGCCATCGTGAACCGCTCTGCTTGAAGGCTGAGATAGATCATTTGCTGGTGGTGGCTAATGGGATGTCAGCGCTTCAACCCTTACGAGGTCAACCAATCATCTCCAGAAAAAGCATACACAAAACTTGTTTGATTCGGATTTGTTGACCCCTTCAAGCTGGCCATCGCGAGTATGAGGCCCGCCTCGCATTGCGGAGCGTAGGTCGATTCGACGTCCACCGGGCGTCCCTATTACAAGCCTTTAATTTTTTTCCTATCCGTTTTCTTGGAGGGGCATTGGATAGGGCCACAGTGTCAGGATCTTCCTCAGTGCGCGTCTCCGGAGATGTCATCGTTAGAGTGGGTGGTGACCGTGATTGGCCGGTATCCTGAACGCAGGAGGCGGTGGCTGGCAGTAATGTCAGATATGGAGACAAAAGGGTCGCCAACCTTGTCATAGTCTAATGCGGAGGCAGGCGTGCACGACTGTAACTCAAGCTACGGCGTTATGAAAACCCGTTTGAAAACAGAAATGGATAAACTCGGACCTCGAGGAGACCAGTACCGCCTTTCCTACGGGACCCAGACTAGTGGTGAGAAGATATGCTCCACACACTTGCCGTGTAGGGTGGGATCACAGTCCCTGTCGCAAACCTGGTTGAGTCTGGTGCAACATCTACTGCGAACACGAGGTTTGTGTCCTCCACGCAGACAACTTTCTCCTGGAGCTCTGTGTCTCATACACTCGCCCCTTCCATCGTTCCACATGCTACCCATTTCCCATCCCCATCCTTTGATATCGGAATGGTGCTTACCTCTTCACTGTCTGCAACTCCCCATCGTCTAGTCCCATGCACATTGCCACTCAAAAGACGCTTCCCGTCCGGATGAAAAGCAACCGCCCATACACGGTCAGGGTCCCCGGCATCAAGTACCAGTGTCATATATCTTAGCAAATTGTGAGTGTGGTCCAATTACTTTGAGCTGTAGTCTGTTACTCACTGGCCCGGGACTTCATCTGCAAGGATATCCCCACACAAAGAATAGCATTCGAAACGTCAACGAGCAACGATTTCGCGCCGGCGGTACCACTTCGCGCTGCGCCGACCGCGACGAACCCTTTTAGCTATTCTTGTCCTAGCAGGTTGTTGGGACTTTGTAGGTAGATTTGATATGGTGACTTGGTGCATTGCGACACACTCGAATCGAAGCTTGAAGCTGCCGGGGCGTCATCTCATTCCCGTTCCAAACTCTCGTGGTCGCACACGACATGGGAACAGACAGGAAATCGTGAAGTTGGAAGTATGGATGATACATACTGCGGTCATGAATTAGCTACCAATATGCATCGCTAGTAATAGGTAGATAGCATTACCTAACGTCTTGAAACCATTTCACGATGAACGTCCAGTCTGCACTCGACCAACTCGCTACCTACCGTGCTCAAAATACCCGTATATCCCAAGACATCTTTGAGAAAGGCGCGCTCATACTCCAGAAGAATGTGCTCCACAAAATGGGGGACGAAAGTACGTCCAGCATCAACGCCACGTTCTCTCCACTCATATGACCGTACATATCTACTCCAGGCTGGTCATTCTTGGAACAGCTCGCACTCGCTGCGATAGACGTTGGACGGTTGGAAGTTTCGGACGTATGTATATCTCCTGGGGTTTGGATGGTCGCGCTCACACACTCGCTGTCGCTGGATACTAGCAATGCCTCCGGACTCTCAACGACAAGTTCCCAGGTTCACCACGAGTGGAATGTCTTACAGGCATCCGGATGGAAGCGACAGAGACGCCAGAGGTTGCACTCAAGTACTATGCGGAGCTGTTGGAAGCGGATCCTACCAATGCGGTACGTGGTCCAGCATAATCGTCATACTTTTGTCCTCATCCCATCTCAAGGCAATTTGGAAACGCCGAATTTCGATATTCCGACGCACGGGCAAGATCGACAAGGCGGTTCACGAACTGTCACAGTACCTCGACACGTTTTATACCGACGTCGAAGGTTGGTTAGAGTTGTCGGACATTTATGCGACCTGTAATCAGTTTGGTTCCGTTCTCATGGTCTCTGGGGCGTATGACCTGACCAACCGGACAGATATGAATATTCGCTGCAATCACTCATGCACGTCCTCCTGCTTGCGCCACAAAATCCATTCTACGTGCTGCAAGTGGCCGAGACGGCGTACACGGCTGGCGATCTCCCGCTTTCGATCAAAATGTTCCTCACGGTGGTTGATATGACGGACGGTGACGATTGTGAGCCACCTGTCGAATCAACAGCCGCTTGGGATTACCGTGCGTGCGTGGTACGGTGTCAAGTTGGTGAGTACCTTGCCATGCCGTCTTTGAATGATCTTAATTTTATTTAGTGTACGAGACGTATGGCGCGGGATGCACGGTTGGCAACGAATTCTCCCTCAAATACACCCCCTCCGAAGAACGTCGAGATACTCGACGAGCTTGCGACGGAGCGTTTACGGGTCGTGTACTCGAGCTCTGGTGAAAGGGGCGGGATTGCAAAGGGACGAGAGGAAGTGTTTGCTTGGGTTGCTTCTCCTTGAGCTTCCTTGTTCCCTGGTAGGACACCTGCAAGGGATGCCTGTTACGCTACCATGACTAATTTGCTAATCTCGACTATGGCTTCCTCGTGCACGTAGTGACTGCCAGGGTCGATTGTGAATAGAAGTCAGTCGGCAGCGTCATTTTGATGGAAAGCAATCAGATTCCCTCGATGGACGATGACCTCGAAGTAGAGTCGAAACATGCTTCCGATGCAGGGTGAACTCGCACGAATTACAAGAAGCTATGACTACCTTTTAACAGTCAAATAGGGAAAACACTGTCCGAAGCAACCCAACAATGGCAGTTAGTTGTCTGTGGAATGAACTAGGTACTGGTGGCGACCCGTTGGAAACCCGATAATTTCGCGGATTTGTGAACGGTACGGGCACTGCTATTCATTAATTAACTGAGTTTTGATGAGTGGGTTGGACGTACAAAGGCGGAAGACTTGATTCTCTGGACCGGACCGAGGACATACGTGTTTATCTATGCGAGCAGCACGGGCACGGTCTGAGATATGAGGATGATTCTGTGAACCTCATCGACGATGGTACGCTAGAGGAACGGGACGGGACGGGGTTGGAATGACGTCTTCCAATATTAATGTCACTGACCGGTTACCGAGAGAAGCCAGGCTCTCCTTGAGCTCCTCCGTTTTCTTCTCGACGGCGCTCATGTCCTCCAAAACGGCCATCGCTTGGTTCGAAGCGGGGTTCTCTGCGAGCGGTGTACACCCGGGCTCGATCATCACGACTTGAGTTTGGTAATAGTTTAGTCTAATTATGTGGATCACGTTTGGGATTGTATCGTACCACTAGTAATGCCTGGGCCGGGGTCCTGATCTTTGCTGGGATCGGGATCGGGGATGGACATGGGTGGCAGTGCGAGCGGGGAGGTGCGTCTGGGCGTTGGGCTGTACGAGGGGCGGCTGATAGGGGAGGGGGTGGTTTAGCGATGAAACCGCGGACGGGGAAGCATGAAACTTACGAATTGGTACGGCGTTTGAGTTTCGGTGTGCGTGTGAGATGGAGAGGGAGGGCTCGCAGCGTGCCGTCTGCTGCCTGCTGCTTAGGGCCTTTTGGAGTCATGAGTGCGGTACAATGAAGCCACTGAGATAGGGGCGGTGCATAGTGTCCCTATGAAATCAATACATTGAATACATTGACTTTCATAGGGGCCATTTGGCAGATAGAAGGGTATAATTAAGCTTATCATTTCGTTCTCTGCCACGCGCTATCTGAACATGCGTGAGTTCTGCGATTGTCACTGCTGCAATATCGTCGACACTTGCTTAATTTGGTAACCAGCTAGGCGTAGCGCCACGTGTCTATGTACGTGTCGTTGGCCATCCGCTCAACGTTTCTGTAACTCCCACATTGTCATTGTCAAGATGTTCGCTGAAGAGCTCAAGACCCTTCGTAGACTCGGTTTTCGTCACTGTACGTCCCTTGCTGCGTTGCAGTCAATCTCGTTCTGAGTACAAATGTGCTTTTTCAGCTTCTTCTCCAGATACTCAACTTCGCGTCAGTCATTGCGTCAGGTTTGATGCTATGGAAAGGCCTGGGTCTCTTTTTCAACACAGAGTCACCGATTGTTGTGGTCCTGAGGTACATATCCGCATATTTCAGGGTAAGGACCCTCTGACGCATTAGCACGTAGCGGCTCCATGGAGCCTGCGTTCTATCGCGGGGATCTTCTCTTCCTGACCAACCCTTCCAATGCACGGTATCAGACCGGTGACATCACGGTGTACAAGGTCCCCAATGCGGAAATCCCAATCGTGCATCGTGTACTCGAAACGCATGACATTTTCGTGTCTAATTCTACCCGCAAATCCAAGAAAGATCCGTTCGTGCAGCCGTTTCTGTCAGCTTGACCGTCTTGTTCACAATTGGTGGCTAGGTTCGCGAAATACGCGCCAGGACCGAACCAACTTATGCTCACCAAGGGCGATAACAACCACGTTGACGATGTAGAGCTGTACCAAGGTCTGGAATATCTTGAACGACGCCACATCATTGGCAAAGTCCGCGGGTATGTTTCGCATGACTCGGAGGTTTTCTCTTGTTGACGTTTTAATATTTTTTTTCACTCTTAGCTTCCTGCCATATATAGGCTACGTAACAATCGCGATGGTGCGCATGAGTTTTCATTCGAGCCACTGATCTCCGTGGTCTTTCTGGCAGGATCTCAGACTGACTCGGATAATTTCTTTTCGCAGAATGATTTTCCGCAGCTGAAATATGCGCTGCTGGGTGGACTGGGATTACTAGCACTGATACAGCGCGAGTGATAACGTACTATAATAGTTACCCTGTGTCGGGATCAGATCCAGATGTGTAAATTGGCGGGTGATTTGATCACACGGTATTTGGAGGTGTTGCCGCTGACAGAAAGGGTGCGGCTGCGCGAGATATTTCTCATAGAGATTGTGTCCGGTTTATCGCGGTGAACTTGGCGGGGATGATCACGTGGAGAAAGAGACGGAGCGGGACCGCAGAGAGAAAGTGCAAACGTTGATCCACGGCTGTGAATGCTTCCAGAAGACAGTTCGCGTGTTCGAAGAGGTTATTATGTAATCAAAAACAAATGGTGGTATCCGGGGTCCTGATCGAGACCCGGAGCGGTATGTCCCGCACTGTCCAAGGAGGTGCATTGTGCAACTCGCGACTATTCGTCATTCCCTCTTCTTCTTTCTCTTCCTCCTCCTCCTCCTCACCCGGTACAACTTTACCACTTTTTTCGCCTATTTTCTGGCTCTACGACCGTCGTCGTGAGCCACCTCGTTATGGAGTCGTCCCCACTCGCCGACCCGCCCTCTCAGCACCACTCACAGCCAGGCCCCGCCCCATCCTCTGGCCCGTATGTCCATCTTTTCTGCTTCTGATAATCCCCCTCACTCTTCACAGCCAAATCCGTTCGCGAGTCACCGTCGTTTGTGCGGAGGTCCGTACAGGTATCTCTCATTCCTGTCCAGCAGTTGACCCCTTCCCAGTGCAAGCGTCTCAAGCTCAAGTGCGACCGGCGTACGCCCTGTGGCTCATGTACCAAACGCGACACCGTGGCTAGATGCGTCTACTCGCCTGCCGCTGCAGAGAAAGTGTCCGTACCCCTGTTGTTCTCGTCCTCCTGCTTTCCCTCACTCCCTCCCATCAGCGACCTGCACTCCCTCAACAACCGCCTCATTCAAGTAGAGTCCCAGCTAGCCCAGTTTACTGCACCAGGCGCCCGTTCACACAACTTTTACAACCAACCGTCCGGCCCATCAACCCACGCCGATCGTCCCCTCCTCGCAGTCGGACAGTCAGGATCGTCTCTCGCCATTTCCCTCGATGACATCACCGCCATTTGGCTCGACGAACTCGACATCAACAAGGATATCCTACCCGTTCAACCTGCTCCTTCTTACCAACCGTGTCCCGCGTACTCGTCCAATCATGTCAAAGTTGAACCAGCACCGACTCCACTTCCGACTCACGATGCTCCCATCTCTTCTGACCCGCCCGTACATCTCCTCTTGCCCCAATTATCGACTTATTACGCGTCTCCGTCACCTACGGCCACGGAACCCCCTTCAGTAAATTCGCGCTTGTTCGTACATCTCCCGTTTGCGCCACGAAGGCGACAGAAGCTCTATGACAACGTGGAAGACGTGCTCAAGATGCACCCTTGTTTCAATTTCAAGCATTTCAAGGATCGTGCAGAGGCAATGTTCAAGTGGTCTTCCGAAGTCGACGGACATGATGGTTCACCCGCTGACCCTTCCATGACTCAGGGTGGCGCAGCCGGTACGGTTTCAACCGCTAACAAATTAGAGACCGCTCGTGCCATATTTTTTGGGCGTTCGGGCACGCCTGCCTCGAGTCGCGCGTCGTCCTACACCCCAAAGCCCACACTCTCCTTTTTCGCGGCTGTGGCAGCGGCCTTCGCATTAGGTACGTTAGTCGACAGAGAGATTGCCGAGGAAGAAGCCCGTTTGGATGTCGCACATGGTGACGGTGTAACTCCGGATGATTCGTCCCGCCCCCCTGTGCGGAAGAAGCCAGATCTACACCCCGTTTCAAACAAAAAATGCAAAGGCGTTGCCAAGGATGCAATATGCTCACCCGCCGCACTTTTGGCGCTTTCCCAACAAGCCCTATCATTGTTCGAAAATTCGAGTCCGTACGATCTAGACTTCCTCGTGACTATGATCCTCCACGTGCTATATGCGCTACATGACAGCAGAGCTCGTGTGGTCCACACACTTTTGCCCGAGGCAAGCACTTTCGATCGTTGATGAGCGATGGCTAATCACGAATATATTTTATCTTGATAGGTTGGCAAAATGGTCAACATAGCTCGCACCATAGGATTAGATATGGATCCTGATGAATTTCCGGGCAAATTCAACCTTTTCGAGGCCGAGTCGAGACGGCGACTCTGGTGGGACATCTTCTATTATGATTTGTGAGTCGTTCACCGCGTATAATTTCCGTGGCTTATTCGCGGGGACGTCGCAGGTTTATATCGGATTACATGGGCCGATCGCCCCTCATCTCGGACGCTGAACATACTACACGCCTTCCTATGGATGTGGATGAAGATGTATTCACCCCGGCCTGCACGTCGATTCCTCTTCCGCGAAATCCGCTTTCGTTGTTAGAACCGAATTCCTCAGATTTCAAATACTTTGGTCTAAAATGCCGGTACGCTACCATGTGCAGTTTGTTCGGCCTCATGCTTACTTTGCAACCAAGTCTTGCACAGCTAGTCAAAGATATTAAAAGACGTTCCCTCAGGGACTCCATTCAAAATGATCCGACTGCACATGAGCAATTTACGCTGGAGCAGGCAGCCTCATGTGCAAACGAAATCAAACAATGGCTTGCGGATCTGCCATCGATATTCCGAATGGATATTGATACCGACCCTGGGACCACGCAGGCGCCACGGTCAGATGGGCAACCCCCAACAACCAACTCCGCGGAGTCATCCAGTTTGTCTCCCGTGCTTATGGCTCAACGGTGCGAGTTGGTGGTAACCGCACAAAGATTGATCATGAAGGTTTACATTCCCTTCTTGCGACCGTCATATGGCCACGGAAACTCGACCTCGTACTATCAAGCTACAGTCGGTACCTTCACTGCCGCCCACGTGATCATTCGTTCGCTCAAGGCACTGTGTTCAATGTGGAAGCAACGTCCTGACCTTCGGGGACGACGTCCGATGCCTGCGCTATTCAGCTTCTACTCGTTCGGTAGGACACTCTTCGACGCAGCGGTCGCATGTGCGCACAACGTGATCAAGGATCCTCACAGCGTCTGGGTGCACACTGCCTTCGAGGACGTCAATCTTGCTCTCGAGGTCTTGCGAGATCCAATGCTCAATACAGGGCGTGGTCCTATGCGCGGGGGGGTTGAAGGGGGGGTGCATGAGGCCGTCAAGATTGTCGAACTGTTGCAACGAAAGGCTGAGGGTGCGCGCTCTGGTAGTTCGGAGGCTGTTTCAGCCGGCACAAAGAGAAAACATGATGAGATCGAGGCGGAAGTGGAACAGCTACGCCACGGCTTTCGTCTTCCGTTCGTCGGTGCCCCCGTCGTGTCGACCAGTACGTCGGCGCATGTCATTGATTCTACAGCTCCGCCATCTGTCCTTGCTCCACGTTCTGCGACTACACCGTCTGCGTTGCCTTCTGATCAACAAGCTCCAGCGACGAGTCGCGTCAGCCCCTCTACCGAGCAGTCCAGACGTCCGCCATCCGCAGTATCATCCGTCGGATCAAAATATGCGTCAGATCCTTGCAAGTCCAAAGACAAACATGCCAAGAAAGTGCCTTATCCGCAGACTGGTATTCGTGTTCGATCGGGGAAGGAGTCAGCGCCGTTCACTAAGATCTGTATTCCGCCTGTTACGTCCGCGGCACCTGGTGCAGACAATGACCCTTCTCCACCTGTGCGCCAGGTCTCGATAGCCCCGAGTCCGGCTTTGGAGCATCCACCGTATCCACAGCATTCAGCCTCTTTCCCGCCAGTTTCACAGACCGTGAGTATCCCCCAGGCGCCTCAGAAGTTGGATGGTGGTCCAGTCGAGTTCTTGGTTCCGTTTGGTACTGGGGACGAGGCAACGCCACCGCATTCACAGGTGAACATGGATATGCCTCAGTCGCGACGGTACTGCCAACCCGAGATGAGCCAAGAGATATCAAGTTCTCAGGGAGCCCCCAAGGCCTCCGCAGGCGTTGCCACCTTTGAGCGATCGCACAACGGCCCGTACCCTGGTTCGAGCCCCGCATCGTATGCACCGTCCAGTGGAAGCTATTCGAACATCAACTCACCGTATACAAACGGTGGTACGCAGTTTGCTCCCACGCCTTCGCACGAACAACCATCGACCTCATTTGACATGCCAGCTCCTACACAAAGCTACTATCCCTATGAACCCCAACCTCAAGCCCACTCGTTGCCGCTAGTCGGGGTGAACCACAGCGCGGACGACGTGTCATATCAAATGCGGGATCAAGCAGCGTCTCAAAACGGTAGTATCTTCCAGTACCCGCACGACAAGCACCACCAAAGGATGTATGCTTCAGAACGACACGCCTCTGTACCACAGTCGCCGTTTACGGAGCAACACGCGCAGTCAATGACCCAAGCATGGACCCCACAAGCGGGCACGATCTCGGAAGAAAGCGGCTTCTGGCGTTCTTACGATCCATTCACGGCATAAGTCATGACGTGCAAGATTCTTTTTGACGCAACGCCTTTTTCACCTCTCATGCTTTCTCGTCTCCGCTTTGTCATCCACCTTCTAATCCTTTGGTTGAACGTCTAATTGTTCTCGCTCTGTCACCGCTTCAATGGTTGGAAGTTCATGGCCGCTGTGGATCACCTTTGTATTGTAATATGCTTCTCATTTTACTAGCTGCTTACATCTTCCTGTCGAACTTTTCTTTTCGGCTATTGGATTCGCATGTAAACTCACTTCGAGCGTATATGATGTACGCCCATGATACCTGTGCACGCTTGTCTACGTAACTTTACTCGTTCCCCTGCAGATTGTTATGTTATTTTTTCAGTGCCTGTCCTCTACATAATTCTCCTCTTCGTCTTCATATGTAGTGTAGCCTTAGCAGAGTCCAAGATTCCTTAGAATTCATTTCGTTCGAGCAGGTTCATTGGGGTTGTAGGTTATCGCCGCATCTGACGTGGGACCTGAACGTAACATTGAGCCCTAGCACAGTGACTGTGCCTAGCGCCAGGGCAGCCTATCTCGCGTGACTTCTCCCATTGATGCCACCAACCCGAGGAAGGTGCCGGCCGTGCGCGTGAGGTACGACCCGATCCTGAAGTGCCCTGCAGGTGCCTCGTTTGAAAATGGGCCTATGCTCGCGTATTCCATCTCGACGTTTCGATCAGAAAGGCCGTGAGAGGTATGATGGCATCCTGATCAGTTGTCGATGCGCTTCGCGCCTTCGACTGACCCGTCGGTGGGGGCGTTGCGCCGGTTCAGTGCGCGACTCGGATGGGACGGGAGGGAACTAAGGAGGGATATCCGGACGGCCGTAAGGCGAGCGGACGATGAAACGCGACAGTCCATGTACGTGATACACTGTTTGCCCAAGAACATGTGAAGACGCAAATGATACAATCCAAGAGTTCTGAATAGGACCGACCGTCGTTTCGAGTGCTTCCATTCGAAGTGGAATTGGAAACTGACAAACCCGTGTTCTGCGTGGTTCGATATGCCCACGTGGGTGTTATCCTCGGCAACACGTCGTCGTGTTTGAGCCAGAAGCGTCCTGACCCGAGTGTCGCCTCTGGGCGCTTCTCGCGTTGTTCGGATTTTAACAGGTGTAAGAAGGCAAACGATCGAGTTGTTCCGTACGATATGCTGATAATAACGTTAGCTTCGGCGAAAGTGACGACTGATAAACTTTTCCAAGCCGACGACGTGAGTGCTTCCCGACTCACGGAACACACACGATCATACAGGGTGCGGTACGACCCGGCGAAAATGGATGTGGTTGTTTTGATTCGGATGGACCACGTCTCCGTCACGATGGTGCACATGGGCTCTTGAAGAGATCGCTATTTGGATGTCCCGCTTGGCTGATGTGACAGACCGCGTCCAAAGAGTGATGAGACGAAAGAGCGGGTATCACATACCCAAAAAACACCCCACGGGACTCGGAATCGTAATGGAATGCGGCATTGGCCCAAGGAATGGGATGAGACATGGTTCTCCCGATGCCCCGCATGTCGACGACCACTCAGTTGACGGGTTTTTCCTGGTAGCAAGTCGAGTGGGTGGCTCCGTTGCGCAAGAACATGAGGTGATGGCGACAGTAAGTATACGAGAGATCTGCAAGGGTGCAATTATCATCGAGACGCGGCCCGGGCGAGCTACTTGAGGGCCGCCAGCACCAACTTAGCCGCCACATCTTGATCCGTCGTGGGAAACGAACTTTATTTGAAACATCCATCATCGTGTTTGATGAAGTTCATCTAATGACGTGTCTCGGGCCACCGTGACGGCGCCGCGTTGCGACACGGATGAGAATCCTTTTGAACATTCACGGTAAAGTTTTATTCGGCTGATCATAATGGAATAAAGGGGACCACGGGTACGGATTTCAATACTTCAATCATGGTTCCGTCCGGCGAGTATTGATGGTTTCGATGTGTATTTGATTCCTTGAGTGGCGCCGTCACCATAGCTGGCACGTGAAGTTCCGGTCTGTTTGCCCGCTTCCCTTCTTAGCGCCAAGTCCAGAACCATCCAGCTCATACTACTGATAGATTGGACGCCTTAGGAATCGTGGTGATGATTATTACTTGCAAACCCTTGAGTGCGGCGCTGCTGAAGTTGATTTTTTATTCCCCAGTCCGAGTCTGGTTACCCATTGATGTGCGACAATTCCAACGATGAACTTATCGCGATAATTTATCTGAATCAAAGTTACGTTATTCATCCGAATGCCCATGCTCCCGGAGCGTTTTGTGTGATCTTTCGAATAACCGGACGCGAAGTACACGCTACACGATCCGACAATACTTCAAATTACGATGTTCCCGGAAATGTCCTTTTGTCGTGTTGGTGGTAAAGAGAGCTCAAACCTATTACCACGCGAACGCAGTCAGTCAATCTACTCCTATCCACGTAAAGCTGACGACAAGTAGTAAACGTCGCGGCATTTTCATCTGATGACTTTCCCCTACGTCGGATCTGACAGCGCGCTTGATGAAAACGGACGCGAAATTGAAGCAGGTGGGATCGTTCTCCTGGATACGCTCGAATTCTGCTCTGCTGGCGGATGCTAATTGGTGCGTTCGGTTCCCCCTTTATAGCCTGAGTTTGCTAAGAAGCACACAATCTCCCCAGTCTCCCCGTTGTCATTTCACTTGCGTTTCAGCCCTTCGATACAACGCACACTCGGAGGTTATGTCTGACTTGTTGCGGTCGATTATGACGAGTCGTCTGGATAATAACTATGTAACACGTGCGTGCACGCCACGCCATCTGAGTCGCACCCGATTTAATCACGACTTCTTTGACTCTAGTCATGATTTACACTTCCATCGGACATGATCACAGTGAGTCATTCATAGTTACACGTGCTCCTCCATGCTGGACTTACCTTTCTGCTCTCAGTCCTTACCTTTTCGTATGAGGTATGCTACGTATCTGTCGGCGTTATTTATGGAGCTGACACATCATGTATAGTAAACTTGCTTCGTAGGTCGAATATGTTTGGCCCGGGTCCGCTCTTATGTCCGCGCCGTGAATGTTGAGTTGACTGAGCTGACTACAGAAGCGGTCTTGGTCTTGGGTCTCCGTTCTGTTCGTCCTGGTGAGCATCTCGGAGCATCCCGGGCACTACAAGGATAACCTACATGATACCAGATCCAATACGTCGGGCTTTGTGGCGTCATGCCAAATCAGCAATTTGTCCATGGCCTTAATCAACACTTGCGGCACTTAACTGCACTTAACCACACTTGTCTGGAGCATTGGGCAGTGTTTCAGGCTGGTTAAGTGTGGTAAGTCCCATGACAAATTGCTGATAGTGTGTGTCGATATTCGTGTCAACGAGTTCAAAAGCCTATTCGACTGACCTGGTTTACACTCTCAGTAAGCTGTAGAGTTTAAACGCCATACTGTTCGTTTCTACCTGGCCCTTCGGAGGTAAGTCCTTACGCTGCCGCGGGAATACCCGCGAACTTAGTTGTTTCTCCCCCTTAGACATATGTATTCAGCTTTAACTTGTCCACGACGCTCAGCAGCAAATGATGTGATCGCGCATAGGTGTAAATACTCTCGTTTAATACTCCCCATGTTCGCTCTGTTCAAGCGTACTTCCAGGCACCATACTCACTATCGTTGGCACATGCGTAATGTTAACTTTTATTAGGGCCGCGGACTGTGCGTCTTTGTACTGATCATTTGGAACGAGGTGTGTAATCGTGGCAACTATGGTGGTGATGATCCTCCGTGTCTTGTGGAGAATGGTGTGTGATCCGATTGAATACTACGACAAGGGCCTCTGAGCCTGAAGCCGCTCACCTTGTACTAGGCATGGCAGAAGAATGATTCATCTTTGTGCGTGTGATGGTCGGCGCTGCTCTCACGTCAGTCATTCGTATGTTGTTTCTGTGGTCGGGGCATTCATTGGAGCCAGGGTGACTGATCTAGAGGGCTCTACGCAAGATCTAATTCGTACAACTGTAGATATCCACAATATGGAAGTTTCATCTCAAGTTCTTGGGTGACTTTCCGCGCAGTCTTGGATATCATTTGACTGAGGAAGCAACAGGGGCGTGATTTGACTCGGAAATCCGCGCGCATCAGTACAAGTAGCCGAGCAACTGACGTCACCATGACAAGTGGCAACGAGAAATCAGCGCTCAGCGCTCAGCTGTGAGTGGACCATTGTCATTGTGCAGACCTAAATCGAGCAGACCATTCGGTCAAATATTGTCCCGATGGCAATCACAATAAAGACCACCAGGGACCACGAGATTCTGCGGACTTGTCTCTGGGCCAGATAAGCACCACCCCTCAAGTGCCGAGACGAGCAAGAAGCGGGTTTCCCGGGATTGATCCCCTATCAAGGCACCTTTCTCGCTGATACTTTTCACTTGGCATGTTGTAATTTTCATTTATGGTGTGGTTTATTCAGGGTGACCTGCATTTGACAATAGTGTTCAGAACGCAGAGCGACGTGTGATCGGTGAAATCGGGCACCCGAGTCGTCCACTTTCACTGAAACGCGATGCGGAAGTCCAATACCAACCGTAGTAGCGGGATCAGACCTAACTGTGTTCAGGACCGTTAGCGCGAACTCAAACGTGAGCTAAGTAACTTTGATCCGAGTTAAGTGTAGGCCGTGTCACCCCATGCACCCCATAGGATCGCGGCATCTTGTGGTAATTCGGATTAGTACCCGCATCATGACTCGGAACCGCCGAGTGAGATGAAGAACGTGAGTACGGGACGCCTCTAAAGTTTGGTCCTGACTTGCCTTGCAATTAACATGACGACATCGATGTCATGACTCATCAGAATGATCAGAATGATTGAAGACATGGTCAACCCAATTGTATCGGTCCTTTAATTTGTCGAATGAGGTTAGAAGTGTCTCGTGTCTTGATACCGGACGTTTCCGTGTTCGCAAGCCTGAACCTAGCGTAAAATGATGAATATCAGTACGAGAATTGAGTTCGGCTTGATACCATGTGGGTGAAATATCCTGCTTAGCACAAGAGACATAACGTCAAGTCAATAAGTTCTGTCGTCTATGACACAAGGCATAAGTAAGTATGGGAAGGTGAAGCGTGATTGGTGACGCTATCATACCCTTGAATTCGACATTAAATTATACAATGAGTCAGGTTGTCCGACTTCTGGTCACGTTCCGAAGCGTAGAAGCAGTCTATGATATGAACGGAAGGGGCCGGTTGAGCGTATGTGTCAACTTACTTGAAGGCTTCTCGGCGTTCTTCATTCTAATCAAGTAACGCAGCTTGGTTGCGTTGTTGTATATGCCACCCACACGCCCGTCGTTCGAGAGATTTGATGTCGCGCATCCACTTGTGTTGGTCGATTGGTGCCAACAGTTCGTCACTTTACGAAATGTTGCGTTAGTGTACAGGCATCAAATACGAGCCCATTTTCGTACTCACGGTTGATCAAGTTCATCCAGTACTAATATACGCGCGATCTTCGATGTTGATGCGAACTCCACAGTGCGGGAGCCGACTCGAACTTCATGTCGGACCATGGGATACTACTTTTCACTGCGATCGTGAACTTGAAGAAGGTCATGTCAAAGACAGTTCCAGCGGAAATGAGGAGAAGCCTGAGTCAATACGAAGTCTTTGGAGTCAGATTACATAATAGTAGACAGTAGGGGAACTGCCTGGCCACCCCAAATGATACTAGGGAATAAGGGCCAAGACATGACTCGGAGGTGATGGTGTTAACAAATTCCACCGGAAGGATGAATCATAGTGAGCGCTGCAACCATCAGGAGTCTAGAAATAGCATATTCTTTCACATTCCGAAATAAACCATCGATGTGCCCGGCAATTGGTGCTTAATTGGCCGTCCAGCAGGAACACGTAGTGATGACGCACGGGCAACTTGCGGAATGGGAGACTGTGACGCGGCGTAGGGCCATATGTAATTGAAGAGAAATTTCTAGTTAGGGATGGATCGTCACGCCGTCACGGGGTGGATTCGTGTGCTTGGTGCGAGTGAGTCTGAATTCCTCTCCGAGTGAGAATGAGCAGAATGTTTGAGTAGCAAGGGACCAATCACATACCTCTCGCAGTCATGATTTTACCAGAGTTTCCCCGCAGCCGCCTTGGCAGATTTTGACATCGGGCACATCTCGGTGGTCTGATTATTGTAATCAGCCCCTTGATTATTTCTGTAAGCACTGAGTCACTGACTTTGGCGCAGCATGCAATGTGGCTGTGACGTCACACCACCATCAAGACACCTACTGAATTCGCTGCGCCGTGGTCAGCCATTCGATGATTTCGATGCGGAGTGACGACTATAAAGCTTGAGTTTGAGCAGAGACAAGAGTCCTCAGATCACCACAAAGAAAACCCAGAAATATTTGATATCTGAAACCATACGACATGGCACCCATCGGCACTTTTTGGGGCATCCCAATTCAGCGCCAAACCAAAGTTGTAAGTCATACCGTCTCTGAGTTCATGACGAATGGCTAACGCTGAACAACTTGCCCCCATAGATTTGCGCTGCCGCGGCCGTAGCAGGCCTTGAGTTGGAGATTCCTCCCGTGGACTTCTTCGTGACCATAAAATCACCTGAATACCTGAGCAAATTCCCCATGGGAAAGATCCCTGCGTTTGAAGACAACAAGGGATTCAAGCTGTTTGAAGGTGCGTCCATCGCACGCTACGGCAAGTGACAAACATGGCTCGTTTCCTTGCGTCTAGTTCATTAACGAAGATGTACTAGTCTCCTCCCTTGCGCCCGAGTCTGGATTGCTCGGAAAGGATGCCAGTGAAGCTGCGCTCGTCGACCAGTGGGTTCATTTTGGAGAGACAGAGATCGCCATGTTCAGCTACGAGATCAAGGCGCTCGTCGCCGGATATCTCGGGCCTTACAGCGAAGAGGTGTGTTGTCCCTGCAAGCGTGCATTCGGGCCCGGCCAACTTTTCGATATCGCAGATGCATAAGATCAACCTACAGAGGCAGGCGCGTGCGCTTAAATTCCTCGACGAGTATCTTGCTACGAATGCCGCTGGGTATTTGGTGGGGGACAAGATGACGCTCGCTGACATTGCGATCGCGGCGGTGAGCCAGCAGGCTGCACAGGTCACTTGTGGTGTTACGGAAAGGGCAGAGTACCCGAATGTATTTGCTCATTATGATAGGGTGACTGCTCACCCGAAAGTGAAGGATGTATTTAGGGAGGCCGAGTTCGTAGAGGATGTTGTTGACATACAAGGTTAGCAAGACTGCCTGAAGTGGACACCTGGCATCACGTCGTGTGGTAATAGAAGAGTAGGAATGCCCATGATCTGTGTCGTAGGATGTCAGCGAGACTAGCACAAGGGAATCTATCGAGTTGCAGCAGATTGACTGTTAGACCAGCCTGAACGACGTGTTTGGTCAGTGGTGCTTGTTTATGTACTACAACACAAGACCTCTGAACTTGCCATTGACCTTCCGCCAATTACGAGTCTCAACTGATGAACGCAACCACTTGCTGGTCAGGACTGCAAGTCGATGTACGCCGAACATTGTTTCCTGGACCACCTTGGACAGAGCGAAACCGGTTTCTATGACTCAGAGCTGTAGCGGCCTTTTGAACTACACGACCACGAATATCAGCAAGATCGTTGATTGCGACCAGCAGACTTGCCGTTTGGTACCACATTCCAGAATTCGAAGTTCCAGGAGAAGAGTATTCTCGGACTGCCTCTTTGACAAGGTGCATATACCCTTTTGGATAATAACAACCTCAGACCCATCTAATCACCCTCAGCTGGGGAATCCGAAGGATAATGTCGACTACGACCCTCCATGATTATTTATTGGAACAGAAGAGAAGTTTCCTTGCGGACAATGGTAAAAGCTGGACGATAGTTATGGGCAACGAGGCAGGAGGTACGCCGTCTCGGTCATCTCAGTTTCTTCGAAATTTGCTTTATTGATTTGTGCGTCCATCCAGATCTAGATAGTCTAGCAAGCTCCATCGGCTTTGCATGGCTTCTGTCTCATATACCAACCAGCGATACAAAAGCGATTGCTCTTATTAGGACCCCTCGAAAGGACTTCGTCTTGAGGGCGGAGAATATTTACGCCCTGCAGTTGGCAGGCATCACGGAGGACTTTCAGGCGCTTCTCTGTCCGGAGGATTTACCCGCCGCAAATTTATGCACGACCTTTGCTTTGGTGGATCATAACAGTCTTCAACCCACCTACGCGCTTCCGGGAACCCGCGTGACTGCGGTCGTTGATCACCACGAAGACGAAGGAAAGTATACGGATACAGCCTCACCTAGAATCGTTGAACCAGCAGGGAGTTGCTCATCGCTGGTCACGAGAATCATCATGTCATACCCAACACTCCAGATACCCCTGGAGCTAGCTGCGTTTTTGCTGAGTGCGATTGTCATTGACACACATGGTCTAAAGAAGGGCGGAAAGGCCGTCGATGTGGATTATGAAGCTTCTGCGTGGCTTCTTCCTCGAGCCAATGTCCCGCCCTCGGAAAATCTTGATAAGCAAACCGTGGTAACCCCCCAAGGTGTCCATGACAATGCATGGATCCAATCGTTGGCATACACGCTCAGCTCTAAAAAGACCGCCATATCCCATCTCAGCACCCGAGATTTACTGCGGCGAGATTACAAAGAGTACGAGTTCAATCTTTCCTCGTTCATCAGCGGAAACAGTTCGCGTTCGATAAAGGCTGGGTTGGCCACTGTCCCACTCCCCCTTTCGACCTTCTTCTCGCCATCGCCATCTTCCGCGGTTGTTGCCACTGAGAAATGGATCAAAGAACGCGGTCTCTCAATTCTCGGGGTGCTTACCGCCTACAAGAACAAGCACGACAAGTCCAGGCGAGAACTGATGTGGGTGGTGGACGAGAATGTGTGCGGGACCCAAACTTCCCGAGGCTCTCTTCGACTGGTATTGAAGCAGATGTGGTTCTGCACGCCAAAAGGATGAAATTCAAACGGTATGGTTTCGGAGAGAATGGGAACAAAGCAGATGACGCAGACCGAGAGAGCGGCGACGGGGAAGAATCAGTGGGCGGGCACTGGCAGGCCGGGGCGTCCGAGGCATCGCCATTCGGCGACAGGCCTCGTCGGACGGGTTTACAAACAGAAAAATGCAGCAGTCACCCGCAAACAAGTCGCGCCGATCTTGAAGCGACTGATGGAGGACTGAAAAAGTAGGTTGATCTTATTATCTCTAGTCAAACATGAGTATGCTGCAAAACTACATACATACATTCATACATACTTAGCATGTGGAGGGACTCGGGTAACTAAGAAGTTTCCTTTTCGGCGTTCTCACCCGAGTTATCTTGGTCACTACGAGTCTACTCGTCAACTCCCTCGTCTCTAGACTTTCTACAAGCCATGGCAGCTCCACTGTCGCCGCAAGCAATCCTGAGTCTATACGGCTCTACACTTCGTGCAGCAAAGTCATTCAGTTCCTACAATTTTCGCAATTATTTCATGCAGAGGACAAAGGAGAACTTCCGTAGCATGCAGGTACGCATCAGTTGCGGAGGGCAAAGCGGACAGTGTTACTCAGCATACCACAGGCCGAGAATGACCCAGCCAAACTTACGCTGGCATACAACGAGGCCATCAAGGAACTGGAGGTGCTTCGTCGGAGTGCTATTGTCAACCAGTTGTATGGCGGTTGGCGGCTAGCAGTAGAGCAACAGAGTGACGTCCGAGAAAGCAGAGACAACTAAGGACCTTGGAACCATCCATCACGAAAACACAAGTCACCCAATGAGAGTGTACCTGTCATAATTTCGGGGAGAGGGAAATACATCTATGCAACCCACGTGTGCCTAGAGAGGATCGGGTTACTTTTTAGCGTCTCCTGCAAGGTTCTGCGTTTCCTTCCACTCGGTCTCGGCAACCTTGAGACGATCCTGGAACTCCTTTCTTTCCTTGTCAAATTGCTGCTCCCGTTTTACTTGAAGATCCTCGACTGTTTGCGTGCTTTGCTCCTTTCCCGGGCCCCAGCAATATGCGCAAACGGCAGCGATCGTAAATGCTTGTGCAGCAACCCGCATGCGCATCCAGTAATTGAGCGAGCGCGATTCCCGCCGTCTAAGCTTGATCACCGCCATTGTAAATGCACCAACCGTCGCGAACGTGCCTGGTGGACTTCAGGAATGGCTCCAAGCAGGTAATAGCGAGTCTCACCGATGGGTACAAGGGGCTCCTCCTTGAACTTTCGCAAAGCCCTCTCGCCATAGCTTTCGGTGGCCCGACGAATGCTAGGTGTGTGCGGTGTCGCGAGCGGAGAGGTCGACATCACCGCTGACTGCAAGGTTTAGGCGGCGGCAAGTCCCGGATATGCGACAAGGGCTATGTACTATTAGGTTTCAAGGTTAACAGTTCAATCGTGACAAAGCTTGGTATACTACTGTCACTCGAGCTCCATCAATCGGCCTTCAAAGCTTCACAAAGGAAAGCAAGGTGATCTCACTGTACGCGACTAAAGTTACAATTCTAACTTGAGAATGTCTCGTGACTTTGATTTAGGCTTTGTACTACTTATAATACCTGCCGAGACCGACGGTCCTGACAGTGGCCACCACCCGTGTGCCACTCATGCCTTTAGTGTGGACGTTAAAGCGTACCAACATGCCATTCCTAGAGATCCAACTGGCCACTCAAGGTTAAATATTAATGTCCACAGCGGTCTCCACCTTTTCGCGACATATTGGTCAAAGACTGGTACCACCATTGTCATGTTCACGGCTCACTTAGTACGCCTGGATTGCATTTATCATCGAGCGTTCAAACGTTCAACGTCACGGTTCATTGTCCTTGATCTTCTCCATCCCAGGCTCGTCGTTTAGCATTCGGGATGCTTGCTCCTCTCGGACTTACCGCGGCTCTGAATTTCGAGTCATCACCTCCATCATCACCTCCATCACAGGAGTTTAATCCGTACTCATTGTTTAGGGGAAAGCGTGCCACATGCACTGTGGTTCCCACTGTCGCTAGTAAACAGTCGGCCGTTCAGGCGACGCCTATCGGCCATTTTCTGGTCTCGACATGCCACCTTCCGAGGACTCGCCCGCCACCCAGCAACCCTCCTTAGCCCCACTGCTTCCATGTCCCGAGATCAGTAACGACGCGGGGGAAAGTAGTACCGCGAAACCGGACACGTCGCACGATTCCGTTGTCGGTCGCTTCCCTACATCCATCGTACACACCAGCTCCAACTTTCCGGTGCTTGGTCCCTTTGATTTGTTGTACTGCATACAAACAGGGGGGTATGCAACCGAACGATCACAATACTGACCAACTATTGTGCCTCAAGGCATTTGATTTGGAGAGCCCGGATGTTAAGATGTCTGTGAAACTGGAACTCAAGCTATTCAGGCGAATGGCGACGTCAAAAGGCGGAGAGAGGGGCAAACAGTTTCTCACGGAACTGAATAGATCGATCCAGCATGGCCACCTTGTTTACTTTGCCATGGCGAGTTAGTCGTTTGATACCCGTCCGTTATCTCAATCCCAACTTCAGGACCTTCTGACCATCGATCTTGACATGTATATGTTTTCTCAACCGGAGAGGTGCAAGCGGTGTGCCTTTTTGTGATTCATCGTCGATTCTCATTCTAACCCCTGCCAGGCTCTTGGTATTCAATCTTTGCACGATATGGGAGTTTTTCATCGTGACATTAAACCTGAAAATATCCTTATCGACTTCGGGATCTCTTACGTGAACCGAACTGGCAAGCCACACCGTCAAGGAAGTGGGTATGTACACCGGCCTACATGGCTCCAGAAGTACTGCGGAACAAGGACTTGCCTATCGATCAGAAGGGATCTTATGGCATAGCGGTTGATCGGTGGGCACTTGGATATCTCCTCTTTGAATTAAGGAGTCACGTCACCAGGTATACTTGACGCTTATCTGTGTCCTTTTTCGCTTCTTGCAGGCACTTTTCAAGAGCGCAGATGATGTGCTTGCATATGTTGCGCGGACACTGACCCCCCTACCTGAACAACCGTATGCAAAGTTTGAATCCTCCCTCCTGTCGTTGTGAGTCTCTTAGAAGGAGTGAGCTCTACCATCTTCGCTGCCTCACTCAGTATTAATCTGGTATGTATTCTGCAGCTTTTGCAAGTCCGACCTGCAACCCGTTATTCCTTAAATGACATAGAAAAACATGTTCATTTTCTGCATGACGACGGGTGAGCTATACTAATACCGGGATACTATGATAAAGATCAGCTACTGATTCCCCAATCAGTACGAACGAGTTTGACAATGCCGCCGCGCAAGGTACGGAGTGGTATCTGGCTTGATATACGATTCTGACACGAAGACTTTAGCATTGGATAGACCTGTCCGCCCCGAGCTTGTACTACATTGATAGGTTGCAGGTGGCGATGGGCTGATCGAATTCATTGTGGCCGCAAGGCTAGACTCAGCTTATGATTGGACAAATCATTGGGCGTGCCTGGCAGACGTTGGAAACCCAGATAAAATGGTGTAATTGCATTCTTCTACCAACCGTACTTATCTTTGATGCAGCCATATGGGCTCTTGACAATTCCCCACCTTCATATTACCTTATACTGCGCACAACACTACTATTTTCTTCTACTTGCTTATTGTTATGTCTTTCCCACTATGCCATGTGGCCGCCATTTCCCGGTGGATATGAAGTTTCGGGAAAGAAGCAAATTGACGGAACTTGACGAGTCGCCGTTTAAGCGATGATGAATTGCAGGGACGGCTGGCACTGAGGGACACCCAGCGTATCGGGAAATATGACCACTCCACGAAGAAGTGTACCGATTATACAAAGGACAGATTGGCATATGAACCTTGCAGCTGCTGCGTTACCCACACCATACTCCCAGTTGCACTGGCACTTGCCAGTCGCCTATACCTCGCTTCAAACCGCGCTGCGGTGTTCCGCTTCCTCTCCCAGTGCTCGCTGTGGGCCTCTGTTGGTGCGTGCTCCTAGTGTTTATGAGACTCCAACAAGGTTTAACGACATGTGTACCCGACAAAAAAAAACATGTTGTAGAGTCCGACCCTACGCGAAGAGCGCGTTATACGCGATTCCGCCCGTGTCGTGACCGTGGATCCCTTCATTCATTATTTCCTCCTCCAGCTCGTCTCTTTTATTTCAAGTACAAACCCGGGACACTCTGCGTCGTTGACCTGACGCGTCGTGTCCCTCTCTTTCCTCAGCATCGTCGGAAGCCAGAGCCAAAAAATGACCGGTAGCTCAGACACATCTCCCGCGCAGCGCGCCCGGACCAAGGCACCGGATTTCACTGAGCTTTTTCGTTCTGGCCATGGGTCTCGTCACTCTTCCCGCACAGGTGCTGGGACTGGTTCCAACCCATCCTCGATCCCTTCGCCAGGGGAAAAATCCTCAGGGACGAAAACTTCGAGTCGGCGGTCGATGCTCCCTTTCTTGGGTCGCAAAAAGCCTGCAGAACAGACTGCAGCTGTGCCGACCGCGATGACCACGAGAAAGTCTGTCGGCAACGCGGCTTACCCAGTCACTCCTGTGAACACTGTTCGTCGCTCTTTTGGGAATGGGTGAGTTCCTGAGTTTGTCTCCCTAAAAATGGAGGGTGTCATATGTGGCGGGGCCAGCCCAGCCTTGACGCTAAGCTTGGCTTGAACAATGATCGATGACGCTTCTAGCCCGTTTCCAATATGGAGATCAATTTCGCGCCTTTCATCCTTTAAAGCTACAGACTAACTTTGTTCTCTAGACACACCGTACTCATGATCACCCCCTCGCCGCACGGCCTACCGGCAGCGCCGCCTTTACCCTCCAAACTTCCTTCCATGGATGTACACCATCCGTCACTTGGGTCAAAACTAGCGGCCCATTTCACTCCTTTACGGTCGCCATCTAGAAGTGGCAAGGCTCGTCAGTCTACGACACAAAAGCTAGCTGCGCCTATTCCTCCTCTACCATCTTCTGCCGCGCTTTCGCCCCCTGTCCCCGAGGTAAGAGCGCCATCCGTAGAATCACGCCATTCGACCATGCGGAGTCGCTCAACCACCCCTCGGCCATTGCGAGGACCTTACTCGTCCCCCGCGGAGAATGGAGATGAGGAGGACTTTTCAGATTTATTTACTCTCCCTGATCAGCTCAAGAAGCCACAGCAATTTCCGTCGAGTCCTTCGATGACATCGGTTAACAACCATCTCGGAGACTCTGTAAAGAAAAGCGGCGAGCTCACCCCGACCACTCCTCTCACGCCATTAGGTCCAGCACTTCATTTTCCAATACCCCCGTCGACTGTCAATCTTCCTCCGCGGTCAAATCTCCCTCGCTACTCAAGTGAGCTCGCGTCTCTATCGTCACAGGGGTCCAGAAGTCCTTCAAAGCGCCCGCCTGCCGCTACGCTAGACACCGCGAGTAGCCGGACGATTTATAGCGATTTGTCATCCCAGGATGATCGTCAAAGCAGTCTTTACCGCACCACCAGTGCCTCTGGGAGCGATACCGACACGTCCAGAGCCAATGACCTACGGAATATCCCGTCGAGTTACAAACTCGCTCCCGTAGTGGCAAAACCACCGAACACGAAGCGCAAGCTTTCGGGCGCAAGCGTGACGAAGATCTCAAGCGGACCGCCTCCTTCAGGCCCGTTGCCCTCTCCGCCCTCCTCTGCCGATTTAGGTCCCAGATCGGCTCCTTTGCCCTCGCCTAATCGCGTAGTATTTCCACGCCCGAGGGCTAATACACTCGGTGTCACGTCCAACCTTGTCGTCCCTGTTCATGCGACCCCCTATGTCGTGCCATTCATCACCTACGAGATCTACCAGGGCAAACTCGATTCAGAATGTCATGCCTGACGCCACCGCTGACGAGCTGCGCGAAGCCCTTTCCCAACAAACCAGAAAGAACACGCAGTTTCAAGAGTACATCGTCACAATCACCAAGCGTTACGAAGACGATCGTAAGGCAATGACAAAAACCATTGAAAAGCTTGAGCGCAACGTTCGGAAGAAAATGCGGGAAATCGAGGGATTACGGTGGCTCGTCATACATCACGGTGCTGCCAGTGACATTGACGCCGCTGCTAACCTTGCGCGTTCTTCGTTCAGTACGCAGGAGGGTGATGCATTCGATGCAGCTCGAGGGACATCGCCGTTGCCACCTACTCCAGTGGTACCCGCTCCCCACGATAACGGACCTCTATACCATTCCGGACAGGCAGGCGACACCACCGTCATGACGGCAACTACATCTACCCCGGAATATCGCTCAAATCTGTCCAGCTCCGCACTACCGTCTTTGGCGCCTTCAGTTTCAGAGAGCCAATCGTCTGCAACATCGTTATCGGTGATCCCCGAATGGGTGGACATCCCGCGTACCGATAGGCAGAAACTAAAAGGGGAAAGACGGGCTTCTAAAGCTCTCCGTCGACTTTCGGCATCCCTCGCAATGGGAAACGATCCTTGCACTCAAACCTCATCGGGAGATAGCTCGATTGACCCAAACTTCGATCCCAAGCAGAGCATTGACGAGGTTTTGGAAAAGCTCGAACCGTTTCGACTTGCCTGAGAAAATCTATCATGCATATAGTGAGGCAAAGTTTTACAATGTGTCGTGTTTGTGCTAATTTATCTGCTTCGCTGAACCTAGTTCGTTTCTTTCAACTTCCCGCTTTCGATCGTGCCCGCTGACATGATCAGCTCACGACCCACAGCCAGCAGCATGGACTTTATAGGCATTTTTGCATAGCATCACCTTACCTAACACAAACCACACTCAGCGGAGCGCTTCACTGGAACTTGAGCATCCGTACCGTACTTTCGTTCGTTCTCTAGGAGACAAGGGTGACCCTTGTTTTCGCATATCCTCTTTCCATTCTCATCACACATTCCACTACCGCAACCAGCTAACAGCGTACTTCCATTGCCATAGCCCCATATTTCTTTCTATGGGTGTATTTTTACATCGAAACTCAGACCGTACCTGCGTTACACTCCTAGCCACTTCTCCAAATGCATCTCTTAATCAGACATATATCAATCACTATTTCATTTTGCTGTCTTTCTGGATGATCGTGCCTGGCTCACCCTTAAGGCCTCATCTTCGTCGATCTAGGTACTCGTACATCGACCCAGTATGCATAATCATTACTGTGAATCGAGGTGGAAATCTAAATTAAGCGTATAGTGTGTGTTTGCGAATAGCGTTCAACTCGTAATCGGTGTCTAGCTATGGCTATTGACGGTGGATGGCCACGATCTCCCGATGCCGCGGCGATAAACCTGGGAATTATTAGGCTGTGAAGTTTGAACCTTTGTGTCGCAGGGCGGCTCATTGACGAGGCCTTGAGGACAATATTGTATCGCAGACTCGACGCAGAGAATGATGCATGATGACTCTTGGACTGATATCAGGAATTTCCGTTTACCACTCGGCTCTGATCACATGGATACGGAATGTTATGTTCGAACTTGCCGCATTGATAGATGAGCCGATGTGTCATAACGGAAGTGCGGTCTGAGCGCGGAAACCCATCGGTCTTGACCTGAAATCGGAAAAAAGAACAATTGATGCGATCCGAGGACCAGTCGTTTGACAGTCTACGCGGGTCGTAATTTCAGGCTGGACCGAGGATCGGTGCTTTGAATTCAGCCCTTGTGAGCTTCTTTTCCCATGACGCACTGCAGGGTGCAGTTTTGATGCGACTTCAAGTTTGAAGTCAAAGCGGTAGTACGTCCAGCGCATTGCCTCATTGATGGGAAGTTGGGATCGTACAACTGGAGTATAGCCTAAAAGTTCGATCGCACCTCGTGCCGGCGCTTGCTGTGACGGCGATCAAGTACGCAGTGCTGGGCTGGTAAGCTGTGACTGAGTGATATAAAGTCAAAGAGACGTACAATCCTCGGAACAGGATGGGGATGGCAGGTTCGGCCGTGTACTCGTTAGCAGATCAGTGACGTTATGACCTGTGGACTTCAGTCATGGCAATGAGTGGCGCCGGTCACAGTGACCGCGGTGCAGGGCACTTTACATTGGTTATGTCGGCTCGTCATTATGCGGCGCGACATATCACTGCACGTTATCGTAAGTCACCGGAACTGCCCAACTCCGAGTCACCTAGGCTGTAGTGACGACCACTGGCAGTGGCTGGCGCAAAGTCGGTTCGGAACCGCGATCGCCAGAGGGTTGCGCATGACAACACGGAATGGAAATGTTAGGATTGTTCCCGCACCCAACTCACTGGCAATAAGACCAAACGGGAAGCATAGCCCCGTTTGCAAGATTCACTGCGTTGCGAGGGTGGTGGTAAGATCATGATATGATGACATCAGGAAATCGGTATTGGTACTTGTTCCACAGTAGAATTGTACTTATGTCGCATGACATGAACATGGACCTTCAAGATACCAGTGGCAGTGCGTTCACCATTTTTTTTTCCTTTCAAGGGTCGGTTGATACTGAGATACATTGGTCAGAACCCTGAGACAAATAAACTCTGTTGTGTGGCAAAATAAGTTTGCATGCAACTCGGAGGTTCAAGTTGCTGATTGAGATGGGCCTGAAAGGAATGGAAACGGCGTTCAACTGACATTGAAGCACAGGGTCAACAGTTCTAGGAACTTCTATCACCGATGCTAGGATGTTGTTTACTTGGGCCAGTCGTCAGGTAAAATTACGGTTAGTTTTGTTCATCCACGCTCAACAGGGTGCGGGCCGCAAGTCTACCAATAGTGACGAGGAAACTCCCTGCTACAGTGGGAATCCAAGGCATCACAGGGCATGTACAAACACGATTTATCCTGTGTAAAATGATATTCAAGTGAATGATACAAGTGGAATAATGGGTCCACCAACCCTGGGACTCGTCATTGAGTGACTGTGAAAGTGAAGTAAGGGGTTATAACAGATTCCCGCGGTCACCATTATGCTTTGTGATCGTCGGCCTCATACATACTTGTTATGTTGGCGAATAGGAATGATGTATAGTAGACCACGTCTGAGGGCCTACCTAGTAACAAACGCGGCGAGTACTTCTACCTTAGCTTTCCGGGCATCGCCGATGCAGCATGCGACTACCTACCCACATGGATGGTGTCGGTGATGTGGCTGATGCCAGTGGATGATCGACTGATACCGGGATATTTGCTAGGAATGGGTCGTGAGACTCGCTGCGGAACAGTTACACAAAGCTACTGAATGAGGGCCAATTACTGTTAATGACTGTTCTGCTAACAACTCAGAGTATTGCATATTACAACTCACGTAAAAATCCTCTTCATGCTAGATTTGATCGACATCTTTGCCTCTCCTTGAGAATGTGAGATAATTTGGATTGTTGGGCGGTTCAACACCATGGATACATGATGGGCCATTGATCATGGATGCTTGGCTATTTTTAGTTGACTGTATACAGCATGACACTAGTAAGTGGTATGTTGGCCCAGAGAACACTCGGACCTACATACCGCGTGCCACTGTCAAATTATTGGCAGATCATGCACTTGACCGTCAATAGGGTTAACCGAGTGTACATACGGCTTGTGATGGGGGTCGAGAAGGTACATTGACAGTGATTGATTGGCCAGATTAGGATACTAGGAGATGATGCAGATGCAGATGGATGGGCAGGGAGTGAGTGTAAGATGGCCGCGGGCGAGAGAACTGACTCACCTAATAGCCACCCCAGCCATTTTAACGCGCTCATATACATGACTGTTGATGTACCGGCTGCTTGATCAAGATGTCTCATGGATTGCCACTGATTCCGCTTGGCGCATGGATTTCACACAGTGGCTGTACGCCGGATTCCGGACTCTGATGCGTTCTGTCAGGAACCGCCACCATCATCATAATGTGGCCGCCAACATCATTATATACAGATCCTATGCTATCCATTCAAATCCCACACAATCTCCTCGTTTCTTCCGCGACATTACTTCTTTTTTTTCTTTTTTCTCGTTTTTTTGACGGTTCTAGCTCTCAGGCAGTGTACTCTACCTAGCCAGGCTCGACGAGATGATGCTCTCTAACTTCATTCGACGAAATGGTAAACGCAAGGGCAAAAAAGCGAACGAATCTCGTTTCCATTCTCACCAACAATCGTCCTCAATCTTTTCACCGGCCGTATCACCCCCAGTGTTCGACATCCACGAGGAATTTTCCGTTTCATCACCCATTCAGTCCAAGGGGTCGTTGATGGTGGAACTTGATTTCTCGGATTCCAACGAGGAATGGTTTCCCCCAGAATTGCTCCGAAGTAGGGGCTGCTCTCCACGATCTTCTGTTCATCGTGCCCAGACCTGTGCTGCAGCGCAGAATACCCACGCAGACTCGCCTGCAGCAGCATCCCGTAGTCAGTCGGAAAGAGTATCTTCAGTGAGTAGTACCCCTCAGCCATCGGTTTGATTCATTAATTCGACCTTATACTCAAAGGCCGGTGTTTCAATTTTTCGGAAGAAGTCGATACCTGCACCGATCATGATCCCGAACCTTGTCCCCAACATTGAAATAGGCCATTCGGATAAGTCAGCTGAACCTCCTTCTCGAAACTTTGCAGAGAAGTACACAAGATACATCTACGAACCCACCATCTTCCGCATCAGAAGATCTCTCCGCAATCTCAGGGACCACTCTTGCGCGTATGATTTCTTCCTCGTTTGTCCTTTCATCGAGCGAACGCCGGGGCTCGCGACATCGCAGTGTTGTACGTCAGGACTCCGCGACACTGCCTCGAGGCGAACCCGCTACTCTAGGTGGTTCAGGAAGGTCGTCGCCAGTGCCTCCAGTACCTTTAGTTCCCACAGTCCTGGTTAGTGCACCGTCAAACCCGAACTATCCTCCGCTACCAAGTCTGGGGAAAGGGAAAGCACTCTGTCTGATTCGTACAGCTCTTCTGAAACGACGATCGATCCTGTAATCCCACGACGAATGTCTCGCATACAGGAACTCCCTTCACCGACACCATCAATGTCGACCAGGACCTCGCACTTCCTTGTCCCCGTTGTCCCCGATACGACATCTCAAAGAAAGGCGGGCTTCATCTCGCCACGTCCTCGAGTCTTCAAGAATGGCGTATTTGATGTGCCTACAACCGCGGTTGAGGTACCGTTAACTGCTGATATTCAAGGACAAACGCAGCACTCGTCACAGGAAGAGACGTTTCCAAGTCCAAACGATCATAGCTTGGATGACTTTGATTTCATGGCCCAGGAATACTTGGTACTTATTATTTCTCCTTGTTCAGACTCGAGTGCCTCATCTCGCACCTCAGCATAGTGACACAATTCGTGGGCAGCGGAGACGTATGATTGGCGGAGCAAATCTTGCTCGGAAATATTGTAAAAGTTTCTTCGTTTCACTCCGAGATTGAAGCTGAGAAAAATTTCACAGCTAAGAAAAAATTTCCTACGGAACTTGCCCTTCCCCGCCATCCAGGCGACAGTAGACCTTCCGCGGCCTTGTCAGATCATGACTACGGCGAGTTACTCAACTACGACCTGACCCTTAGCTTTGGGTCAGCTAACTCGTCACACTCATCACATACTCCGTCCAGCGGATCGGCGCAAACATTCCCAGAAACCCCTATGGGCATCTCGCCGCTCTGGTCACCAACATACGCTTTGCTTCCGAGATCTGAGAAAAACCAGGTATTGCTGAGACATTCACCAAGTCCAAAATCTGCCGGCCTCCGGTCAGCGAAGATATATTCTAGTGCAAGAGCCGCAACGCGCCAGTTGGATAAGAAGAACCGCACTGTTGTGTTACGCAGGTCGCAGTCATCTCTGTTACCTTCTGCGGAGGTGAAGGAAGAGGTGGGGATCACGGGCGAAACAAACGCGTCACCGGCGGCGAGGGCGGAACCAAAGAGCGCTGTTGAGCTCCAATCTGGTGTCCGTCCTCATCCACTTGCTCACATCTCGACCTCCAGCTCCTATTTGCTAGAGGAGGAGGCTCTGCAAGCGCTTGCAAATGGCTCATCTTTGACCTTATCATCGATTTCTGTCCTTTCTCTTATCGATGCATCTATCCGATCACCGACCTCTGTGCCCCTTCCCGCGTCACCCGGCGCGACTCCTACCTCGCCCGCACTGACTGAGGATACCATGGTGTCTTCATCGTCAGCGAGCCCACCTCAGCTGTCCCCTACTACAATTGTTGTCGGCAAATCCCGTCTTTCAAAATCTCCGTCGTCTTTCCCGAATTCATGGGGATCTTCGTTCCTACCCTCCCCATCTCCCCCAGTCTCATTAGAGGAGTTGCCTTCGGAATCCCCCCCTCCAGTACCAGTCACCGCTTCCTCCCGCGCCTCAGATGATTCGATCCCTCGATCCTTCTTCCCACCTCCACCATACCATACAGTAGTATCGGAGAGAACACTATATTATCCTGGTTGCACGACCTCGCCTTCCTTTTCGCAGATACCCCCTGCTGATCCCGCTTTTCAGCATAGCCGACAAGCTTCCAGCGCCTCCTCACAGTCCTGTCCCAATATGCGGACTCGCGCAAGAAGACGTCCACCACTCCCCATGGGTCCAAGAAAGCCGAGTGGGCCTGGATCGGTTCTTGGCCCATTTGTTCATAGCAGAAGTGGCTCCATCTCTTCTGCTGAAAGTGGTGATGGGACTGGAGACCTATGGCGTAAATTACAATCTATTGTTTCAGAGCCTTCTCCCAAGTTCCATACGCCTCCACCCAAGTGGCGAGGACTTACGTTGGAGGCCGCTCAATGGACGTTCACGTCGGAGCAGCTCCAAAGAATGGTATCACAGGCCATCCAACAGTCGTCGGAGGGTTCGTCCCTGCGGTTGTTGAGACTTGAAGTTCTCGATGGGGAGATTGCGGACGAAGTCCATCGTCTAGAGTTGCAGCACACAGACGTCAAGGCGCAATATAAGACCCTCGTGCGGAAACGGTGGGCGCTCATGGGCACACTGGCAAGCCACATTGAAGGAGGGACGACCGATGGGAACGCAGCCTCGCGCGCCATGCAGCAGCTCGCAGACGTGTTACTAGCACTCGACCAACTCGCGGACAAGATGCACGATATCGTCCTTCAACTGTCGCAGCTCAAGAGCTTGCGAGACGTTCACAACGCGAGCGCGCTGGCGCTGGCGGTGAGGAAGATCAACGGGGTGTTTGTGCGGCAGATGGCGGAAAAGGAGCGCCTGCACGAGCAAGTGGATACGCTTCAAACGGAACGGGACGAGGCATGGCAACACGCCGAGGATATCGCACAAGACTATGATACGCTCAACGAGCGCGTATCGGAGAGTGTGTGGGCGGTGGGCGGAGACGCTGATCCCAACGACCACGGCGGTGACGCACGGTCCGTGAAGAGCAGCAGACGTTCGACGCGTATCTCGGCGGTACGCAAGTCGAGCTCATACCAGTCTCAAGCCGGGCTGCGATCAAGTAAATCCCGATCGGTGCGTTCCTCAATGTCCGCCACGCGACCGACGTCGCTCGCTGTGGATATCCCGCCGGTCCCTCCTTTACCGCTGAACACGTCGATCGACTCTGCGACGATTTCCATGTCGACAGGTCCAGTGCTGTTTCCTGCGAGGATCCCTTCTTTATCCCCAGTAGGTTTCTCCCGCAACTCGCGTGGCACCATGACCTCGGGGATATCCGACGCGTTGGCGCTCGCACAGGCCCAACGCGAGGTGTACGAGATGCTTGGACTGAGCCTGCCGCCCAGCCGAGCGTCGTCACGACGGGGGACGATCTCGTGGGGGCTCGACTTCCCGAAACCGCCTCCGTTCAAGTCTCGACCCATGTCCGCGTCGCTGGAGACGCGCAAGCGCCGTGTGCGTGAGGACGGTCACTCGGCGAGGCGGAGAGCGATCAAGAGTGTCGTTCTCGATGATGTACGTCCTCTCTTTGTTTCGTGACATCCTTTGCGAGCTCATTCCATGGCGATTTAGCGCCCTCTTGTCAGTCTCAGTCGCCTCACGTTTCTCTGATGAGGAATGATATACTACGGACTTAATTTATACTATTTATCCGCCGACCGGTACATCTATCACACTCTTTCATAGTATCATGATCCACTTCGTTCGCCTGACTTCCAATGACTCATGTTCTTGCGGAAACGCGTGTCTTGGGTGATGCCATTGATGAAGAAGAGGAAAACAAAGCTACTGTCAACAACAACAAAAAAGAAAGAACCGTATCTTGTTAAAGTAAAAATAACGCAATAAAAAGAGTAAAGATCCACTCTCAATGTCGTGCACGTTTGCGCCGAATGATGAATTCGTTCGTCGGGCTCGTCTGCGGCACAGTGGACGCTTCCTCAGACGGAGACGCCTCCTCAGCCAGTCTAGTGTCGTCGTCTGCGTCTTCCTCCACGTCCGTCTCGGCCACTTCTTCCTCGTCGTCCCGCCGTCGCTTCAAAGACGGCTTCGGCAGGGGATCTGCCGCAGGAGCACTCGTGCCCGATGTCGACGGCCCAGCGCGCGGTGTCTGCAGTTCGTCCTCTCGTCCTCTCGGCCGACTCTTGGGCGTGTCCTGCACGTCGCCTTCTCGATCACCATCACCATCACCATCACCATCACCATCACCATCACCATCGTCGCCGTCGCCGCCTCCAGCATCTACGTCCATATCCACGCCACTCTGCCCATGGTCCTCATCGTGTTCAGATGGCGTCGCCGGACGATGTTCGACCGGCCTTGGCTTCATCTTCGGTCGTGGACGTGCTCTTGCCCGAGTCTGTCGCGCAGGTACCTCTTCTTCCACTTCCTCGCCTTCCTCAGGCCGAGGTGGCTCCGGCTCCGGCCCACTCTCCTCGTCACTCGTCCCGACTACACCGCCCTTGGCTCGTCGACCTTTACCACCCGTGCCTATCCCATGAAATGTCAACGGTGGTTCATGAAAACGGTTACATCGCTGAAGCATACCCTTGTGCATGATGGACACGAGCCTCTTTTCATACGCCCGTAGGGGCTCCCACATCTTGGCCGTCGGCTTCACTTCGATCTTGGCATCATTCACGAGTTGATCCAGGTACGCTTTTCTACATCCAATCCTCAGCATACCCCGTATAGCAGGAAACGTAGGAAACGCACATGGGCAACGCGTCCCGGCTCTCCAACCCCTTGAATAACGGGATCAACGCCCTGAAAAACGACACAGCCGCGCTCAATCGTTTCTTGTTCTTGCTCTTTTCACATGCGGACACGTTTTTGATAGCCTCCTGGAGCAAATCCTTGTGTATCTTGACGATATTCCGGCTGTCTAGTCGGCGTACGATAGCGAGTTGAGCGCCGCGGATGAGGAAGCTCGTCGCCAGCTGCTTTGCAAGCCCGACCATCCGTTCCTCATCTTTCACTACCCCATCCATCACGAGTGAGGACGACTGCAAGCGCATTATTAGAAAGAGCCAAGGTAGCACCGTCGATGGGCATACCTCCAATAGTGCCTTTTTGACAACCTCTACGACGATCTCACCATTCTCATTATACATCCCTTCTTCGCGCAGCACATCAATGATCACCTTGGTACAGAGATCAAAGGATGGACCGAGACGCCCATGATTGGCAAGAAGAATGTCACTGTGTCTGACATGCACCGCTCCCGCACGAATCGCGCGTAAGAATGTCGATATCGTCGCCATGAACTGGTACTCCTGTTCGAGCATTGACCTCGCAGGAGATTGACCTAAATTGATTGGGAGATGAACATTGAAATCGGACTTAGACGCTAGTTAAGAGCGGACCTGGTTCGACAGAAGATTTCGATCTCTTAGATCTACTCTTGCCTTTGCCTTTGCCATCCTTGCCAGTCGGCGCAGGTTCTTCTTCAGAGCTGCCATCATACTCAGTCTCGGGTTCCTCATCTTGACTTCGACTGCCGTCCTCCAGCAATTCGGCATATTGCTCGATCGTGGATTGAATGAAGCTTGCACAACGCTGCTGTAAATCTTCGTCGAGTTGGAGCGAGAGCGGTTCTGTGCGCAGCGCGTCGCCACGCGGTGACGTCGCTTGACTCGCGTAGAACAAGATATGAAGGTTCATAAGGTTCTGGAATGCCTATCGATCGGAATCAGTATCAGACATACACCACATCACAGCGTCGCAACCCACCGCCCGTTTGACAGCTTCACCCGTATTTGACTGTTGTCCGACGACATAATCAACGAGTTTCTCGACAAGTGAGTCACGTTGCTCTCGCAACGTTTGTCGGAATTTTTCGCTGTCAGGCGACGCGTCCTTAACATCAGGTAAACTATGGGCCTTCCAGATGATATGTAATCCGAGGAGGTGCAAGCCCTGTTCGACCATCTGTCGATCCGCCATCGATTATCAATCCATGTCCCATGAAATGACAGCAAAATGGTCGTGCTTACCCGCTCTTCTTCTTTGTACCCCAGACGGGCCCTCTCAACGAGAGCGGAGACGATATCCCATGCACTGCTCTGTTTACCGCTCTCGTCTTCCTCCATCCATGCGCATATGTCCCTCGAGCCAGCCAACGCACATATCCGAGCACATACGGCACCCAGTGCGAGTACCTCGTCTTCCGAAAAGGACGCTACTTCGATCTCTTCGCGACCCGCAACGGCATCACGCAACTGCGTCGCCAGCTCGTCCTCGAGCTCGAGGATCTTCGTACTATTCGTGTTTGTTAACGACGTAGCGGCCATGAAATGTCGAATCGCCGAGACAGCTTTGGTGAGCACGGACTGCGATGAATGGGAGACAAACTGTTTCGACACATCGTCCCAAAGACTTTCGTACGCCTACAACACATCGTTAGTCCATTTGTTAACACTGACTCAAGGCTTATAGACACACGTTGATCATTCGCATCTCGAGGTAGAGGTCGATGTTCATCAGTGGAGGAATGAGCAATACTTGGAATATCCGGTTTTCGTCCGTCTGATATTTGATAAATAACCTCGGCAAACCCTTGATCAGCGCACGTGTCAGGCCAGATACGACCGTTTCTTCGTCATCCTGCACAAAAAATAAACCAACTACAATGAGGGCAAAAAGCGATATTCGAACCTTCTTTGAGCTTGCAGACACTAATTTGGCGCGACGCAATGACGCAACGAGTACCTCGAGCAGCACAGTTTCCTCCACTTCTGTTAGCCGCCAAGCAGGATCCACTGTGTTTCTTGCAGATTCCACGAGCGAATCAGGCCCGTCCATATCATCGTCTCCACCCGCCGAATGATCTTGAAGTAGAACATCCAAGACGCAATCCCAGTCGCTGACAGCGTCAACCTCGTCCCATAGTGCCTCGACAGCCAGCACAATCCGTCCCCTTGGATCGATCCCACTTGAGTATGGCAAGTGCATGCGTCGACTTGGCATACCACCACGATCGCCTGCCTCACTGTCCTCCTCAACAGCCTCAGCCGCACGGTCGAGGGCCTTGCTCCACTTGACGAGCAACATTGCCAACGCTTTGACACCTGCCCTGGCCTTGATATTGTCCGCTTTGTGACGTCTAGGCACGGCAGAGACACGTTCCTCTGCTACTTCTTGCCAAACGCCGGCCACGAACGCCGAGACAGCCTTTCGTACTCGCGCTTCCGCATCAAAGAGAAGGAGACACATGCGTTCACGTTCCTCATCTTCGAGAAGTGCGTTGGTGTCGATGGCACTCAAGACCCCGATCACGGCGGTTCGCACACTCAATTCGGTATCCCCACCGGCCATCTCGAGTAATCGTGGTTTGAAGCGTTCGGTAAAGTGAGTGAGAGAGCCGACGTACTCGGACTGCGCGTAAACAACCGCAAGTGCTCGTACAGCTTCGAGACGGACGGGTGTGCTAGAATCTGAGAGTACCCAGCCAACGTACCGGAGGTACGACCCATCGAGGAAATGTGCGGGATAGTGTGTAAACCATGATCCCATGGCCTTTACACATTCAGCGCGGATGCTTGGATCCAAGTCACGATATCTGTGCACGAAGACACTAAAAAAACACTATTGAGATGCGAAAATAGGAAGAATAAGAGTAGTGCATACCCATTTACGATTTCCTTGAGATATTCGGCGAGGATAGTCCTTCGTTTTCGAACTTCGGCGGCCTTTCCGTCCAAGTCCTTTTCACGTACGGCAGTGGACTTGTTGATGGCCTTCCGCTTACGCTCACCTTCTCGCTGTCGACCAACGATTTCGGCTTCCTTCTCGACTGCTGCGGCGACCTGGCAAAGGGCTGTCTCTACTTCGAGAGCCACAACAGTGGCAGTATGACGGAAGGAACGTATTTGCGAGGAAGACATTGCGATGACCCATGTTTGTAATGTCGTGATGAGATCGGTGGAGTAAAGCGATCCGAGTTCGGCTGCTGCTAATACGAGACGTTCTATTAGCTCTGAAAGGGATGCGCGAAAGCGTTTGAATGCGGGCAATTTGGAGGTGAGAGGATATATTGGCGAATTTTCCTAAGTGAGATGATCAGCTGTGCTGTGAGTGTCTGGTGAGCAACATTACCTGTTTGAGGCCCTCTGTGAAGTTATCGAGTACATCTACGACGCCGTCATAGTCGATTACTTGGTCTTCGTCGACCGAGTCGTTGCAGCCACATGCACGCAAGACGCAGTTAATCAGCTCCGCCTGAGTGAGTCCGGGACTTTGAGCGAGAGAGTGGAGGAAGTCTTCCGCGGTGGATTGAAGAGCAGCAGAAGGGTTTAGTATAGCGTCTATTCATCGGTTGGAGTGGCTTTAGCGGGTAGGTCATAGAGGAGACATACTGAAGAGGGGGTTATCTGCAGCAATTCTTGTATCGGAAGCAACCTTGGTAGGATCAAAGTGACCATTGGCAGGCTTTGCTTTGGTGCGCCGTGGTTTTGGTGGCTTGGGAGGGGCGGTGGCAGATTTGGCGGTGCGCGGTTTCTTGGAGGGTGGACGTTTTAGTTTGCGCGGTTGGGCGGCGCGTTTCTTTAGTTTTGATGCGGCAGAGGCTTGCTCCTCGCGTTCGTGCTCAGTATCCGCGTCGGCGTGGTCATCAGTGTCGGTGTCGGAGAGCTCGGTGAGGGAGTCGTTGTCATCGTCGGGTTGTGGGGCTCGTTTGCGCTTGTTCGGGGACTGGCTTGCTATTTTGACTGAGTTGGAGGTTGAGTGGAAAGAAGGAAAACGTACAAGAAATGAATTGTTTGACTTGTTTTCTGTCGCGCTGAGAGCGACGGGGCGCAGTAGCGGACTCGACCATGAGAGGGTAAATCAACGAACGCGTCAATCACGCGTCTCCCTTTTCTTTCTCACCATCCCATACTATCCTTTTTTGGTCATTTAACCCCTCTCAGACAATGTCGTGTCCTCACTTTCTCATTTTCTCAGTCTGGACTCAAGTTCCGTGTTGCCAGTTGGTGATACATTCAGCGCGCAAGAATCTTGATCACATCGCAGTGCTGGTCTCTCCCTCGCAATTAAAATCGGAAGATACGATCCTTTCATACCTATCGATCTATACGAAGCGCACGATTCTATAGAAGCCGCAGGCGTGGGGATCACTTTATGGTGGCAGATAAAGGAAGTATTCCAGGAGCTTGGGAGTTTGAGCAAACTTTTGCGCGTGTTTCTGAAAACAGCCAGCACCGTGACTAATCCATCTCAATCGTCCGTCCAAGTCTGACCGCGTCGTGTCAGGACAAAAGGCAAGACGATCAGACAAACCCGATGACGGATATCTCTGGTACCACAGAGTTTCTCACCGTGAGTTATGCCTTCCCTTAAGATCCAGCTTGACGTACCCAGAAGGCCATGTTACACCTATGCATCGTCAGCACATGGCAACCATATTGGAAAAGCACCTCCCAGCATTGCGTGCTGTTTATCCCAACAAACGGCTGGTCGCTTATTAGGAGCCAGAACCGACTTCGACTTCGCTTACCATGCTTGAATTCGCTGACGGAACGACTGCAACTGCGGATATACTCATTGGAGCTAATGGCATTCGTTCCGCTGTCCGGAAAACGCTATTCGAGATTGCAGCGTTTGAGATGACAAGACCAATTTCACTCAATACATTGAACCAATCTTCACAGGATTCCTCGTGCAGGCGGAGACTTTGAGGAAACAGTCCCCAGTTAATCGATCATTGACAGAGTCTACTTAGTTGCCATGTTCGCAGGCCATCATCAAGGTAATTTCAGTTTACCCTCTGAATGTCGACCTGAACGGTGCGCGATATAGTTCTGTGAGAAGCCGAGTGAGTGGGCTCTGCATGTCGTGGAACCGCTCCCATTTTGCGTGCGAAAGGGTTCCCCTCATTGGAGATGCAGTACGTCCCGTCTTCATTTCCGTGATCCACCTTAGGCTCACGCCATGACGCCTCACTTTGGTGGTGGCGCAGGTCAAGCGATCTATGTGCGGTTTCATCCACGATTTTGCCCGCTGATCCGATACTTAAAGTTAGTGGCTAGGATGCATTTGTATTCAGTTAGCGCTCATCCCCTTACATCGCTCGGTCGAATCTCAGAAGTCCTCCGCATTTACGAAGAGATTCGTCTCCCGTTCGCCCCTTCGCTTGCAAATTTGTCGTTCTCGACTGGAAGCATGTACGTATTCGATGTTCCCGGGTACTATGACGGGACGAGAAAAGTGGATGTGGGTGCGAACGGCATCGGTGCATACGAGAGAGAGAGCATGGCGACAATATTGAAGCGAGAGATCTGGAGACGATGGGATTCCGTGGAAAGCTCGCGCGATCCTCTGGCCACATGGAAAGAAGCCGAATCGAAATTGCAGGCATTGGCACATGCAGTGCTCCCTCTTGATTGTGTATGATACCATTTCGTACAGCCTGTCGGAGCCGGGGAACGAAGAGGGGCCGTCCTAAGTAGGTACTGGCATAAACGTTGAATGCTCCCACTGGCAGTGGATGATATTGACCGGGACCACTGGCACTTCTTGCATTGACCATGCCAGTACCACTCGACACAGAATGCCAAATTTTTGCGATGCGCTCACAAATATCATGAAATATGCACATGCACATGACGCATTCTGCCGACGACCTCAAGACAAACCCCAAGTTCTTAAGCGCATAGACCCACGATTGCTCTAGTTTCACTGCCCACGACGACCCCAAAGCTCGATTAAACCTGACTCCCCTCCAAACCTCCCGACTCGGACATAGCGGGTTGGTTCGGCCCCGCATCGTCTGCGTCCCTTTCCATAATCTGACCCTCTGAAGCGCCATCTGTGAACGCGATGGTAGACATCTCCATCCTATCTTCACCACCACTCGGTTGGGACGATATGCCGAACCCAGTATCGACGCCCTGGCAGCGCCTGGCACGGTGATCGCGATCGTACAACTCTCGAATGCCGATGATGAACCGAGGTATGATAGTGCACATGGAGATGTAAGAAAACAAGAATAAGAAGAGCATGCCAGCCGTGCTGATGGTGATGCTTTCGGTGCTTTGAATCATGAACGTGACGGTGTTGAGCAAATTCCTGCAAGGACAGTTGAATTGACAGTGTTGTGTGACGCGAGACAAGCAAGACATACACGACGAAATAAAGAATGCCGTCTCTCACAAGCAGTTGGATATATTGGTTAGGCCACCAATGCTTAGTCGCTTTGCCCATTGCAACCTGACTCTTTCAGAGTTTGAATGATAGCAAGAACCAAGAGGGCAACACCCAGAATAAGCCGCAGGGAGTTCGAAAGTACATAGAATGCGAGTGGAATGCTGATCGAGAAGATAGTGCCGCAGACGGAAAAATCCTTGATTTGCACAACAGTAACTAGAAAAAGTGAGGACAGGAGAATTTATGTGAGATCACAAAAAGAAATGTAGTTCGTACATACCTGAGAAGTCTTTGTTGATAATGTAGTACATCCCCGTGCGGATGAGAGTAATAGCAATGTGTGACACATGAATCAGTAGCAGAAAATAGAGGATCCGCTTGGATCGATTCCACATAGCATATACCCTCAAAATCATCACCACTGGAATTCCCCTTCAATGAAGCTTTATAATGAAGAATAGCACAACCCACAATCGGCGGCAGCGAGAAATACTGGAAACTCCCAAAACATTGTCAAAGTGACCCCGGCACCTTTGAATGGTCATACCCCGTATTTGCACATGGACGAGAAGTAATGGATCCAAGAAGCACGCACACCTATAACAATTTTAGTAACTATATGGCATGCAGTTTTAATCAAGTTGCATACAACTGGAAGACACTTGTTAAGATCACAATATGCGAATGCGGAAAAACTCACGTTTACAGGCCCAGGGACAAACGAACTACCAACTAGAAATGTTCCATATCAGCTTGGATGATCTCCGGTAGGATTCTAAACATACCGATGGCACTCAAACTGGAGAGCAGGCTTAGTTATCCATGTAGTCCGATAAGCCAAACGCTAGACCTACATCATCTGACAAAGGCCAATGTAACGTGCCTGTAGAACAGTCGTCACGTGGAAGTACATCCAAGCTTTTTATACACACTACGACGAACATGGTAGACACCCAAGTCCATGTTCTGCACTGTAGGACGGTCAGGCATGCGGTACCTGCCAGCGCTTGATAGTACGCTTTCTTACCCAAACATAGTCTATCTTTGAATTCTGTCGGCCTCGAATCAAGACCTGTAGATGAACCACATACCTCTCTCGGAAAGGTCAAGACTTCGGTTTTCGATAACACATGGTTTCAGTTCGAAGTGAAAGGACAGAGGACTCCTCACCGTAGTCATATACGAGGGCAGTCACAATGATCACTAATATGCCCATGTGTAAGATTAGTTACGTACCAAACGTACCAATAAACATACCTGTAACATAGTTGTTTATCTGGAGAAGCCCCAGTGCGGAAATTAACTCTGAGGACATGGCGCCAGTCACGCCACACAACTCGAGTCCTACGCCGTGTGACAGAAAACCAAGGTGTCGAGAGAAGCGAGAAATATGAAACGATGAAGGTTGGGTTCGGGTTGAACGGGGAGCTTATATACATTACTTTCTGTTTTGACCCCGGGCCTGAGCTTAGGATGTACCGACGGCCAAATGGATCTAGTTGGGGTGCATCTCTGAGTGCCTAGATTCAGCAACGGCCGAGAAAAACGGAGCGTGGCAATTGTTGTTACGTGGCAGCATCTCTGCTGGCAGACTATAAGCAAACAGGGTGTTGACATACGCCACAGTGACATTGAACATTCACCCCATCCTTGATGATGTGTCTCCTTTGCCATCGTTCCTGGGCTTCCGGAAGGAGTGAAAGAGTAATCTTTTCAGTGTCTCTTAGATAATCACTCACAATTTGCACGCATGCTGGACTCGGATATTCTGAATGGACGTAGGGATAAGGACAAAACCCAACGGACACATCGAATCTGTCTCCATTGTCATTGTCAGTCGTGTGTCATGACGACATGGGACGCAGTTGATTGCTTTCTCCGCTGAAAATGATAGGCACATTCGCGATTAAACGACTGTAACGTGGCTATAAATTACTGTCGTAACCCAATATCCTTCCTGACATTGTTGATCCTTGACATGTAAGTACTTGTGTATAACAATCATCATAACGTGTCACTTACTGACTAGGTCTCGTCCACGGATGTGTGTCGATGGCAAAAGGCGGCTTACGCGAGTGATGATAGCAATCCCAGCCGTTGAGCTCTGGGGCAGTTCGTCCCTCTCGTCCCTCAGCATCAATAGCTCAAGAAAGATTGACAGAAACCTGACTCGTCGCTTCGAAGTCAACAAAGCCTTGAGAATCGAGGGGATAAACCATGACATCCCACGCATGCGTGCCACCGACGGAGAACTTGAAGGCTTTCGGCTCTCAGGCTGGTCAAAACCACGCATTCACCCACAAGTCAGCCTGGCCTAGGCACCGATTGATACCTCGGTGTTGTCGATTCATCTAGCGTCAATTGTAACCTCCCACCAAATGGCGTGGTGTCCTGATGCAAGCCCTGAGTAGAAGGAGTCCTGGAGTGTCTGGGAAAACAAATTTATCATAGTACATAGATGGGGCCGCTGATTACTAAGTACAAACCACTAGACTTTGAGTTTAGTTGGTCTTCCGACTCCGTTCACTGCCCATATGTCTCTATGCCGTGGTCCTGTATTTCTATTTTCCCGTGGAACTCCACTTAGACTGCACCTCCGAACTCTTAGAACCAATTTCCAGGGACTTCGCGGTCATCAGAGACAAATTTTTAATTTCGCTCGAAAATCCAAGCATGCCACGAAGCCTGAACATGACGAAGATGAACTCTTCCATCCATTTTCAAAGTCACCATTTCCTGCAGTCAAGGCTCGCGGAGAAGCCATTCGTTCCCTTGCTCCCTGTCCCGTTTGTTCCTCTGATCATGCCAGCCATGATGGCACCGAGAAAAACCCGTCGGGAGTCAAGTTCGAGTGTCCCGACTGTGGTTGGCCGACTCATTGCAGCAGAGAGCATTGGGAAATGGATCGAGATCACGCAAAATTCTGTTCGCGGCTCCGGGAAGTAAACGAGGATGAACACGACCTTCGGAGTGGCCGGAGAATGCACGAATTCGAGCTTCCTGGTGTGTGTAGTACACAGTTGTCTGTCTTTCGGTTTTCACACATCCACGACCAGGGCCTCAAGCGTACGAGGAGGCTGTCTCATTCGCCAATTGGGATCTCTTCTGGTATACGCGTGGTTTTTCATCAATGGATACCGAACGATCAAGAAGGCATGCGAGCAAGTTGCTTACCTACCCGATCACCATAGGCTCTGTTCTACATCAAAACAGTGGTTTGACACTCAACAACCGCCGCGTCACACCCGAAGGTAGTCGGTCTTTGGCTGGTAGGTTGATAGAATTTCCCTCGTGGAAACTGTTAGAATGATGCAACTCCCAACAGCACTCCGCACGACACTGCACGTTGCTCCCGGTGCTCCTGACACCGAAGAAGCTGGTGTTGCCAAGCCCCAAGTCAGAATATTCATTTTAGGCGCGCGTGCGGAGTCCTCGCTCCCCCCTCACGTCTGGGAACAACTCTGCATGTTGTTCCCATCCTGTCATTTTCATCTGTATTTCATCGGACCGCAGGTATCTCTTCCGAGACTACGTGACAACCTAGGATCTCAGGCCCGGCAAGCTGCTCACTCTCCCCAGGATAGCTTGCCTCCGGAGCAAATTAACTCCGAGCAAGAGAAGCCGCCGTTGTATGTTCCCAATGTTTACGAACCTCCTACTCCAAAGCCAATCGCTCGTTTGAAACGCACCCGTTCATCGCTCAAGCTTTACGGAGTCCCATCATACACGGTTCCTTACTCTCCGCAACTGACAATCACTGGCATGCAAGCCAACTATACGGAAGTCCATTCGCAGTTCCAGGATACTTTGGATCCCTATACCGATCTTTTCTTCCTATTTTCCCCTGGTTTTGGCTTTCCATCACCATCATCGACCTCAGAGCTTGATGGAAAACCCTGCTTGCAAATAACCTCTCCTACCGAGTGGGGTCCGGTTGTCCCAGCACTTCTCGCCACAAGATGTGCAGTATTCATCACAGGTTTCTCTCCAGCAGACATCGAGAGAGATGTTCGATCTCTCCACCAAGCCCCCGATGTCGCAGACGAGTTTGATTGGGTTATCACACCTGGTGAAAACCCATTTGGTAGTGAGAAATGGGAGGTTGCCGATTTTGACCCACGAGTCATGGTCAAGACCAACTGGGGTTTATGGGGAATACGAGGAAAAGGCAGAGAAGTGCAAACGAATCATTAGGTCTTGTTTAGCAAAACTCTCCATGCCTATTTAATTATTCCTTTGTTAATCGTCTCTGCTCTGACCGCGAAGTCCTTGGAAGTTCATGCGGGAGGATGTTTACAGAGCCGAGGCAAACTTGTACAAGGCGCTTGGGACGGACTCGGTGCCGAGGAGAAGCCTCTTGTCGAGTGTCGCTAGATGGCAAGCGGGCAGGTCTGGGTGAGGCGGAGAAGAAGGTTCAAGGAAAGCAAGGAGAAGTTCAAGACTCACTGAGGGCTTGTTCACAAAGGGAAGCCTCTGGATCCGCGGACACGGTCTCGTTTGCGACTGTCAGTCAGGCGACACCAAGTGCAGATCTCGAGCTGTTCACCCTGCCATCGTTGGAACACGAAATCACGCGGATTCGCGAGGAGACGAACATGCTCCTCGACTGTGTGACACCATCGAAGTCGCATTTCATGCGTTCAAAGATCAATGCTGGGTCTACCTCACTTGCTACGGTGCGCAACACGCGATTTGTGATGGGCGATGGTAAGCTATCGATGGTTGAGGAGTGAAAAGAGGAAGAGGGTCGAAGACGCAGCAACGAGGGAAGCAGCAGCGGAGGATAATATGTCGGAGACTGGCACAATTTAAAGAGGAAGGACTTCGGTACATACCGTTCAACGCTAGACCCAATCTTCATTCAAGACATAGAACAAACGTGAGTGAAGCCTTGAGGGATGACGACAAGATCACCCCATGAGGTTACAGTCGACATTACATGAGTGTTGTGTTTTTGGTTTACCCGACGTTTTGGGGTCATTGTTTTTCACTGTTTTACATGATGAACATCGTTGGCCGTTCTGGAAGTTTCACGGCAGCCCGAAGGCTCTTGCATCGACTCCAAACGGGGTGGGAGATTGTTGGACGAGCGCCAGCTCATGATGGTGGCTATATCGGGCACACCTTCGATCAGATTGATAGTGCCCCATCTCGGACTTGGCCTACGACCAGACAGACCGGGATACAACGACGACACATCTCTACCACTTCGACATCAAGACACGCGCAACCCCTCTCGGACGTCTACTTGGATTTTAGGTTCTCTGCAGACACCACCATGGCATCCTTGACGCCCCCGCAGCCTCCGCCAAGTTGGCAACATGCCGTCGAAGACATCGAGCGCTTGACCACGGAGGCGCTCGCGAGAAACAAGCAAGTTAGCGACGATATCGTCAAACTACCCGAAGACAAGTTCGATTTCGATAACGTGAGTGTACATGAAGCAGTGTTGTCTCCAACGCTCCCCGATCGTCTGACCTCGCGTCTGTTTTCAGGTGTTTGTGAGTCGACGCTCTGCCGTGCTACGTATATACTCCGCGCCCACTGATATATCTGTTCTCTTTTCGGGTCACAGCTGGCGCTCGCTAATGCCGAAGCCGAGTTTGACATTGCCCTCGAGCCGCTTGGGTTCTATCAAAATGTCTCGACAAACAAGGCACTCCGCGATGCCTCTACTAAGTCCGAGGAACGTACGCGCAAATTCTCCAACCAAGAGTCGATGCGCGAGGATCTGTACAAGGCCAAGGTGACCGCCGAGGCTAATCTTCGCAAGACAGGGGCTTGGGACAAGCTAAGCGCCGAGCAGAAACGGCTCGTCGAGAAGATGGTGCTCGATGGGAAGCGAGCTGGCTTGGCCCTTGAGAAGAAAGAGGACAAGGAAAAACTCAAGCAGCTCAAGGACGAGCTCTCAGATGCCTGCTTGAAGTTCACGGTACGCAGTTGGGTTCTGTGTGTGTATGAGTAGGTGCTGAATCGGATGCGATTTCGCAGCAAAACTTTAACGAAGAGAATGCAAGTCGATCTTGCTGCTTGTCTATATCGGCCTTCATCGTGTTAACGCCTCTCATAGGGTCGCGTCTCCTTTACGCGCGAGGAACTCGATGGCGTCCCAGAGGACGTGATTTCTGGGTATACCCAACGCACAGAAGGTGACAAAGTGCTATACGAAGTCACCTTCAAAACACCCGATATTTTCCCTGTCGTAAGCGTCGCTCGGTCAGCATCGTACCATCCATCTGACAGTACGATCAAGTTTAAATACGCTAACAATCCGCAAACGCGCAAAAAGGCTCAAGAAGCTTTTGAGGATAGGCTGGCAATCAATGTTGGATACTTGGACACCGCACTTCACCTACGCAGACAGATTGCTGAGATCTTACGATACGATTCTTGGGCGGATTACATCACAGAGGTGAAGATGGTCAAAAGTGCGGCAAACGCAAAGCAAGTAAGTCAATCTAACTTCCTTTTTTTTTTTTGCGAGATTTTCATCTGTGTAGTTCTTGGACGAGCTGAAGAAGCATCTTGACCCTCTTGGGGTCAAAGAACGCGAGATACTTCTCGCACTCAAAAAGGAGGAGCACATCAAACGTGGCTTGCCCGTTGACGACAACTTTTACCTTTGGGACTACAGGTTCGTGATTTAAATCTGTCGCTCCCCTCGTTTGACTTACCCTGCTAGATATTACGATCGTCTCTATGTGGAACGCAACCTGAGTCTCGATGATTCCCTTGTCAAGGAGTACTTCCCTGTTTCTGTTGTTGTTCCTGCTATTCTCGAAATATATCAGAACCTACTTGGGGTCAAATTCATAGAGGTCAAGGGTGATGCACGGGATGTATGGCACCCCGGTGAGTCTCCGGCGCTGATCCTATATTAAACGAGTCACCGAGTCACCAGCATACATTCAGAGGTCCAACAGTTTGCCGTATGGGAGAAGGGTGCCAAGGGTGAATCCGGATTCGTCGGGTACTGCTACCTTGATTTATTCCCCCGAGGTACAGAATTCTGTCACTCCACATCTTTGAGAGACTCATTTCGGAACCTTTAGAGGCCAAATACCCGCACGCTGCTGTGTGGGGCCTTCTCCCAGGTTATGAACTGTCTAATGGGAAACGACACTACCCACTGACAGCCATGGTCGCCAACCTCGCAAAACCAACGCCGGAGCGACCTGCGTTGATGCGGCACGATGATGTCACGACGTTCTTCCACGAAATGGGGCATGTGTTCCACGGTCTGCTGAGTCGGACCAGATATGCACGATTTCATGGGACTGCCGTTGCGCGCGATTTCGTGGAGGCACCATCGCAAATGCTCGAGAACTGGTCAGTTATGATCTTGGCTTTACATAGACGTTGTGATCGAGTGAAGTAACGTCACAGGTGCTGGGAATCGGAAGTGTTGAAGAAGATGTCGAGCCATTACAAGACACAGGAGCCACTGTCGGACGAGCTCATTGACAAGATTATCAAGAGGTTGGCTTTGTGCCTGTCTTAGACCTGCATTCTACTCACCCACCCCGCAGTCGCTATGTCAACGTCGGGCTGTTCTACCTCCGTCAGTTGTTCTTCGCCAACTTTGATCTGTCGGTGCACAACAACAGCTTGGACGTGAGCACGGACTACACCAAGCTCTGGAACGATTTGAGGGAGCAGATCTCGCTCGTCAAAGGGGACGCATACAAGCCTGGTCAAGGTTCTTTCGGACACATTGTCGGCGGCTACGACGCTGGGTACTACGGGTACGCTTTTTCACCCGCGTGAATCTCTCTTGCTTGTATAACACCATCACACGACGTAGCTACACCTACTCACTCGTGTTCGCTGCGGACATGTATGCCACGGTATTCAAAAAGGGACCGCTGGATCCCGCACTGGGCAAATCGTACCGCGACAAGATCCTCTTTGTGGGTGGTAGCCGAGACGAAATGGACTCGCTCAAGGTGAGTCAGACGGTCTTGCGATGCATCCTGGGCGTGCGTTATTGACTGAGTGGGTGTTAGGACTTTTTGGGCCGTGACCCGAACCCAAAAGCGTTTATCGAGGAGATCGAGCAGGATGCGAAGCGCGCGTCCAATCTGTGACACGGAGGAGGCGGGTGTACGATAGTACTCTGCAGTGACATGAACCAATCATGACCTTGTGCATGCAATAATATAACTTCATACTTCGGAGTCATCGAAATGTGTAATCTCAAGATGCAATGCAAAGAATTGTAAATGAGGCTTGGACAAGTACCATGAGACGAAATGTGAGGACGAGATAGTCAACTGTAATACCCTCTGGTTTCTCCGTGCATACAATACTAGTAAGTAAGTATCATACTCTAATCATGAACAATCTTTGTAGATATGGGATTTATATTACAACTTGGATTGCTAATGGTGGCACACCTCTTCCATGAAGCTTGAAGTTCGACACTAGGATGTATTGGATGCCGCCTTCTCTCCACCATCTCACTGGCACTCCAAAATGTACAAACCCAGACCCAGCTCTAAACTGCATTGAGTCAGTCTCAGGCTGATGGTGTCACACCAACTCGGATGGTTGTGTATCACATTGACGCGGTAAATTCCATTCCATTCCATTTTTCTTGTTCACTACAATCACACACGTCCAGGTAGCTGGATTATGCTAAAATAACTTATTCCATGCAAAAACATTTCCTGCATGCACTCTTATGAGCTCATCATTGATTGGGTCATCCACGACAGATGTTGGCAGCGGTCACCGAGTGGATCAACTCGAACTAGCTAACTCAATTTCATTGATGAATGCTTTGGGGTTCGGTTCACGTCCCAAAAAGTCCTAAGCCAGGCCCAACGACATTGAGTACAACATGTACTTGGTAACTTTCCATCGCTGATGGCACACCTTGAGCAAATCCATTTCGTCCCGACTCCACCCAGGAAGGAGGACCTTGTCTCGATACCACTTGCCCTAACTTGGGATCAAGGGGACCTTTCTTGAACACGGTGGCATACATGTCTGTAGCAAAAACAAGCGAGTAGGTGTACCTACATTACACATCAGTTCCGAGTCAGTCGCCATTGAGGGGATCGGGTAGATGACATACCCATAGTACCCAACATCATAATCGCCTGCAATGTGCCCAAACGCACCCTGACCCGGCTGGTCTCCGCCTTTCAGGTGGGTAATTTGTTGTCTTAGTTCGTTCCATAACTTGGTGTAGTTGGTGTTCGTGTCCAAACTATTGTCATGTACGACGAGCGCAAAGGTCGCAAAGACAAGCTGGCGCAAGTAGAAAAGGCCGATGTTGACGTAGCGACTATGTGTACGAGTGGATAAAATATAAGTGTCCAGACGATGTCCACCTCCAAATCGTGATGCGTACCTCTTGATGACCTTGGCGATAAGATCGGCCGGCATTGGTTCTTGTGTCTTGTAATGGCTCGTCATCTTCTTCAGTACCTCGGGCTCCCAACACCTGAAATACGACCCACTAGACATTAATCCCTCAATCCAAAGGATGGAAAATAAATTGTACTGAACCAATTTTCGAGCATCTGCGACGGTGCCTCGGCAAAGTCGAGTGCAACGGTTGTCCCGTGGAATCGTGAATATCGTGTGCGACTCAACAATTCGTGGAAAATATGGCCCATTTCATGGAATAGCATCGTTACGTTGAAATGACCCATGAGTGCTGGCCGCTCTGGCGTCGGCTTTGCGAGATTAGCAACCATGGCTGCCACCGGATAGTGCCGCTTCCCTGTAGGGAGTTCGTATCCGGGCAGGAGGCAAAAAACAGCCGCATGAGAATATTTTGCCTCTAAAAGTTTACGTATTATTAGGAAGATATGATGGGGGTCAGCGCCTTGTAACGTACCACGAGGGAAAAGGTCTAGGTAGCAGTACCCAACGAAAACTGAATCGTCCTGTGCATCTTTTTCCCAAACTGCGAATTGTTGCACATCTACACGGGAGTAATTCCAGTACCGGATGCAAGGCAGTGATAACGACTCACCAGGATGCCACACATCCTTCGCTTCACCAAGAACCTCGATGAATTCGACGCTGAGAAGATTCTGGTATATGTCAAGAATGGCGGGGACGACAAATGAGACAGGGAAGTATTCTTTGATGAGAGAGACATCCAAGTTCTGGCTGCGCTCCAGATACAAGCGGCTGTAGTATCTAGCGATATACTCGTATCGTCAACCCACGCTGTAATAATACTGGCATCAGCCGGAAAGATGGTTACCCCGAGTCCCAATGGTAAAGGTTGTCATCAATTGGCAGCCCACGCTTTATGTGATCTTCATTCTTAAGCGCGATAATAGTCTCGAGATCTTTCTTTCCGATAGGATCAAGATATCTTTTCAGTTCTTCTAAAAACTTGATGGAAATTTTGCTTCACGTCAATGCAGAGGTACAACCACCAATCAACTTACCTTCCTGACGTTAGCAGCACTCTTTGCCATCCTCACCTCGGTAGAATAATCGGCCCACGAATCATACTGCAAGATTTCAGCGATTTCCTTACGTAAACGGAGTATGTTGTTCAATGGCTCCACGTTGATCGCTAGTCGAGCATCATGGTCCTGCCGCGCGGCCTTGCGGGTCAAGGGGTTGTGTGCATAATCGAACTTGATTCCATGCGTTCAGCATGAGCGAATATTCCCGATGGAAATGGGTTGGAACTCACGACTGGTCCGATGTCCGGGTTCTTGAATGTGACATCGTATAGTACCTCGTCACCTTCAGTTCGCCGTGTATACCCAGAGATCACATCCTCGGGAACCCCATCCAGTTCCTCCCGTGTGAAACTGATGCGACCCTGTAGAACGCTCTCCATCAGTTATACTGAAGAAATATGAGCCACCCACATTCTCCTCGTTGAAGTTCTTCTACGGGTGCGTTAGTACCACGCCTGCCGTCACAAACTACGGTCACCGACCATGAACTTTGAGCATGCGTCGGAAAGTTCATCCCTGAGAGTTTTGAGCTTCTCCTTATCTTCCATTTTCTCCAGCGCCAGACCAGCTCGCTTGCCATCGAGTAGCATTTTCTCGATAAGACGTTTCTGCTCGTCACCGAGTCCATCCCAAGCGCCAGTCCTGCGCAGGTTTGCCTCGGCCATTGCCTTGGCTCTGTAGAGATCATCCCGCATAGATTCTTCGTTCGAAAACTTGCGTGAACGCTCCTCTGCTGCAGTGGAAGCATCGCGCAGCTCTTTGTGCGTTGAGATGTTCTGATAAAAGCCGAGCGATTCTGTGACTCCTCTGAGTTCTGCCTCAGCCAAGGCGAGGGGGTACTATTTTAGAGGGATTAGAACGTCAAGGACTAATCCAAAAGTCGCATCCGTGCAAATTTAGTCTAACTTACAAATACCTGAACAGAAAGTGAATTCGATGGGTCAATGTGTAGGAGATGAAGAACAGCACTTACATTGTCGAAATCAAGCTGGTGCTCGGGTAGCTTGACAATAGCGTCACTGACGTTTTTCTTCTTCTCTAGTGCTCCAGTCATAAGCCTTTCGACATCTTGAGCGGTATGTTTCCAAGTGGGTGGAGCTTGGGGAGGTATTAACGGAGCCATCGGAGAATAGGTCACTGACGCGCTCCTTATAAGAGACCTTCCGGTGACCATTTGCATAACCGGGCGTCGACATCCCATGTGGGATCAGTCGAGACCGGGAACATTATGTCCGTCATGGGCCACCTTCAGTACGACTGACAATTGCTTGGACAAAGGTGTGTGCACATCTCCGCACGCCTTCGCCTCAATGAGTCTGACATTGCCAGCCTCTTGAAGCGACCGGCTTCAGATAGGATACTGGGGAATGGGGAGTTAATCAACCATCTCGTTTGAGTGGTCCGAGTCGGGGAGACATGAATCCTTGAGTGAAAATCGTTCCAATTGGAGTAAACGATTCTGATGAAAGCCCGCGAGCTCATCATGCGAGTCAATGTGAACATCAAGTCAACAAAAAAAACATAACAAAATAGTACACACAAGCACAGTACAGCAACATTCATTGCATTTTTGCTCTCAACCTCCCTCCACCTTTCGAATCATCCGTCTATCGCGATCTCCGACGACTGCGATCAGCCCCTCATTCTCAAGGGCCTTAATGACCTCCGCGAACTCGACAGCGTCCACGCGAATACTACTTTGCTCTCCCAACCGCTTGATCGCATCTCCCCATCGAATACCCCGACTCTTTGCCCCACCTGCGCTGTCCAGCATAGCCAAGAGTTCCTTCCGCATATCGTCACGTAGCCTTCGCTGCCCAACCCCAGTACCAGTGTTGAGCAAGCCCATATCAATTTTACCCGTTCGTGGGTCCATCGCACTTGTCCGAATCGCCTCGCGCATAAGCCGACAGGCTTCTTGGACGTCCTCCAGCTCGACCTGCGCGGCGAAACGCATTCGGGCGTGGGCTTCAGAGAGGCGGATCATACTTTCCAGCTGACGCGTGGTCGCGGTGATGCGTTTCTCCGCGCCACGTGGTTCATTCGCGCCAATGGATCGAAGCGAGACATAGGATGCGACGAGCTCATCACTGGCGTCCGAGCTGAGGATGGGATGGATGTGCGTTCGAGCGTACTCGATATATGCCGACAATTCTTCGAGAGGCTGGGGCATACTGTAAATTTACAAATAACACGAGCGATCGAAATGGGACCAACCAAGATATCATGACCTCCAGTGTTCGGAGCATCTTCGAGGTATAATCCAACAAGGTGCTGGGCCAGCTTCCGGTCCAGTGTTTCATCAACGCGATCCAGGACCAGGTAAAGGAGGTCAAAACGAGAGATAAGAGTTGGAGGAAGATCGATGTTACGAGTGATGGGCAGGTTAACATTGTACTTCGACTCAACCGGATTGGCTGCGGCAAGAATCGAAGTTCGGGCATTCAAAGTAGTAATGATGCCAGCTTTTGCTATTGAAACCGTTTGTTGCTCCTGGAAATATAATAAGCGGAGGCCGTCGGGTGGAGATTCACGGACTGACCATGACTTCATGAAGCACACTACGGGTCGCGTCCGACATTTTATCGAATTCGTCGATACAGCAAACACCCCCATCACTCAAAACAAGGGCACCACTGGGTACGTCATTAGCAATAAAGAAGGGTCGATATATTAACACGGATATACCTCTCGAGAACAAGTTGTCTCGAATCAGGATCTCGAGTGACATACGCAGTGAGACCAACGGCTGATGACCCTTTTCCAGACGTATACACTCCTCGAGGAGCAATTTTGTGCACGTACTAGAAAAAGTTCAGCCCACTCTACGGAGAGCGTAACGACAAAAAAATCACCTGCAAAATTTGAGATTTACTAGTACCAGGATCACCAACCAGTAGGACATTAATGTCTCCACGATACCTCGGTCCTCCACCTCCACCGCCTCTTGCAATATTCTTGTTTGTTCCACCAAATAGTTGAAGCAATATACCCTTTTTGACGTCATCCATCTCCCAGATAGACGGAGCAAGGGATCGAGCCAAAAGCTCGTACAAATCGTGTTTTCTGCTGAGTTCGATGATTTTCGCTTCAAGTTCGGCTTTGCGGATTTTCCGAGTGTGCATGCCACCGATAGCATCTTCAACCTGAATGTGAACGACATCAAGGTACGTCTTGAAGAGACTTTTCATCGTTCGCTGGCGGGGGTTCACCCTAACGGGTACGCTCCTGAAGATACCGATCACTGAAAGGCGGTCACCAGGTTTTGCCAGATCAACTAGCTCGTCGTAAGCGCTCAATGAAACCGTGTGAGGGGTCTGACCGTCAGGCACTGCATCTGGGGTCTCCTGTAGCCTGATGACTTGTCGATCCGCAAACTCGCAACGATTATGTATGAGGGACATTGTGCCAACGGATGCACACTACGTCACGGGGACAACGACCGGGTTCTTCTATCTTGCCGCGGTCAATTTCGACCTGGACAGTGTGAGAGCAGACAAGGCACCGGAAGAACGCGACTTTCATGTCTGGGATGACAGGAGTGGCACGAATGACGAGACCCTTGATACAGATGAGCTTGTCGGTATCTGCAGAACTGTTTTAGCACCATTATATCATATCGACAGAAGCAAAAAATCCATTACCAGTTGGATTGAGTCCGCGCATGTTGACAGATTGAAGTCCAAAGGGTCGCACTTTGTAAACTTTGCCCATGATATCAGCGACTTCTTCATCACCTTGTTCTCCTTGCATGCCTTCCGCGCCAGCCTGCTGATCTTCATCGGCAATTTCCAACACGAGATCCTTGAGCACTTGATCCATCGCGGGTATCACTTCCTGAGGGTACCTTTGAAGCTGCCCAAAGAGCTTTTTCGACGGTGGGTATGCAAGCAAGTTGACCATGTCCAAGTTCATGTTGGTCTGTCCCTTTTGACGCATGGCCCGCAGCTGTGCCTCGTACAAAACAACTTCAGCGTCTTCTGGAGAATCGAATATCGTAGAACGGATGTTTTTCTCCCGATCATGCAATGCGCGATACTTGGGTTTGAAACCACGGAGGAATTCACGGAAAAGCTTCATTGTCTCTGCAAGGTTGACGGTGGTACCCCAAATCGCACGGATCTCGTCGGGTTCATCAGTCGGGGCAGCAGGTGCGGACAGATTAGGCGCAGACGAGGGTGGCATGGATAGATGTGTTCCATCCGAGTTAAGGTTCTGGTTCAGCAAATCATTATGATACGCTCGTCGTGCAACGCGGCGAGGGGTGGTGGAAGTGATAGAAGAGTGTATGTCGCCTCTGCGATTTTTAGGTGTAGCGTGAGGAGTGAAACTGGCGACACGCTTGGCCAACGGTGTCACAGGGTCACTCCCTGGAAAGAAGAGCCGCTGCGGGCTGGACTGGGGAGGGGCGTCCATGTCGACATCGTCGATGTCGGACGTTGGGAAATCGACTCTTGGCGGGGAAGACATGAGGGCGGATGGAAGTGAGAAAAGACGCAGACGCGTCGCGACGCGTTCATTGCACATTTAGGGTAGGCATATTTGGGGCGGTTGCAACTTCTCGTCAACCACCACTGCATATACTACTCAAATGGCCCAAGAAATAGCCCTGGACGACGCACATCAGGTTCGTTTCATTGTATTATTGGGTCTACCATCTAACGAGATCCAGCAGACCAGTATTTACATCCCATACCTGGAGCCAGGTAAAGGGAGACCCCTTCAGACATAACGTTTCACCCACTCGTGCATTAGACACGGACAATGTCGGATCCTACACATTATTTCCAGACAGAGACCTTCCAGATGGCTACGAACTACGCCTTGCTGCATACAAAATGGCATGGTCAAAGTGTTTGCAACGGGTCCAGGTATGCGCCGAGTAGCATATATGGGTATGGACTGAGTTTGGCCAGGAATTAATCCACGTTCTGCATGAACCGGTCGTAGACAGGGTGGCAGAATTGGTTAATACGGCCTACACGGATACTCTGCCTGGTTTGCCATACACAGAGTTACCGGTCATATCGGTGACTTGTGAGTGTATCCACGAGGTGTCAATATTGTGACTTACTTAGCGTGCTAGTATTCGGTACTTCTTCGTCGATTTTTGATGAAATTTCCGCGCGTCTCAAAACAGAAGGGAGGGACGACCTCTTTGATGACCACACCGGTCACCACATCGTTACACACCTTTTCCCGCAAGATTGCCCGAACCTCACCTCTGCAATGAAGACTCTCATCACCGGTTTTATCGACAATACCGAGGAGACTCTAGGTACGTGCGCATGGCATCTTGAGCCGGACGCTTGGTTAATTCTTCGCAGACTCGATAAAGCGGAAACCTGTCAGTTCGTTATCCACACTCGACATTACGTTCCTTCAAATTTGGTTCGACGCGCTGTGCGAATCCAGAAGTAATCACCTACTGCACATATGTGCCAGTGATACTAATTATACCTCATCAGAGTCAGATAATGAAATAACCCGTTTAGTTGTCATTTTGCACGATTTTGAGCAATTCGACCCCCTGGTGGTGCAAGACCTCTTCGAAATCTCCAGGTACCTGAGGTCTGTTTTGACTTGGCCAATCAGCTGACGTCAGATCCAGCATCGCGATTCCCCGGCTCCCCCTTGTCTTTATTCTTTCCCTGACCTCTCCCTCGACTCCATCGTATATCCATGCTACTTATCCTCGTTCCGCTTTGTCTCGTCTGCAAGTTCGGACTTGTTCGTTCTCGATGAGTCAGGGTGTCCTGTACGATATTATGCTGAAGGCAAGTACCACTATATTCAGCTCCGCCTCCAGTTTGAACTTTTGATCAGATATTTTTTGACGTCGAGTCCGATCCTGATATCGCCCTTGGACCAGTAGCGATCGAATTCCTTGTCGATTTCTTCGGGAGACATTCACCGTCTCTTGATGGTCTGGTATCCATACTGCAGGTGAGAACTCTTGCCTACCCCCACCCGCAACTTTATTCCTCAGCCTTGGTTCCAGCTAGTTCATATGAAGCATTTCGAAGAACCTCTCACCGCTTTACTGGCCGAGGAAAGCCTCATATCTGGAAAGTTAGCTGACCACAACTCGGCCCCCTTTCTCCATTGCATTCTTTCTCGAGTTCAAACTTCCGTCCTTGACTCAGATATCTCTGCTGACTGGCCAGTTGAAGATGTTGACAGATTGCTTGGGATTGTCCGCAATGCTCGCCTTACCTTCCAGAAAAGCTCAAAATTGTTCCGCACGTCCTTTCGAGTCCTCCTTCTCGTGCAAGACTTCATGGTTTCACTCGGTCACAGAGTTGAAAAGACTCTTCCTGAGCTCATGTGTGCGGCTTTGAGAGGTCGCCTTGGAACCATCTATAGATGCCTGTGTACCCTAGTCAAGTAAGTACTCTGCAACATGTAATACTCAAACTGATAGCCTATGGATTTCAGGCAATTACAAATTGATCAACTGGATGAGTTGGTGTCGGATTTACGTGATTTCTTTGTGGGCGTTCCAACACAGGTACGAAATGCGGAAAAGGAAGTGATATCACGAGTCAATAGGGCTCGCTCGGTGCTTGCTGACAAAAGTAGCCCGCGGGAAGCACAAGGGATGGCTGAAGTGATTGGGGAAATGCTAGTTGAATATTTTCAGTCCGTGATCTCATCTCACTCCATAATTAAAATTAATGATCGTGCTCAAATTAGACGTCGCTTTCTCTTGCTCGACGACATACCACTGTGGGATATCTGGTACACCGGTGCCACTCCTTTCCCTTCGGAGGTATGGACACCGATTCTATTTGCATAGTGGCTGATCTACATAATTCCGATAGTTACTGAACCCATCTCTACGCGCCTCAATATTTTCCGGCTTGTTACGCCCACAAGACTATGATTCGGTTGTCCCGAACCAAGATGATATCGACGTCGACGATGAAGAAACGCTTTCCGGTATGCCCGACACAAGTATTCTATTTCAACGCTATCTGGAGAGTGGGAAAATGATCAATGTGTTCGACTGGTTTGAGTCGTTCACAGTCGTAATGGAAGCGCAGAAGCAAGAGGCGATACAGCTGGTGACCGCTCGTGAGCCTCAGGCGCGCACTCCCACGCGGCGAAAAGGAAAGCGGCGGTCCGCTGAGGATCAGTTGTTCCGTGGGGAGAGCCAAGAACAAATCGAAAAAGGGAGATTGGAGGTTCAGGCACGCTTTATTCGCTCACTGCATGAACTCGACTACATCGGGCTCATCAAGCATACCGGTCGCAAAGCTGACCACGTCATGCGCGCCGTATTTGACGTTCCTAGTTGAGCACGCAAGTAGGTACACTGCGATGTTTTCCTTAATACGGATCTTACCTTCAATCGTCCTCACACAGCATGTGGAATTCGGCACCACTATGCATGCGTAGGTAACCATGTGAACTTGTCCGCCGGTAACCAAACAAAACGTTGGCTGTCATTGACAGGACCCAACTCGGTTCCCCGTTGCTTAGGGGCCTCTGCAAACGAACTAATGAAATTCCTCCGCGTGCCGGCAGTTGTCAGTTAGAACTCCGTCATTCACATTTTCCCCTGCTTTTTTTCTTTCTTATCCCACCACTGTCAGTTTCGTGCCTACCTATAAGCACAGTCCCCTTTGCGCTACTCCTTCACACTCATTTCCACCACACTCGTTTTTCCAAAATGTTGAGCTCTGCCATCGTCTCCCTCGTTCTTGCTGCCTCGGCGCTGGCAAATGTTTATGTACGTCGGTCGAATATTTTCACAGGCGACAATAACCTGTGTGCGCTAGATCAACCAACCAGTCTCCTCTACTACGTTCACTGCTGGTCAACAAGCAACTGTGACCTGGATAGACAGTGGAGATGGGCCATCCCTCACGGACTTTGGCAGCGCTACTTTTGGTGTCTATGTCGGGAACGCCCTCCAACAGGTATGAATTTTCCCGTGGATCTTGTATGACCAATGATTCATACCGTATCTAGACACCTCTCCAGATGCTTGGTACCGTTAACGTAGCGCAGCAGTCCTCCCTCACTTTCACGCCGCAAGCTGACATTGGACCAAACAGCAACGAATAGTAGGCATCCCTATACCAATGTGTTTCCCACTGTCGTCCTCACTAACACCACCCGTCAGCTTCATTCGCGTCACCTCTCTCTCGTTGAAAACCTCTGGCTCGCCTCAATACCCTGAAGAGGCCTTCTCTGCCAAGTTTACGTACGTACCGTGCGCATATTGTACTTTTGATTCTCATTGATGCGCTTCCTTCTTTGATCGGAACAGCTTGGCCGGTATGTCCGGATCCTTCAACGCTTCTGTCCAGGCCCAGATTGACGGCCAGTCGACCGCACCCATCGGCCCTACAAGCACGTCCAGCTCGCCCTCTGCAACTGGGTCCTCTGCTGGTTCTTCGATGACGCCTGTGCCATCGTCCTCCGCGTCGCTTGGCTCGTCTTCCTCTTCGTCGGCTGCAGCCGCGTCCGCCTCAGCTGCATCTTCATCTAAAGGTACTAACGGTGCCGGCAAGCCGGTCATCGCCACTGGTTTCGTGGGCCTTGTCGCCGCGCTCATCGGCGCTTCTCTCCTCTAATCACGCTCGCGGATTCTCAATGCTGTTCGGTCCCGTCTGTTCCCGTCCCTTGTGCTTCCGGCTTCATTCGTTTCATTCTACCCTCTCCTTGCTCTTTCTTTGGTGCACAAGTAGCCTTTTTCTTTAGGGTTTCTTGGATTAGACATCTTTGGCCGGTCTACTTGTTTGATGTGCTTTTGAATTCTCCTTGACGAGGCGAACTATGCAGCGTGTCCGACGCTTTATGATCTAGATCTACCATACCTTATCATGGATACCCTGATGTCATGTACAAGTCGTCTTTTGCTAATCGCTAATAATGAGCAGTCTAACTGCAATGTGTGTGGTGGGAGGAAAGCGAAAGCTGCCGTGGTATTTGTATTGCGTTTATCGTATCAAGCATGATGTCTCGACAGAAAGTGTCTAATTATTGACTCCTGTTACTTGGGATTGGTAGCAGCGAGCATGCCCCGACTCTCCGACTCCCTACTATGTGGTAAACAACCTTGCATTCACATTTCATGGCCATGAGTTTGTTGTGAGGTTTGTCAATTGACTGGTCCCACCCACTTCAAGTTGCCACCTCACCTGCATTCCATACAAGTTTGTGTCCAGAGTGATGGGAATAGTGCTGGCATGTGGGGTGGTTGTGATTGGACTCGGGGTCACTGACATTAGAGTGTAATGAAAGTTCAAATCTATTATGTAAGATACTGTCAGAATAATAAATTCTCTTCATTCCTTACCTAATACATTCATTAATTCTTACATTCATTATACCTTACATCTTACATAACCACTACATCATACCCATGACATCACCATTACAGATACATCTCGAACATTCCATTTCATTACTTCTTCATTCCATTCCTATCAATTGCTTACATTCCATCCCATCAGATATTAAACCTTCGTACATTCTATTACATTCTACATTCTATTATTACATTTCACTGATCTTTCTATCATATTCCTTACCATTCCATAAAACATCATAAAACCCTTTACAATACCTTTACCCTTCTCCAATTCTTACTTTACTTAGAAATACCTTTTATATTTACTTGGTCTGTGCTCTCTTTCTGAAACCTATATAAGTAATTACAAACCATGTATTTACTTTAGTCTTGAAATCGCTTTTCATTCCTCATTCCTAGAATCGTCCGACAACTCCTACTTTACCAAGAAGACATAGGGATATTAAGTTCCTTTTGTTTTGGTTCTAACAGATACTCACACGAGTTGCTTTGTAGGGAGCAGGAATGGTTCTTTATCTGATCTCATCTAAGTTATTCACATAGCCCTATGGGCAAACCTGGACCTTGTTGACAGTGGTTGTAAGGTTTAATGTGAGATGTATAATGATTGATGCAAAAAGAAAACAACTAAGGTGAGTAATAGTGTAGAAATTAGAAGAAAAAGAACCCAAAAATAGCCCTGTTTGCATATGATCCTCACACTCCAGGTACATGCAAAGAGACTGGCACAACATCAGAACAAAAAAGAGAGAAAAAAAAGACTTGCCAACATTGCTCATCAAAGCCATCACTGTCCAAGAAAACATCAGAAGAAGGAATGACACATAGAAGAGACAGAGAAAAAAACAACTTACCTGAGTTGTGTTACAATAGTTCCAGGTAGGACCTAGTGTGGCTGCAAAAGCACCAAGTACCAAGTGGCTGCGATAACTCAAACAACCACCACTTGATATGTGGTGTGCTGAAGAGTTTGAGAGTGGGTTACTGGTCAGCAGATTGCTACCAGTGAGACAAGATAGAGCTCAGGCTTGTTGCTGAGAGTGTCCTTTGAGAATCTATACTCAAAGGACCAAGGGTCAAGGGTTGACTATGTTGAGTCTGAGGGTTGAGTGGTCACAAGGAGGTTCCGAGTGGAGCAGTGATACTCAGCTAGATTGTGGAGATCAAGACTAGGGTACAGGAGTATCACTGTGAGGTATTTATATGTATGGAAACATGCATGGACCAAGTGTCCAAAAGGGTGACCATGAAGAGCAGAACCAATCACAAATGGTCAAAGGGAATCATGTGATGCAAAGGCAACAGATGATGACGAAAGGAGAATGACTAAAAGGCGACAGCATTGGATGATGACAAGAAAGAGAAGAGTAAGCACTTGGGTTACACTGGTGCAGGTTATGTAAGGTGGAAAGAAATGAAGTTCAGATGAATGTACAAGGATACCTAGGTATTGGGTGTAGTGAAGTAGTACAAGTGAAGGAAAAAGAGGAATTGTAACAAGTTGCTCTTGACTTGAAGCTGTTATTGAGAAAAGGAGATCAGAAAAAGGAGTACAGTAAGACACACATTACATAATCTATTCAGTCATTATCACAGCTGGATCATGCTGTGGAGCACACCTCACCCATGCCAACAAAACTGAATAGTTTCCTTTTAAGGGTCAAGATAAGCAACAGTTTTGAAAAACAGACCTGGACCTTTTTTGAGGTCCAGGAATATCTTGAGTCATAACTAAACCACAAAAACATTAGCAGTGAGGAAACATCACAAGTGTCACAATGTAGCTCTACACATGGCACAACTCATAAGTATGTGTTATGAGAAAGTATACTGTACTGGTTTGAAAGGAATAATAATGGGTACCAGCAAAATGAGGAGAACTTGCATACCCAGCTTGTCAGGCTTCTCCCCAGATTTCTGCCCAGTTGATGTCTAAAACATTATTATCAAAACATCTGTGAAAAACCTGGCACAGGTACTAATAAGCAAAACTGGGTTTGGTACAGACAGTACAGTTTGTTGAATTATTGTTATTATTCTTCATGTAGTCAAATGGACATGGACATGGACTCTTCTGGATTACATAATTCTCAGGTAGATAAAGTGGATTCCAACGTGTCTCTACCTCAGTCATGGACTCTGTCCTGTACTGAGGTGAGATCATCCCGTTCATGCTTCGTATATCATACTTACACTCTGTAGTACATTCTTACAGGTTATGAGCCCTGGTGCTTGAATCTAAGGATCAAGTTGCATTTATTTGTGTTGAAACCATGCATACATCCATCTATATGTCTACAACTACATCAGAAGAAGTCAAGCTACCTAAACTTGATGCATCTGGCAAGGAGTGGACTACCTGGAAAGTCTGACTCCAGCTTGCTGCCAGTAGTCGAGGACTCACAGGATACCTCGACGGGAGCAGAGTGAAGCCTGTAGATCCAGCATCCAGGAAACCGTCTGGATGGATGCCAGCTGATGCTACTGAGTGTAAGTTAGTTGTGGATTATGAAAAAGATCTAGCAACCTGGGATGAGAAAGACATGAAAGTGCAGCATATGATCACAAATACCCTCCCCAATTCCATTTTCATCTGACTCATAAATAAAACCTCCACACATGAGTACTTTGCCACTCTTTGCACCCTCTTCGAGAAGCAATCTCTAGTGGTCGGCGCTGAGATGCGGTGTCAGCTAGGAGAACTGAAGCTGAAAGAAGGCAGAGATGTGCTGTAGGAGTTAGATACTTCCTACGGTTGTAGGATACCTTTTCCTCGCTCTTCATCATGTCCTATCACCTCCTATCTCATCCGCCGACTTCGTGCCAGCCTGGTTTTATTCCTAGCGTTTACAGATCATCCAAATCCATCCGAGTCCAATCCGAGTCCAATCCGAGTCAACGTGATCCAATCCAGTTTCATCGTACATATTCTGCTTCATCCGATTTGACTTGTTCTATTTGATTTGGCCTTATTAAGGTTGTTACTATCCTAACACCTTTTCTTTCTTTGTCATCTACAAGGTTTGACATCCCTTCTTAGCATACTCACCCTATGTTGATCCTGTACACTTACTTAGGGTCGGATTACCTTTAACAGTCCTGGGTTACGCCCAGGACCATAAAACCATGTTTCTAACACAAAAATATCATCTTTTTGTGTTCAGGAGATCTCCTGTTTACTCTCCTGTGTGTGAGTGAGCTGGATAGTTTTTCTTTTACCTTGTCCTATCGTTCCTCTGCATCTCATCTACTTGAATCAATACTCTCATCGCCTCGACTCCACCCAGATACTTTTACATTGACCGCTTTTCATTCTGGATCATTCAGCAGCCTCTAGGACTCTTAGACAAACCCAAACCCTTCATTCCTTCAAATATAACCCCCCTTGGGATGAACCTATCGCCCCACCTTTCTTCATATCACCTATTATTAGTTTTCTACACTGGTCTTGCTGCATTATCCTCCACAATGCGCCTACAGGATACTTCCATCACATTAGACACTTTGATGGATATTGTGTTGGAAGAATATGAACGACTTACTCTACAGGGGAGTGGAAAGGGGAAGGCTCCTTCAAGCAAGGACACCGCATTCAGAGCCGATGCTTTGTCCAGAAAAGGAAGAGGAAAAGGAAAGAAATTCAGTGGTGACTGCTATAATTGTGGTTGGCCCAGCCATAAGGACCTGTTACAATTTCTTTCTTTCGTCTCACTTGTACCTCTTCACTTCACTTGATACCTAGGTATCCTCGTACGCTCATCCGTACTCGTTCTCCTTTTCCTTTGTAACTCCGCACCAGCCTTACCCGAGTGCTTACGTTCCTCTTTTCTCGTCATCATCCGATGGCATCGCACTTACTCATTCCTTTCTCGTCATCATCCGATGGCTTCGCATTGGTCATTTCATCTTCGTCATTGTCCGTTGCCTTCGCATCGTACGATTCCCTTTTGTGATTACTGCGCACTCCTTTTGGCCCTTTCGCTCTTCCGCTCTTCTGGCCTCCCTCTTTTAGTTACTTGGTCCGTGTGCAGTTCTCGTAGTATAAATACCTCGCAGCGATACTCTTGTACACTAGTCTTGATCTCTGCAATCTAGCTGAGTATCACTGCTCCACTCGGACCTCTCCTTGTGACCACTTGACCAGGGACTTCTCTCGTAGTCCCTTGACCCAACACTCGGACTCCTCAAAGTCCCCTCGACACTTGACCGTCCCTCAGGTATAGATTCCCAACAGGACAATTCTCAGCAACGCCTGAGTCTTCACTTGTCTCTCTGGTAGCAACCCGCTGACCAGAAACCCTCGTTCAACTCTTCAGCGCACCACGTATCAAGTGGTGGTTGTTTGAGTTATCGCAGCCACTTGGTACTTGGCGCTTTTGTGGCTACATTAGGTCCTACCCGGAACTATCATAACAGGACCAAGATTGCTGGGAGGAAGGCGGCAGGAAAGCTGGTCAGGCACCTAAGGATGGAAATCCCGTGGAAAGAAAGCCAAGGACGATAAGAACAAAGGAAAATCGTCAGTTTCCGCAAATGCTACCACAAGTGACAAAGATACATCTCAACCTGATAGCACCTGGCTTGCCATGCCCGACCTGTCTGCTGTGGCCAATGTCGATGTCTTCGTGGCTCAGAGCGATAATGTTCCAGAGCTGTATGACAGCGGTGCCTCGCAGCACCTTTCCCCGTGTCATGAACGGTTCTTAAACTTTGTCAGTATTCCTGCTAAGCTGATAAGAGGTGCTGACAATGGCACATTCAACGCAATTGGGTAAGGTGACCTGCCTATTTATCTGCCCAATGGAGACACTCGGTCTCATATCCTCTTGAAAGATGTTTTGTATGTGCCGAGTATGCGTGTTACACTCGTCTCAATCAGTTGTCTTGCTGAGGCTGGATGCCAAGCAATCTTCAGCGATGGTGAAACAACCTAGAACAATGACTGAACTAGATGTTTAGTGAAGAAGTGATAGAGGATGTGGAAGTTCAATCAAAGAGGCGAAAACTCCAAGAGAACTTTGTTAGAGTCCTCTGGCTTCAATTCATGGGGTTTATATACTACATGGATGTTGGAGCTCTAATCTGAGTATGAACTATGTAGATAAGACAGAGAGACATGATTGGATGATAAGGTGTAAATCATATGAGTCATAGATAAGACGCATAGCCTTGCACAGGTATCTGGCAGGTGTTAGAGACCATGCGACTCGGAGGTAGCCAACTCCGGAGATCTGGAGTTGTAGCATCAGACAGGACTTGGATGTGGTGCACCCTTGTCACAGTCTGTCCCTATATTTCAGACGTGTGGAGAATGGAGGTAGATATAAGACTCAACACATAAAGTGGAGTCAAGCGGAGTAAAGACTGTCAAGGTCTTACAGAGTGTTTGGAGTGAGTCATACAAATAAACTAATATTCAGACTAAGGGTACACAGTCAGGGTACTACAGTTTATATACTCAGAGTGGAATGGAGATTAGTAATGGAGTTGGTAAGAACTGAGTAAGATGGAAGGTAGGGAAACTACATAGCCGGAGGTAAGTCGGGCACTAAGAAAGCCAGAGTTGTGCTTGTAAGCAAGACACAGGTTATGTACTAAAATAAAAGAGGAAACATATATATGTAACGGAGGTCCAGGATCACGGAGTTGCATCCTGAGGGTGATTGACCCGGAGTTATCATCTAAGAGATCCGGAGTTATATCCGGAGGAATGGAGAACGGAGTGGTATATGACAGCGGGTATGAGTCATGGATAAGGCTATGATGATGTGGGAGCCAATCGGATATGGTCCTGGGGACAGCCTTGACATGAGGCATGATCATTCTTAGAAAAGATTGAAAGTATGATCCATATGAGGATGAAACGTTGAGATCATAACAGATGGTTTGTGCCAGATCTTCAATGCAGATCGGCATCTTCTTGGTCAGATGAAGGCCACCAATGGTCTCTACAAAACACAGAGCAATTACTCTGTGACCACAGCCACTGTGAAAGGAGATACATGGCTTACCATGGAGGAATTACACACTTGCTTGTCCCATATCGGAGTTGGGACGATCCGCGAGATGATGGCAAAAGGGATGATCACTGGCATTATGTTGGACCCGGAGCACAGCACCATGGGCCAGTGCAGTGCTTGCGAGTATGGAAAGGCAACACATGCACCTATTGGGAAGCTTGATGACCAAGCTAAAGAAGGTCACTGGGTTGGTTTTGACACTGAATCAACAGCTCACCAGATTTATCTGCCTGATTGACACACTGTGATCATGGAACGCAACATTACTTTCCAGTGGAACGATCCGGTGTCAGTGTGGCTCAATACAGTTACTGGAATGGATGTAAAACCCAACAGATCAGTAGCCAACATGCAACCTGCAGTCGTACCCCAAGGAAATCTAAACACCATGAATGCCACCATCGTTAGCCCTCCAAACAAACCAATCCTGCGGCAATCTACTCATTAGCAAACAGAATCAACCTATATCCAAATGTTACGTTGTGGAGATGGTACTCACGATGGAAAGGGCGCAAAGGAATTCAGACCACAGTGGTAGAAGGTGTTGAGGGTGGAGCTGCTTCAACAGTGTGGGAAATAGACAACAAAGACACAGTGTTTGCACTCCTTACCAGAAACGTGAAAGCAGAAGGTCTTGAACCCACGACAATTGAGGAAGCTAAGATGCGACCAGACTGGCCGAAATGGGAGGAAGCAATTAATGCAGAGCTGAAGAGCCTTGACAATGCACATACCTGGAATGTGGTCAAACATCCTAAAGACACCAACATCGTGAGCTGCAAGTGGGTCTTCAAGATTAAGAAGAACACTGCAGGCAAGATCAACAAGTATAAGGCTCATTTAGTAGCTCGCGGTTTCACCCAACAATACGGCATCAATTACCTCGAAACCTATGCTCTGGTTGCATGGCTTGCCTCACTCCGTCTCATCCTTGCAATTGTGGTACATCACAACTGGGACATCAATGTATTTGATTTCCACAGTGCATTCCTCAACGGAAAACTTGATGACGACGAAGTCATCTACATGGAACTTCTGCTGGGTATAGCAACCGGTTTGATGTCTGTGAAATTATACTTTGCAAGGATAGCATTGATGTACGGTTCTTGAGAGAGTGAAATAATATGATTCTTTCGATCTTGTGTCACCTTCATCCCAAGTAACCAGCCAATTGGACCCAAGTCTGTGATCCGAAAGCACATCCCAATTTCGTCCTTGAATGCCTTAATAAGCTTAGGAGAACTCCCAGTAACAGTGCAATCATCCACATGGGAAGCTAGGATAAGGATATGTTCGGCGGATTTATAAGTATCTTAGCAGTACTAAGTCACTAGCGCTCACCTTCAGAACTCAGATGAAAGGTTTGGTCGGTTACGTCAATGCTGATGGTGCTACACAGGAGCACAGGTGCACTATCACAGGTTTCGCTTTTCTCATTGATGGGGGAGCAATCCTTTGGGGTTTGAAGAAACAAGAGCTCGTCACACTCTCCATAGCCGAATTGGAGTACATTGCTGCTACTCATGCTGCAAAAGAAGCAATTTGGCTTCGACGACTCATTGGCAAGATGTTTCACTCTCTTTCATGCCTGACAACGCTCTATGGCAACAACCAATCGGCTATCATGTTAACTTGCGACAGTAGCTATCACACACGTACGAAACATATTGATATTCGTTATCACTTTATTCATTTCAGTGTCGAGAACTGGTCTATTTCTTTTCTTTATTGCCCCTCAACAGATATGATTGCAGACACTCTTACTAAAGCATTACCGAGTATTAAAGCCAAACATTTCACATTTGAACTAGGTTTACACCCGTCTGTTTGAGGAGGGAGTGTTGAATTATTGTTATTATTCTTTGTGTAGTCAAACAGACATGGACACGGACTCTTCTGGATTACATAATTCTCAGGTAGATAAAGTGGATTCCAACACATCTCTACCTCAGTCACAGACTCCATCCCATACTGAGGTGAGATCATCCCGTTCATGCTTCATATATCATACTTACACTCTGTAGTACATTCTTACAGGTGTGCAATATACATATAGTCACAGACTCTGTCCCGTACTGAGTACATTCTTACACAGTTGGTACTATAAGCCTTGTACAGAGCCTACAGCAACTAGTAAACTTTACAATGCTATACAGTCTAGGAAAATGTTTCTCCAAACCTTGACCAAATAATCAAAGCAAGCTAAACCTCATTAAACAGAACCAATGAAGGTAATAAATCCCAGCTGAAGTGCAATACTCAGGGGGATTGAAAGATAGAAAAGAGGGTGAAGGAAATGCAATTCCATTTGACCCAGGGACAACACTGAGTTGATGAACAACAAGAAATTGATTTTTAGCGGTGTGAGATGAATCCAGGGCAAATCTGGATTAAAACAGATGGAAAAGCAGACACAGCAGTCCAAATCCAGATTGATAAAACATGAGGAGAGCGAGAGAAAATGAACATCAACTGAAAACAATGTGAAACAGATGCGCATGGGCAAAAGCTACTGTATTTTGTCAATACAGTGAGTTTTATAGTCCTCAGGAATACCCTCAGACTTGTCCTAAGTAAGGATAATGATAAAAAGAAGGTTTTCATACAGTATAAAGTTCAAGGGGCACCCGAACATCCCTGCAAGGGCTGCATGACATTGTCTAAGCCTATGCTAAGTACAAATAAGGAGCAATAAAAGAAAATAAAAGAGTTCCAAGGCAAAACAAGCATGGATACATCAATCCAGATGAGCTTGCACATACAATCAAGCAAATAATGGCGGATTCAAGCAGACAGATGGTTTGGATTTGGATTTGGATGATGATGGTGAGTGGTGGGAATGTGCTTTATGAGCACAAGGAATGTCTATTCCTTACACCAAACAAACTAAACATGATAAATAAACCTTACCAAACATGATCAAATAAACTAAATGTGATAAACAAACCTTACTAAATATGATCAAATGAACTATTACATTTGATTATGTTTGGCAAGGTTTAGTGTGTTTGATTATATTTGACAAGGTTTAGTTTGCTTGATTATGTTTGGCAAGGTTAAGGTTTAGTATGTTTGATTATGTATGGTAAGGTTTAGTTGGTTTGGTCTAGTTTGGTCATGTGTTGTCATCTTCCCCTCTTCTAGTGTAATCAAAAGTGTGCAAAAGTGTAGCAAAAGAATGTACAAAAGTGTAGTCTATCAGAAATGTACCAAAAGTGTACCAAAAAGTGTACCAAAAAAGCGTACAAAGTGTGGCTAATGTGTAGCCAAATGCTGTTGCCCTGTGAGAGACTTGGTATCTCATTAGTAATATATAAAAACATAGTCCTTCTAAACCTGTTCAGTTGCTTTGCCCTAAATACTAGCTTGCTCTGTGGACATTGTCCTAACTGAAGCCAGGCTTGGAACAGTACTTAGAGATGGTAGCATGTTGTGCTTTGAGCTAGGCAAGGATCAGATCATACTAGAATAGAATCCTTGGACCTCTGAGTCAAATAATATCTTTTTCACCTAGTCCAATGGCATGTTGAGGCACTATGTGAAACAACCTAGAACAAATCTAGACTGTAAAGTGTAGTGGATGAAGTGAGAGGGGGTTCAGTCCAGATGAGAGGCGAAAACTCCAAGAGAACTTTGTTAGAGCTCTCTGGCTGTCATTCATGGGGTTTATATACTACATGGATATCGGAGTTCTAATCTGAGTATGAACTACGTAGATAAGCATAATGTATCCTATTGGATGATAAGGTGTGAATCGGTATGAGTCATAGATAAGAGCATAGCCTTGCACTGCCGATGATGAGTCAGTGATAAGGGAAATGAAAAGATAAGAGGCATGTGTTGATGGATGCTGTATTATTGTGGCAGCCAATCGGATATGATCCTTTGGACAGCCTTGACATGAGGCGTTTATAATTAGAATCGATTGAACGTTGGAGTTATGAAGTGAGGAAAAGTTGGTATCGTAACACTATCCCCCTTCTGTTGATCAGACTCCGGGTGATCTATTTCATAATTGAGACGATGGAGACTATCCTCATCTTCGTGTGAAGTTTTATTGTCATAGGTTCGGAACATAGAGTTAAATTCGGTTTGTGTGACTTTTAGTTTTCTTGGGGCATCTGGATGTGCTTCGTGGAAATCAGATATGAGATCCGGGGCATTCTTCAGATTCTTTAGGGGTTCCCAAGTTCTTTCATCATCATCATAACCTTTCCAGTGTATAAGATATTCTAAGCGTCGTCCTTTCATTCGGGAATCGACAATATAGTCTGCTTCAAATTCTTCTTCTCGGTCATTTCCGACTACAATAGGCCGTGGTTTGTAAATTGGTTGGTCGGGTAGATGTTCCTTATAAGGTTTGACCTGAGAGATATTTACGACTGGGTGTATTCGCATAGTGCGTGGGAGTCGAAGCTTTAGAGCATTCGGACCGTGCATAGAGATTATGTCATAGGGGCCAATCCATTTATCCGTGAATTTTGGATGTTGTTTTATTTTTAGATTCGCTGTAGAGAGCCAAACCTTGTCGCCAACTGAATAGGAGGGAGGTTCTGATCTCGATCTATCTGCGATGTTTTTCATATTTTCCGCGGCTTTATCTATATTAGATTTGGTTTGTTCTAGAACTTCGGAGAAATCCGTAATGTAGTTCTGAGCAGCCGGGTTTTTCATGGATTGTGGCATAATTCCCATTCTAGGGACGTAAGAACGTGTGATTTCGAATGGTGAGAATTTAGTGGCAGTGTGTTTCTTGCTGTTGTATGAGAATTGTGCGAGAGGAAGCCAATCGGCCCATGTGTTATCTTTCTCAGCACAGAACATGCGAAGGTATTGCTGCACTTCTCGATTCATTCGTTCTGATTGTCCATCTGTTTGTGGATGATGTGCGGTGCTTAATTTGGGTGTTATTTTTAACCCTGAGCATATATCTTTCATAAGTTGGGAAGCGAATTGTGGTCCTCTATCCGAAATAATGGTTTTAGGGAGGCCATGATGTTTCCATATGTGTGAGAGATATAATTTAGCGAGATCCATAGATGTACACGTTTTGTGGCAAGGGATGAATTCGACTTCTTTGGAGAAGCGATCCACAACCGTGAGAATGGAATCATAGGAGTGTGAAAGTGGGAGGTCGGTAATGAAATCTGCCAAGATATCTTCCCATGGTAATGACGGTGTTTCTAGGGGTTGTAGGAGTCCTGCTGTTTTCTGATTAGAACCTTTGAAACGAGCGCATCTTTCACAATGTGAGACATAGTTTTTGACTTCTTCGTTCATTCGAGGCCAAATGTAAGTTCGAGAGAGAAGTTCTAATGTTTTGTCATAGCCAGGGTGTCCTGCCTCTGGTGTGTCATGAAACATAGTGATGGATTTGGTGCGTAATGCATCCGGAATGAAGATCCTATCCCCCTTTCTAAGGAAGGCGTCCTCGACTTTGTATCCGATAGAAAGTAAATGTTTCATGGCATTAGGTGATAGTTTCATAGTTTCATGTTGTACGTCAGATAAGAATTGATCACCATTGTATAGGAGAGTGACGGCTGATCTGATCTTAGATGGATCCATGAGAAGGATTCCTTTGTTATCATCTTCGATTCCGATCATGTGATCTTCTCGTCTGCTTAGCGCATCTGCTTTCATAGTGACTCCAGCCTTGTGGTGCCAAGTGAAGTTAAAGCGTGAGAGGTATTGGGCCCATCTCGCTTGTCTTCGGTTAAGATCTTGGCGTGTCATAAACCATGTAAGGTTTTGGTGGTCATTCCATATTTCAAATTCATGTTTTGCACCCTCAAGATAGTGGCGCCATAGTTCTAAAGAGCGGATAACCGAGAGCATTTCTTTATCGGCTATTGGGTAGTTCCGTTCTTCTGGTGTCATAGAGTGGCTATTGTAAGCGACAGGGTGCCAAAGTCCTTCTTTTTCTAAAGATAGAACTGCTCCTGTAGCGAAATCCGATGAATCGCATTCTAAGCGATATTTGGCATTCTGATCTGGATAAGCTAGGATAGGGGCTGTCGTAAAAGCCTTTTTAAGCATAGTGAATGCTTCGTCACAAGCGAAGGTCCATTCGAATTTCTGATCCTTTTTAGTAAGATCGTGTAAAGGTCGTGCTATTTTTCCATAATCTTTAATGAATCTGCGATAGAAGTTGGCAAGTCCGAGGAAACTTCTGATGTGTTTGACTGAGGTGGGAGTAGGCCATTCAGCGACTGCTTTGGTTTTCTCATTGTCCATTTTTATTCCATCAGTTCCCACGATCATTCCGAGGAAGTCCACTTCTTTTACGCGGAAGAAGCATTTTTCTGGTTTTACGTAGAGATCATTCTCCTCGAGGCGTTTAAGCACTTCGAGTACGATTTTGTCATGAGTTTCATAATCGTCCGTATCTGTAAAGATCATAAGGTCATCGATGTAAACGACAACGACGCCATTCATATCGGCAAAGATTTCGTTCATCATAGTTTGAAACATTGCTGGTGAGTTACATAATCCAAAGTACATGACGATGGGTTCGAAAGAACCGCGGTGACAGACAAATGCTGCCTTCCATTCATCGCCTTCTTTGATGCATACATTATTGTATCCCTATCAGAGATCCATTTTCGTAAAAAGCTTAGCGTCTTTTAATTTATCCACAAGCTGCGATATAAGCGGTAAGGGGTAGTTATTTTTTGTTGTGTGTTCATTTAGATAACGGTAATCCTGAACCATACGCTTCTTTCCATCCTTTTTAGGGACGAAGAAGACCGGAGATGTCTGTTCGGACTTAGAGGGTCTGATGTAACCTTTCTTTAATTGGTCATCAATAAATGCGGAAACCTCCTCTTGTTCTGTGACAGAGAGGGGTATTAAGCGACCCTTCTTGGGAACGAAAGACTCTTTTAGGTCAATATGGTGATCCCATGGTTTGCGTAATGGTATTCTTTCGGATTCCGTCTTTCCGAATACTTTAGCATATTTTAAATATTCTCGTGGGACCATCTCTTCAAGAGTGCGTTCCTTAGGAGGAGAAGGTGGAGTTTCCATGTTTGCGGTAAAAATACGGGATTCCACGATAGAGTTTGCATATTTAAGTTCTTCTGCGATAATGGAATCCAAGAAATCGTCTTCTTCTTGAGAATGACATGATTCAGGACATCTCCGCATTACAACCGATCCAGTGGACCAATCAATATGGGGGTTGTGGTGCTTTAACCATGTATATCCGAGGATAAGGTCGTTCTTTCCAAGGTTGGTAATTTCGGCATCCACTATTTCCCTGTGTCCTTTGTAATCAATCAGGATTTGTGTGGCGTGAGTAATAGAACCCGCTTGATTCTTGGTTCCGTCTACATTGAAGACTTGTATGGCATGAGGAAGCGCGTGTGTGGGAAGTTTATGCTTAGCGACGTAATCCTCGTGTATGAAGATTGCATTAGCTCCACTATCAAGAAGCGCTTTTGCTCCAACATAACCAATTTGGTTTACTGGGGATACCAAAATTGGTAATACTATTTCTTTTTCTACCGATGTAGATCTAATGAAAGACCCATCGGGGATTTGTTTTGGGACAGAATTAAGCACGGAACTATCGTGTCCGCCGCGCTCCGCAGAGATGCTGTCAACGCTTTCGTTTTCTGTTGTTTTTGGTGATTTAGGTAGTTTATCCTCTTGCCAGGGAGGTATTTCAGAATAAGCGAAATCAAACTTTAAAGAAATGGTGTTTTCATAATATTTTGGAAGGGTGGCGCGAACGTGAGATCCCAGTTTACTCAGTTCGCCTTGCCTTTTCCCTTCTTTTCGGTTTCATACTTGTCGTAATAATAGGCTTGTACTTCCTCAGGGGTCATTCCTCGGATGGCCGCAAAGGGGTCCTTGTCCGGGACTGAAGAAGTTGAAGCTTTAGGGGCTTCTTTTTGAGATGTGGATCTCGCTTTTCGAGTTTTGCCACATGAGGCTTTATGGTTTCCGGCGTAGAATTTACACTCCGGGCACTGCACTTTGGGTTTAGGGCATTCCCTTGGGATATGTCCCTTTTCTCCGCAGTTGAAGCATTTGTTGTTAGGGTTGACCTTCTTTTGGCCAAATGCCCTTACTTCTTTGCCGGTAAACCAGCCATCTTCGTCTTGTTCATATGTAACGGCCCCTATGTCCATTGCGTTAGGGTCCTTGTTTTTCCAGTTCCTTTCTCCTCGGACATAGTTGATTGACTCGAAGGAGTTGCCTGCCGTGCGAATAGCGGCAAGGTATTTGATAACTGCTTGGTTGCGGTCATCAATGTAGGAAGGGTGTTTCGGGTTCATATAGATCGGATCATTCGGATCTTGCCGTTGTCCGTCTTTGAATATTTGGAAGATGATGCTTCTGGCGGTGTTTGTTTCCAGAAGCCTTATGGCATGTGTGGGATCAATCTGGGCTTGTTGCCACAGGTTTTCCCATCGGACTATGAAATCTTCGACCCTCATGTTACCCTGTTTCAGGTTTTCCAATTGGGTACGAGCCCAGTCCACTTTATTGTTTTGTCGGAACATTCCTTCTATGTCCACGACCAATTGTGCCCATGTGAGTTTAGAACCTTGAGCTAATCTTGTCTCGGCGAATTGCGAGCTTTTTGCTCCTTTGAGACGTGATAGTACAGCGAGTACTGCATGGTGTGAATCAGGGGTGATAGCCCTCTGATTGATATCGAGCCATCCTTTCATCTTGGCCCACCATTCTTCGAATTTGGCTTGGTCTCCGTCATAGAGGCCAGGGTCTGCGAATATCTCGACTTTAGATGAGGTGGCCGCTGGTGCTGTTGCTCCAGCGTTGATCTTATTTTCTAGCGTGGCAACTACATTCGTCAATTCTTGGACCAGCCAAGCTGATGCTGTGAGACGATCTCCATCGTTCAACGATTGGTTGTTTAGATCTTTGAGGGCGGTGGCATAGGTGTATCCTGACATATTTACCAAGCGTCAGTTGCAGGTTCAGGTGCTCCCCAAGTGTTAGCGGTGGCGGTTCCATATTCTTCGTAGGGTGAGAAAAGACCGAAGGTTACTGCAAAAGGATAGTCTCGTCGTTTGATAGAGACGTAGATTGGGCATTGCGATTCTTGTACCTTGTTTGTAAGGTAGAATGCGATGTATGAAAAGAGAAAGGTGACTAAAGTGCAAGCGGCGATAAAGACGATTGCGACGAGTTCCCAAGACATAAAATGATGATTGCTAATTATAGGTAGCGAGAAGGAATCCTGAGAGTGTTTCTAGGATGTAAAGTAGGGAACTCTTGGTTATCGTACTGCGAGTATGGACGGATTCGGGAAGGTACTCGGTTAGCTTTGTAGCGCCTAAGTATTCTCTTTCTCTCTAGCTCTGTGCGAGCGTTTCTCCTTTCAATCTCACGAGGTGGGAGCCAATCGTTGGGGTCTCCTAAACTTTCCTTGGAAGGTTCTCTTAATGGAGCAGGAGGGAACGGGGACGGTTCTCTTTTGGGAATAGGAGCGGGGAAGTACTCGCGCTCTGGTTCCTCAGATGGATACCGTAATTCCGGGCTGTCGGACCAGGTTGTGAAACAACCTAGAACAACCTAGACTGTTAAAGTTGTAGTGGTGTAGTGAAGAGGGGGTTCAGTCCAGTGAAGAGGCGAAAACTCCAAGAGAACTTTGTTAGAGCTCTCTGGCTGTCATTCATGGGGTTTATATACTACATGGATATCGGAGTTTTAATCTGAGTATGAACTACGTAGATAAGCTTAATGTATCCTATTGGATGATAAGGTGTGAATCGATATGAGTCATAGATAAGAGCATAGCCTTGCACTGTCGGTGATGAGTCAGTGATAAGGGAAATGAAATGATAAGGTCATGTGTTGATGGATGCTGTGTTATTGTGGCAGCCAATCGGATATGATCCTTTGGACAGCCTTGACATGAGGCGTGTATCTTTAGAATAGATCGAAAGTTGGAGTTATGAAGTGAGGAAAAGTTGGTATCGTAACACTATCCCCCTTCTGATGATCAGACTCCGAATGATCTGTTTCATAATTGAGACGATGGAGACTATCCTCATCTTCGTGTGAAGTTTTATCGTCATAGGTTCGGAACATAGAGTTAAATTCGGTTTGTGTGACTTTTAGTTTTCTTGGGGCATCCGGATGTGCTTCATGGAAGTCGGATATGAGATCCGGTGCATTCTTTAGATTCTTTAGTGGTTCCCAAGTTCTTTCGTCATCATCATAGCCCTTCCAGTGTATTAGATATTCTAAGCGTCGTCCCTTCATTCGGGAATCAACAATGTAATCCGCTTCGAATTCTTCTTCTCGGTCATCTCCGATTACGACAGGTCGCGGTTTGTAAACCGGCTGTTCTGGTAGATGTTCCTTATAAGGTTTGACCTGAGAGATGTTTACGACTGGGTGTATTCGCATAGTGCGTGGGAGTCGAAGTTTTAAAGCATTCGGACCGTGCATGGAAATTATGTCATAGGGTCCAATCCACTTGTCTGTGAATTTTGGATGTTGTTTTATTTTTAGATTCGCTGTAGAGAGCCAGACTTTATCGCCAACCGAATAGGAAGGTGGTTCATTTCTGGATCTATCTGCGATGTTTTTCATATTTTCCGCGGCTTTATCTATATTTGATTTGGTTTGCTCTAGAACTTCGGAGAAATCCGTGATGTAATTCTGAGCAGCCGGGTTTTTCATAGATTGTGGCATAATTCCCATTCTAGGAGTGTAGGAACGTGTTATTTCGAATGGTGAGAATTTAGTGGCAGTGTGTTTCTTGCTGTTGTATGAAAATTGTGCGAGAGGGAGCCAATCGACCCATGTGTTATCTTTCTCAGCACAGAACATGCGAAGGTACTGCTGCACTTCTCGGTTCATTCGTTCCGATTGTCCATCTGTTTGTGGGTGATGTGCGGTGCTTAATTTGGGTGTTATTTTTAACCCTGAGCATATATCTTTCATAAGTTGGGAAGCGAATTGTGGTCCTCTGTCTGAGATAATGGTTTTGGGGAGGCCATGATGTTTCCATATATGTGAGAGATATAGTTTAGCGAGATCCATAGATGTGCACGTTTTGTGGCAGGGTATGAATTCGACTTCTTTAGAGAATCGATCCACAACCGTGAGAATGGAATCATAAGAGTGTGAGAGTGGGAGATCTGTAATGAAATCTGCTGAAATATCTTCCCATGGTGAAGATGGTGTTTCTAAGGGTTGTAGGAGTCCTGCCGTTTTCTGATTAGAACCCTTGAAGCGAGCGCATCTTTCACAATGTGATACATAGTTTTTGACTTCTTCATTCATACGAGGCCAAATGTAGGTTTGTGATAGAAGTTCTAAAGTTTTGTCATAACCGGGGTGTCCTGCTTCCGGTGTGTCATGAAACATAGTTATTGATTTGGTGCGTAGTGCCTCCGGAATGAAGATCCTATTCCCCTTTCTAAGGAAGGCGTCCTCGACTTTATATCCGATTGAGGTAAGATGTTTCATGGCATTAGGTGATAGTTTCATTGTTTCATGTTGTACGTCAGATAGAAATTGATCACCGTTGTATAGGAGAGTGACGGCTGATCTGATCTTGGATGGATCCATGAGAAGGATTCCTTTGTTATCATCCTCAATTCCGATCATGTGATCTTCTCTTCTGCTTAGTGCATCTGCTTTTCCCATAGTGACTCCAGCCTTGTGGTGCCAAGTGAAGTTAAAGCGTGAGAGGTATTGCGCCCACCTCGCTTGTCTTCGGTTAAGGTCTTGGCGTGTCATAAACCACGTAAGGTTCTGGTGGTCATTCCATATTTCAAATTCATGTTTTGCACCTTCAAGGTAGTGGCGCCATAGTTCGAGAGAGCGGATAACCGATAGCATTTCTTTGTCAGCTATTGGGTAATTTCGTTCTTCTGGTGTCATAGAGTGGCTATTGTAAGCGACTGGGTGCCAAAGTCCTTCTTTTTCTAAAGATAGAACTGCTCCTGTAGCGAAATCCGATGAATCGCATTCTAAGCGATATTTGGCATTCTGATCCGGATAAGCAAGGATAGGGGCTGTCGTAAAAGCCTTCTTAAGCATGGTGAATGCTTCGTCACAAGCGAAGGTCCATTCAAATTTTTGATCCTTTTTGGTAAGGTCATGTAAAGGTCGTGCTATTTTTCCATAATCTTTAATGAATCTGCGATAGAAGTTGGCAAGTCCGAGGAAACTCCTGATGTGTTTGACCGATGTGGGAGTGGGCCATTCAGCGACTGCTTTGGTTTTCTCATTATCCATTTTTATTCCATCAGTTCCCATGATCATTCCGAGGAAATCCACTTCTTTTACGCGGAAGAAGCATTTTTCTGGTTTTACATATAAGTCGTTTTGTTCGAGGCGTTTAAGCACTTCTAGTACGATTTTGTCATGAGTTTCATAATCATCGGTGTCTGTAAAGATCATAAGGTCATCGATGTAAACGACAACGACACCATTCATATCGGCAAAGATTTCGTTCATCATGGTTTGAAACGTTGCTGGTGAGTTACATAATCCAAAGTACATGACGATGGGTTCGAAAGAACCTCGGTGGCAGACAAATGCTGCTTTCCATTCATCGCCCTCTTTGATGCGTACGTTATTGTATCCCCATCGGAGATCCATTTTCGTAAAAAGCTTAGCGTCTTTTAATTTATCCACAAGCTGCGAAATGAGCGGCAAGGGGTAGTTATTTTTACTGGTGTGTTCGTTTAGATATCGGTAATCCTGGACCATACGCTTCTTTCCATCTTTCTTTGGGACGAAGAAGACCGGAGATGTTTGTTCGGACTTAGAGGGTCTGATGTAACCTTTCTTTAATTGGTCATCGATGAATGCGGAGACCTCCTCTTGTTCTGTGACAGAGAGGGGTATTAAGCGACCCTTCTTCGGAACGAAAGACTCTTTTAGGTCAATGCTGTGATCCCATGGTTTGCGTAATGGTATCCTTTCGGATTCCGTCTTTCCAAATACTTTAGCATATTTTAAATATTCTCGTGGGACCATCTCTTCAAGAGTGCGTTCCTTAGGAGGAGAAGGTGGAGTTTCCATGTTTGCGGTAAAAATACGTGATTCCACGATAGAGTTTGCATATTTGAGTTCTTCTGCGATAATGGAATCCAAGAAATCGTCTTCTTCTTGAGAATGACATGATTCTGGACATCTCCGCATTACAACCGATCCTGTGTTCCAGTCTATATGGGGATTGTGGTGCTTTAACCATGTGAATCTGAGGATAAGATCGTTCTTTCCAAGGTTGGTAATTTCGGCATCCACTATTTCTCTGTGACCTTTGTAATCAATCAGGATTTGTGTGGCGTGAGTTATGGAGCCAGCTTGATTCTTGGTTCCGTCGACATTGAAGACTTGTATAGCATGAGGTAGCGCGTGAGTGGGAAGTTTATGCTTAGCGACGTAATCCTCGTGTATGAAGATCGCATTAGCTCCACTATCTAAAAGCGCTTTTGCTCCAACATAGCCAATTTGGTTTACTGGGGATACCAAAATTGGTAATACTATTTCTTTTTCTACCGATGTAGATCTAATGAAAGACCCATCGGGGATTTGTTTTGGGACAGAATTAAGCACGGAACTATCGTGTCCGCCGCGCTCCGCAGAGACGCTGTCAACGCTTTCGTTTTCTGTTGTTTTTGGTGATTTAGGTAGTTTATCCTCTTGCCAGGGAGGTATTTCTGAATATTTAAAGTCGAATTTTAAAGAAATAGAGTTTTCATATTCTTTTGGAAGGGTGGTGCGAACGTGAGATCCCAGTTTACTCAGTTCGCCTTGCCTTTTCCCTTTCCGTTCTTGTTTTCATACATGTCAAAGTAGTATGCTTGTACTTCCTCAGGGGACATCCCTCGGATGGCGGCAAAGGGGTCTTTAGCCGGTACAGATGGGGAAGTGGTGGAAGTAGAAGATATTGTCTTCTTCTCTTCTTTATTTGTCGAGCGGACTTTGCGCGAACATTGCGTCTTATGAGATCCGCCGTACCACTTGCATTCGCTGCACTGGTTTTTGGGTTTGGTGCATTCGTTGGTTCTGTGACCTGCACCGCCGCAGTTGTAGCATTTGTTATTATTGGTCTTCTTTTGACCAAATGCTCGGACTTCTTTTCCTGTGAACCAGCCATCTTCGTCTCTTTCGGCGTAAGTGGCTTGGCCGATATCCATAGCGTTGGGATCCTTATACTTTTTATAGCGGTCTGGTCACACATAGTTTAGTGCTTCCATGGCATTTCCCGCTGTTCGGATCCATGAAAGGTAAGTGATAACCGCGTGATCACGGTCAGGTTCATATTCTGCGTGTTTAGGGTCCATGTACATGGCATGGAAGGGGTCTACCCTGTGCCCATCGCGGAAAATTTGGTAGATGATGGAGTGGGCAGTGTTTGCCTCGAGGAGTCTTATCGCATGGGAAGGATCAATGTGTGCTTGTAGCCACAGAGCTTCCCATTGGACGATATAGTCTTCTACTCTCATCGTTCCTTGTCTTAGATTTTCTAATTGGGATCTAGCCCAATCGACCTTGTTGTTTTGTCGGAACATCCCTTCGATGTCCTGTACTAATGTTGCCCATGTAAGAGCAGAGCCTTTAGCTAAGCGCGTTTCTGCGAATTGCGCCGCTTTCTTTCCTTTTAACCGTGAGAGTACGGCTTGTACGGCCCTGTATGAGCCTTTGGGAATGGCGAGGTTGTTTACTTCGAGCCATCCTTTCATTTTGGCCCACCATTCTTCGAATTTGGCCATTTCTCCGTCATATGACCCTGGGTCTGCGAAGATTTCGACTTTAGATGATGATGAGGTTACTGCTTGTGGGGGTATAACGGGTAAGGCATTGAGTTGCCCTTCTAGGGCGCCTATGAGTGTAGCTTGTTCTGCAACGAGGATGAAAGCGGCTTGTAGCCGATCTCCATTCGTGCGAGAGGTATCGTTCAGAACTCCGAGTGCGGTATGGTAATCCATTTTTTATTTGGTAATTTACCAAGCGTCAGTTGCTGGTTCTGGAGCTCCCCAAGCGTTAGCAGTTGCTGTGCCGTATTCTTCGTAAGGTGAGAAAAGGCCGAAGGTGATTGCGAAAGGGTAGTCTCGTCGTTTAATAGAGACGTAAATTGGTCGTTGTGATTCTTGTACCTTGTTTGTAAGGTAGAATGCGATGTATGAGAAAAGAAAAGTGATTAAGGTGCAGGCGGCGATATAGACGATTGCGACGAGTTCCCAAGACATAAAATTGATTGCTATTTATAGGTAGCGAGAGGGAATCCTGAGAGTATTTCTAGGACGTAGGGAGGGGAATTCTCGATTATCGTACTGTGAGTAGGGCCTGATGCGAGAAGGTACTCGGTTAGCTTTGTAGCGTCTAAGTATCCTCTTTCTTTCTAACTCTGTGCGAGCGTTTCTTCTTTCTATCTCACGAGGTGGGAGCCAATCGTTTGGATCTCCTAGGCTTTCCTCCGATGGTTCTCTCAAAGGAGCTGGTGGGAAAGGTGATGGTTCTCTTTCGGGAATGGGAGCGGGAAAATATTCGCGCTTGACCTCAATTTCCTCGGTTGGATACCTAAGCTCCGGGCTGTCGGACCGGGTTGACTCTCGTTTACTAGAGTAGTCTGATAAGGGAGTGGTTTCCCCTATAAAGTGGCCTAATAAGGCGTGGAAGATTTCGGTGTCGGTGCGGTCTTCGGGATCAAGGTCCTCGAGGGCAACGACTTCTGCGAGATATGCTGCGTCGAAGACGTAAGGTTCGTCGACGAGGTCAGGGTAAGCCTCTGATGCTGCTGCGATGGCAGAGAGGGGTAGGTTCGACACTGATTGGGCAGGTCAGTTAAGATCTCCTTTCTGGTCAAGGGATGCGCTATCTGCTTCTGCGATTGCTAGACCTTGAGTCTTTTGCAATTCGGCTTATTGGTAGCAAATGTTCCAACTACTTTTCAAACTTGGGACTTACTTGGGCCCGGTTGTGTTATTTTGTAGTAGGGGCTACGACGGGGTTGGGACTTGACAGTAGTCGATCAACGGCGAAGATAAACAACAAAGTTCTAATGAAACAACCTAGAACAACCTAGACTGTTAAAGTTGTAGTGGTGTAGTGAAGAGGGGGTTCAGTCCAGTGAAGAGGCGAAAACTCCAAGAGAACTTTGTTAGAGCTCTCTGGCTGTCATTCATGGGGTTTATATACTACATGGATATCGGAGTTTTAATCTGAGTATGAACTACGTAGATAAGCTTAATGTATCCTATTGGATGATAAGGTGTGAATCGATATGAGTCATAGATAAGAGCATAGCCTTGCACTGTCGGTGATGAGTCAGTGATAAGGGAAATGAAATGATAAGGTCATGTGTTGATGGATGCTGTGTTATTGTGGCAGCCAATCGGATATGATCCTTTGGACAGCCTTGACATGAGGCGTGTATCTTTAGAATAGATCGAAAGTTGGAGTTATGAAGTGAGGAAAAGTTGGTATCGTAACAGGTTGACTCTCTGGTGGTTGAGTAGTCTGGGAGCGATGAATCGTCTCCTAAAAAGTGGCCTAGTAAGGCGTGGAAAATCTCTGTGTCTGTCCTGTCCTCGGGATCTAAGTCCTCTAAGGCAACTATCTCAGCGAGATAGGCGGCATCAAGTACGTAGGGTTCTTCTTTTATATCAGGGAAGGCCTCGTTGGCGGCAGCGACAATGGAGAGAGGGAGGGATGTCACTATTTTTTGTGATCTCAGTAAAGAGGACAATGAGCGACGAGTGCGCTATCGACTTCTGCGCTATGTGGACCTTTGGTCTCGAGCGGCTTTTGAAGAGGATAAAATCTTCCGTTCAAAGGGTTGCAACTTACTCTGTGCGCTTGTTCCTCTTGTTTAGTGGTAAGACGGCTACGACGAGGTCAAGGGACTTGACAGTAGTTTCGACAGCGAAGAAAGCAACAAAGTTCTAATGAAACAACCTAGAACAAATCTAGACTGTAAAGTGTAGTGGATGAAGTGAGAGGGGGTTCAGTCCAGATGAGAGGCGAAAACTCCAAGAGAACTTTGTTAGAGCTCTCTGGCTGTCATTCATGGGGTTTATATACTACATGGATATCGGAGTTCTAATCTGAGTATGAACTACGTAGATAAGCATAATGTATCCTATTGGATGATAAGGTGTGAATCGGTATGAGTCATAGATAAGAGCATAGCCTTGCACTGCCGATGATGAGTCAGTGATAAGGGAAATGAAAAGATAAGAGGCATGTGTTGATGGATGCTGTATTATTGTGGCAGCCAATCGGATATGATCCTTTGGACAGCCTTGACATGAGGCGTTTATAATTAGAATCGATTGAACGTTGGAGTTGAGAAGTGAGGAAAAGTTGGTATCGTAACACTATGAGAGGGCCAATGATGGAAGTATTTTTTATTTTTTATTTTTTATTTTTTTGAGATTTCCCATACTCCCACATTACATGGAAACAACAATAAATTTTTAAATCATTTATTTTGTGGTTTTTTGGGGGGCTACACTTTATGAGAAGGTCAGACTCTTGTTTCTTCTGTAGAATTTAGCCAATAAAAGCCCTGGAGCGGCGGTGACATTGGCATGCGATCCGACTTTCAAAGACGATCCCAAGTCGGCCATTCCTGACGGACCCGACCCGTACGTATTCACTGAGTGTTCCGTAGTCTGGATGACGAGAACACATCAATCAGTCTTCCATCCAAGGCATCACAATCGGACGTACTCTGAGTCACTGTCTATCCACCACGGTGTCCACCTCTTCCCCTCCCCCTTCCTCTTCTCGGACCCCCTCTGCTGCTACTACCACCACCCGCAGGCACAGTTTCAGTTGCGGCTTTGGACACTGTACCCCCCTCTCCCTCCGTCCGCGGTGACTGCGGCCGCTGCATAATCACCACATCCGGACCTCCTCCCACCTCCGGGCGGTGCAATATACTCGGGACCACCACCGACCCAGATCCGGACCCATCCTGCACGCGTAGTTCTTCCCGATGTTTCCCCCTGCTACCACCCCCCTGGGTCACGCCCGCACCGTCGCCACTAGTCTTGTCCCTGCCCTTGTCCTTGTCCCGCCGTTTGCGCTCGCTCCCAGCGCCTGCGCCTGGCCCTGGGGAAACGGCCACACCAGCGCCGTTGAGCGCCGCTTCGAGTTGCCTGCCCAATCCAATCACGGGTCGGGCTTTGCGCTGACTGGGCGGCCCCGTGCTAGCTCCAGCTGAGCTTGCACCCGGGTTGTCCTTGTCCGCGTTAATAGGCGCTACTGCAACAAGACCAGCTTTAGAAGGTGCGGCCGTCGCAGTCGCAGTCGCACCCGCCTCGCCCTTGGCCGGATGCGAACGCCCATGCGACTCCTTCGGAGGGCGATTACGAGACCCATGTCCACCAGTCGATGCTGGCGTCGGCGACTTGGCGGTCGACGGTGGCGCACCACCACTCGCAGGCAGGTTCTTTCCCGTCTGTCCTGCATCCCGCATCTGTCCCTGCCCTTGCGCCGAGGGTGTCTTCTGTGCAGTTACCGCGGGCGCAGCAGCCTTTTTCGCCCTCTTACTCGACGAGACCGAGGGTGGGACCTGCGCCTCGGCGTGTTTCCCGGTGGGCGGCGGGGCGGCGGCAGCGGCTGCCTTCTTCTTTGCCTCTTCCTTTTTCGACGCCGTGTTGCTCACCATGACCTCCTTGTAGTGTGCGTGATTGCGCAAGATCGCTTCCTTGTCTTTCTGGGCCGACTTCTCCGCTTTGAGGGCTTCGAGAAGCGGCGTGGTCGTCGGTGGCGGGGGTGGTTGGGAGGCGGCGACTGTTTGTATGCGCGATCAGACCATCGGATTTACGGCGCGTATTGGCGCGACTTACTGAGTGCCTCGAGTGTGACGGACTCGGCCTTACCGGCGTTCTTGAGTGTCTCGAGAAAGGAGAGGTAGTCGTCGTCTGTGTGAACGAGAACGTGCATGTCAGTTTAAATTCGAGACGACTATTCTTTGCTCACCTTTATCGATCGTGTTCGTCCGCGCGTCCGCCTTTCTCTTCTCGCTCGGCACCTTTTGGAACGGTGCAAACTCGACGATGACGTATGACTCATTGCCTGTAGGAGCCGTCGGCGTGAGTTAAGCGAAGACAGCATCAAGGATAGATAACCACGCACCGGCCTTGTCCCGAAACAAATGCCCATCGTACTCCCGACTGAACGTCGCCACCTGGTCGGCGTTCTTGAAGGCAATGTATGCGCGGGAGGGTATGCCCTCCTTGTCTACCCTGCGACTTATCAGCATGCGCATGCGATGCGATGAGCGCCGTACCGCTTCGTCCGCATCTTGCCGGGGTAGTACACTTTCCAGGAGACGGTGTCATCGCTGACCCAGGCTTGGACGCTCTGCCAAAAGATCTCTTCTGGGAGGTTGGGCGGGAGACGGCGTACGACGGTCTTGAGACGTTCGGCACCGTTGGGAACAGGCTGAGATTTGGGCTCTTTCGGTTTCTGCTTGCGAGGTTGTTTGGTATCAGACATGGTCGCTTTGAAGTCACGATCTGATTCCGCGCAAACTTGGACCATCTCACTCCCACGCAACCACATCAAGACATCAATGCATCGCCATCAATTCGTACCAAAGAACACACCAAAGGTAAATGTTAACAACAACCGAGTTCGTGAAGCGACCAAAAGGAATAAACGAATAATACAACACAAAACTTGGAAAGAAGGTGGACACTACTTTTCAAAATCTACAAGGTATCATAACAAAGCATCGCCATCGTTCAATAGCCTCTCTACGAGGTATTAGGTATCATGTGGGGGTAACCTTCTAGAGAGCAAGGAGACCGGAAAGGGCAAGCACTGCAGCAATGCCACCGAGCGAAGTAGAAGACCCAATGCTGATGGCAGCACCACTAGCGGTTGCAGAAGGGGAAGACGACGTCTGGGAGGTGGTTGTCGAGGTCTTGGTAGTGGATGAGGATGAAGAGGGAGTCGTCGCCGTCGTAGTTGGGGTTGTACTTGGGGCAGTTGCAGAAGTACCTACAGCAGAAGTGGTCGAGGGGGTTGGTGTGGTGGAGTCGGTAGCAGGAGTGGAAGTACCTGATGGAACACTAGTAGTTGGGGTGGCCGAGCCAGTAGGAGTAGTGGACCCTGCAGAGGTATATGAGTCGGTCGCGCTGGTGGTGGTGGCAGGGGTCGAGGTAGACGAACCACCAGTAGGGGTCGTTCCGCTCATGCCGCCGAGACTGCAGAGCGACAGTCAGTCCACATGCCTTATCAGTTAATACGATCAAACTGACGTGAAAGAACCAGAGAAGCCCTGGTAATTGATGCCGCTAGCGGTAAACACGAGGTAACTTGGGTCGAGGTGAGATCAAGGCCGGTCCGCAGCATTAAGACCCACTCACTATTGACCATTGGGGCCGACGGAAGGGTCGGGCTAAACGACGCGCATCAAGTCATTGCATCAGGTCCATAGAAAACAAGGAACGTACCGTGAACGTAAAGGAGTTCGTGGTGGAGACGTCAACCGAAGGCAACGACTGGACTTGGACCTGAAATGAAATCAACGGTAAAACGTCACATGGCAACACGCTGTTCGAATACATACAAATTGGCCCGTGTAAAGGCCGACATCACACTCGCCAATGGTGGAGAGAAGGGGTGCTTCACCGTTGTCAACCCATTGCACCTCGCAGGACTGCCCACCTGTGCAACTGGAGGTTTGGATGGGATCGATGACCTACGCGTCGGTTAGAAAAGGATGGGACCAAAGAGCAAAAACTCACGTAGACGGAGGCCTGAGCGAGGCGGGCGGCGAGGATGAGGGTGAAGGACGCGACGGTGGAGAAAGCGTACATGGCGAGTTGAAAAAATGGGAAGAAGAGGGTGCGGATGGATTTTAGAAGGGGCGGGGTATTTAAGGGTGTCAAGAAGCGAACAACACGGATTCACGTTGTTGACAAGGAATGATTTCGTTCTTCGGAATGGCGCGAAATGAACACAATAAAATTTACGGCTGGTCAAGTTGACAATGTCAGATCCTCGCCCTCTTCATGTCCGAATGTCATCCACGAGGACTACACGCTACCGTGCTCTTGACGCGCCTTCAAAGCTCTAGCTCGATCTGGAGGACAGACATGCTAATCTGTAAAGAAGACCGGAAACTTTTTTTCTCCTTGTTCCGTGCTGGGCGGTTACGGTCCGCTTCCATATGGAACCGCGTCATGGTGTTCTAGATATTCATAATGCCTCGAGGCCTTAGCCTCAAGGCCTGGCTCCAAAAATCAAGACGAGTGGAGCTCTGGACCTCTCCTCGTCCCAACCTCGACTAACGAATCGAATTGAAACTGTACTTTGGTAAGAATGACATCAATCTATCACCAAGGTAACTCTCCCACTCAAAACGCACCCATAACCATACCGGTGTTCGTCCGATGCTCATACAACTCGACTGAACGGAGATGATGCGTAGATGACCTCGAAGGAGTGGCCCGGAGTGGACAGCAGCCTTCCCTTCTGGTTGTTATCCACGCACGGTCGTATTTTGCTCTCACGCACGCGAAATGATCGGTGTGCAACAACGTTTCTCCGTCCATATTGCCACTTTAGTGCTTGTGCCAAGCCCACTGCCCACCGCGCATTGCCCAAGGCTTGGAGCATGTAATCCATGCGCACGGCGAAGACCCACTCAAGTCCACCATTGCATAATAAACATCGTAACGGCTTCGGAGACGAGCCCAACGATTCAATGGAAGCCAGTCGACGCAGTGACCTCACTGACAATCAATACTCGATTGATGAGTAAGTACTCTCCATATGCTCAATGTCATCAGACTAATAACATTCCAGAAGCTTTTACTGTTGATGAATCCTGAATAATCTCCATGAAATGTATCCCGATCATGAGAAGATGATTGTAAAACGGGTGTGAATTGTATGTAACTTATGCGTCAGCCCATTTCTACTGTTTTGCCGAGTCGGAGTTCGCAATTCGTTCATGGCGGCATCATGATGGGGCAGCTTATGGTGAAGGTCAATCTAGAGCACCGCCGTGACGTCGTCGGCGGGGAGTGTTGTGGGGGTGTTACCTAACGGTGTTGTTGGTACCGACTTCGCCCGGGGTGGATCGGCAGCTGGGACACGGCATGCAGAATTGAGTCTCCGCCTGAACGTCATACTCGGGAAATCTGGCGGAGTGCGAGCAATATGTAACCTCAACATTCGAATCACAAACTTTCTGAACTCCTTCAGTGCATTGGGGTTCTCAGGATTCAGAATGCCCAACATTATCGTCAGCCAGCGCCTTAGTAAATCATCAAATTGTTAATCCTTGATGGCCTCTTCATTGACATTGTTGCCTTGGGAGTCCTCATACTTATGTCCAATTTCCCTGTCAGGGATGAAATTGCGATACTGGGTATGTTCTTTATCTCACTGTCGTCCTTATCTGTCGTCTGAACATATCGCTCTTCCGTTCACGACATACAGTCTTGTTGGCATTAAGAGCATTCCATGCAATTCACGGGATGAACAATGAAACATGCCAAGGCCTAGCAACACGCTAACCCTGTCTTTTTGGCAGAGAACCTAACGTGTCACAGGATCGTATTCGTCAGAGCTGTATCACTCGATCTCGTGCAGCAGTTATTCCAAGATTTCCAACCGCGTGTGTCCATGTCTCGGCGACCCGTATCCTCTTCGTCACCCATGACCCAGGACAAAGACGCCTCCCGGCAAACAGAGCGACTGCAGAACAAAACATTCGCCAGGCAACACGAGGACACTTTGAGGAGTAAGTATCAGGATATTCAAAAGAGATGGAATGCCCCGGATGACCATTAGGGAATATTCCGTTCTTGGAGGGCCATTCCTATGAGTGGTGCAAACACCCCTAAAAAGGCAACTCGAGGACGCGCGTTTCTTGTGAGCTTAGATTAGATTCGCACACTGATTCGACTAAGCAACATCAACGTTGATTCATTTCCAGTGTCACTGCCATGGCGTTTTGTGTCACAGGTTCGCTTGTACGCGCTCACTAAACACACGTTGTCTATCGTGACCATCATGGGTCTCTCGGCACTGATGCGTCCGAACGAGATACCACGATACAGCGCCTTTGAATTCATCCAATCACTCCCTCACGACCTCCTCTACGAACACGTTTCCATCGTAATAAATAAACACCTTCAGCTGTCCGTCTGATGTCGACGCACCAAGGTAAAGGTGACCTGGGCGCACATGATGTATATAACTCGTTTCCGATATCACCTTCGGGGTTGGTTCGGGCTGATGAATACGTAGATATTAAAGGTGAGAGAGTTTGAGGGGAAACCGCATAGCCTGCCTTGAGCTGGTGGGAGACGTGAGAAAGGGGCGGAAGCGGGTGGGTGGACGCCACGGGATATTTGCGTGGCAATGCTGAATCCAGCTAGCAAACCGATAAATATCAACACCAGCAATCGGAATGGGCCATTCGAAATACCTACGTTAGCAAGACTAGACCATGCACGAGCCCAGACCATTGTGTCCTCCGAGACCTCGCTGTTTGATTTCCCGTGGATACTATTATCGTTGGAATTGACGTCTTGTTCGATGCTCTTCAAAGCTTCGGGCTAGATGCCTAGAGCGTGCAGCCGGTCCGTCGCACGTAGAATCTCGAAACACAAGGGGTGGCGGAAAGACTCCGTCATTTGCTTCCTACCAACTCAGTGCGATACAGGCAGGAATTCGATCAAATGTGAAAAGCTCGGAGAATGGCGGGGCACCATCCTCTAGGCTGAGTACTGCAGCTTGTCCGTGGGGTTGGTATCGTTTGTCCGTTTGGCCGAGAGCCATGAATGGCAGTTCGAGATAGTTCATGCCTACGGAAAGCACACATTTGCCGCCGCCGCCGCCCTCAAACCACGCCCTGTCTAGACATGGACGCAAGTTGACTGGACCCCTGATGCTGTATAGCTGCCCTTTTCGATATTCTCTTCTGAGATATCACCACGGAGGTACCGTCGGCAGAGAACCCGAGTCATCGCCACTTGCGCGAGCACAAGGTAAGCAGGTAAAGCTGCACTAACAGTTCATTTGATAGTGCGCGCGGACCGTCTAAATTTCAGTCATCCGCTTCTCCACCTCTTCCGTTGACGTCACCTCTTTCGTGCAGATGGACGACGGCGAGATGCATTCCCGGACGACGAAATGGGACTCCGGCACGAATGAAGGGGTTCCCGCGTTCGGAACTGTCCCGCCCAATACTGCACCCCCAAAACATTGTATGGTGGCGCCAGACAGGGGATAACGCCTCTTTGTAGAGAGCCATGCCTTGGTGATTTCGACATCTGAAAAGGGTTGTGCACCCCTTAATAACTGTAGGTCAAGCCAAAGAAGAACGTCCCGAGGCCCCATTGCGGAGGCTAGGCCAGAAAAAAAAAATTCTATCACGTCTAGCGGACGGTGAAAGGTGCGGCCTTGGATCGGATGGGTATCGAATAATGTCTAGCCAGGCATGTGAGTGTAAGGACGGCTTTCCATTGAGCTTACACTTATGTAAGATAAAGCAGACAAATATATAGAACACTTGGTTTGGCTCGAAAGATTTTATCTGACAACAGGAGCATTCACTGGTGGAGCAGTTTCCAGGAGGGCTTGGCAAGCACTGACATCATGATCACAATCTCCATGCGTGGAAAGGCCAGTCACAGGGGGGAAAGTGTGTGCCACGCAATAGGTCCTTGAGACTCGGACTCTGACAAGTACAGGGTAGGCGTGATGGCTATCTTATACGATTAAAGCGGAAAGTTTCTTTCATTCGTACACCAACCTTACACACTGATGAGATGTCCGAGTCAGTCGGGTGCCTTGATATTATTCTAACTAGCAAGAAAATTTAACAAATTTACCGCTTCACTGTACACGATTGATCGCCAGGTCATCTCCAGATCCAACAACTCGACATTCACACTTATTTCAGTGATATGAAGGTACCCGACTGACATTCCAATTAGACTTTATGCTTTCGTGGCATGTGGCAACCGAAATTTTTGGATCCGGTGGCCTTGGCGGAATCTCACACGGCTACTTCTCTTTCCCCAAGGTGTAACGCTACACCGTGACACGTCGAATCCGATTCTCTTTGGTCGACCTGACATGATATGTCTTATCGGGTTTTCAGTACAATCATGATGAGATCCCGACCAGAATTACAGAACTGCCTCACCTCACTCAACGAATGGCCTCGGCCTGCCATCAGCGTAACACACTACATCCGGACGGCATCGTCTCGGTTTCAAGTGGTGAAGGGGTGAACTGCACTTGCCGCCACCCCCCATCATGCTCGTGGTGTTTATCCAATGGGACCTATTCGTCTTGTTGGTTCGGACGAGGTCCGTGTCTGGGCTCGCGCGCGTGGCGATCACGAGATCGAGCACGTTGGACACGGCGATGGTCGTGATGAACCGCATCTCTTTCTTCGACGGTGTTGATATCTGTGCTGCCCGAATCGCCTGAAAGCCGTTTATATACGACTCGCCGCAGCGAAGCAGCTTCTCTTGCCCCGAATTGTTCCTGTTCCTACAGGTACACGATGTCGTCGCAAGTATCACGGCCTTTTTTGCCTTTGTGGGCCAGCATACATATGTGTTTACTGGAAATCCAAGTCTTGTGAAACAGCATATTTACAAAACACACGGTCGCACTCTCCTTTGGACGATACTCGACACTGGACGCCCACCCGTCACTATAAACATACACGAATTCTTTCTGTGCTGGCGCATCCACTGCCGCCGCGATCTCCGACTCACGCCGAGAATCGCAAAAACCATTCCTTGATCCCACGCGCACTTTCCTCCTTTGCCCAACCTGCCCCACAAACACAACATGTCCGCCCAAGTTCAGGGGCACACAGTACTGAAAGAGAGAAACAGACGCACGTTGATCGGGCACATCCGGGTTTCCACGCGTCGCGAATCCGTGCTCGACACCTGAAAAGACTTGGATACAGTAGCTTGATTTGTTACGCACGAGAATGTCCTCGGCGCGGCGGCGGGCCTCGAGTGGGAACGTGATGTCGACCTCTGTTGAGTAAAGACGGTTCGTCAGCGGCACCGGGTGTCACTGCAGATACCCATACCGGAACAGGAGAGAAGAAGGGGACCTTTGTCAGTGGTCACGGTGAGTCTAACGGGATCATCAAGAGAGGTTGGTGATGGAACATACGCGTGGCATTCTCGAAATGCTTTTCGTCTAAAAAGGCAGGATGGGCGATCGCACCTATGAAGGGATCGAGAATGAGAACACGGGAACCGAGGTTTGAGTGCGTGTGGCACAAGCCCCGTTACCTGCTTCGATGGATCCCTCTGCAACCAAACCCATCACGAACGGTGCGCCGAAACAATATCCTGGAGGCAAAAGCAAGGTCCGTCTGATGAGCCTTCTTTTTCTAGGGCACATCACGCGACGCAATGACATACCCACCGCAGTATACTTGGTTGTTTCCGCGCCTTAGACACGCAGGGATGAGCGCCCGAATGCGAGGGCATAGGCTTCCAAGGGCAGCTTACCATACTTTGCCTTGACTGCGTCCAGCCACTTTGGAAACACCTCGATAGCCGTCTCAAGTTTCTTATGAGCCCAAGCAGGCTTGTCAGCGTCCTCAGGGAGGTCCTGGATGTATTGTCCGAAGAAGTAATCCGGACCAAGGACAACGAAACCTAAACGTATCGACCACACCGGCGCGCTTGTCAGCTCGGTAGGGTTCGGTTCCTGCGGGAGACGACGACGACGACAGACGCACCACACGAGGCAAAGTAATCTTGCAACAATTTGTTGTTGATAAAGAACGATCCGAAGACATCCGAGAGATATAAGAGAACTTTTCTATGTGACCCGAGCGTAGTGGGTGGTTCGGCAACATAGGTGTTGAGCCCACCGATAGACTCGATTCGTCCTTCAGGGTCACCGGTGTGCTTGAGGCCGGTGAAGCAGCACGTGCTGGGGGAACCTGCAAGCGTGGTATTCATCTTCAAAGTCGGTTGAATGATGGAAGGTGTCGGGTTTGGTGATGATGTCGACTGAGCGACGGACAATCATCCCTTTTATCCTGATTCTCCGCGGGAAAATTTGGTGACTGAAAGGGAAATGGGCCATAGCGATGACCTTCAACCAGGGCGATTTGTGCCCTGTGGTGATATGACCAACTTGGCTTGACCAGTTCAAGTTGCAGGGAAATAGTTACTCGATAACTTTCCATGCGAACTCGTCATTGATCGGCTAGGGTTGAGATGTGATCTTCTCGCCAATCAGGTCAGGCGGAGCACCTATCGGAGGATATTGACTGCGGATGATTGAGCCCGGTGAGAACGTTCCTGGTGGATAGATATATCCCCTGACTCATCGTGTTATTGTCATCAACTTGCTTATCGTACATTTGACGAACGGTAACCAGTAGTTTACCATTCAGGTAGTGTTATCGTCGCGGGTCCACAACTACGCAACAAAGCTATTAAACCAGTGCAAAAAGCCTCGGGCGCATTCCTCTTTTGCAAAACCTGTGAGAAGCCAAAGGGTGATACCGACGTGAGCGAATGTATGCGTCGTAAACGACAGGGAAAACACACGCTGGGCATCGTCTGCAGGATCACCACGGGTTCCAAACCCATGCGAAACACCACTAAAGATCTGGAAGTAATAGTGTGCCTTATTCTTGGCGAGGATGTCTTCTGCCTGACGGCGAGCAGCGGCGGGGAATGCGTGGTCGATTTCTCAAAGGTACGCTCAGTTTCTGCTTGGAAACGTAGACGTAGACCATCATTCACCTGCACAGCTGAGCGCGATCGGAGCTGAGGACCAGATCGTCAAGGTATATCCCTTCGATATGACATCGATTACTGACCCACGCAGTTCTCGAACACTTCTACTTTGAGCTGTTTCGTCGCAGGGTCTAGGAGGCTGGAAGGATGTGCGACAGCACCTGTGGAAGAGTGCCAAACGTAAGGTGCAAAATGTCAAGGTTGGACACACTCACCTGCTGCAAGGTTGAACGTGGGATCGTTTGCGAGAGCAAAGACGAAAGGTGCCCCAAAGCAGTATCCTGGACAAGACCAGACGATGTGAGTAGAACGAGACCGCGTGAGGGACGGCGTACCGACTGCAAAATACTTGGCGTCGGTCGTACCTAATCCCATGTCAGTAACATGCATTGGAGAAAATGTATGCGTCCAACCATAACGTTGTTTAACTGCCTTGACCCACTTTGGGGTATGCTCGTGTGCTAACTGGACAATCTTGTCACGCCAGGTTTCTCGGACAAAACCAGGCTGTGTCATGAGCGTCTCAAACCTGTCGCCAAAGAAGTAATCGAGGCCGAGGACAGTGAAGCCTAGGGTGCCCGTGTAAGATGGTATTGCTGCGCATACAAGTAAGGGTTGTTACCTTGAGACGCAAACCAATCCTGGATGAGTTGGCTGTTGATATAGAAGGGGCTGAATATGTCTGAAAAGTAGAGGAGGATCTTCTTCTGTCCCCCAGTAGCACCTTTGGGCTCAGAGATGTATGTCTCGACGCCAGCAATCGTCTCTGTGCGCCCAGATGGGGTGCCGATGTGGGGAACAGTCTTGAAACAATCTTCGCAGGACATGATGATCGATCAATGGGTTCGGATTGGTTTGAGCTGTACTTAAATAGCTTGTCATCGTATGCGCAGCACAACTGATTTGGAACATCGGACATATTGGCATCGCCACCTGCTACTCATTTATTCGCCTACAAGAGATTTGTGATATGATCTGATACTCACTATGGTGTTCAGGCCTCAGGACCATGGAGATACGATGCATCGGACATCATAACTTTACGAATTGGTTGAGGTTCTCCCGACTCTGAGCAAGCTTTTAAACGCAGTGTGTTCTGGTACGTTTCCCTAAATTGTAGTGGAGACAATGAAACAAAGAGAAAGGCGAGGTGCGCAAGGGAGTGGATGTGTCTAGGTAATGTCCAGAACCAACAGTTGACATGTACATACATTACGCGAAGGAAAGTCCAACTTGAAGCTTCCAAGTCCGTTCAGACTGTATGTACCTTGTAACATGCGACTTTTATCCTCAGCTCACCCGGAATCCAATCTAGCCGCAACCCAACGCAGCGCCGTGTGACGCCCTCTTGCATCCGTGTTCTAATATCCCTTCTCGAATTGCCGCATTCCGCCTCGAGTCGGGACTGAAGCCGTCTTGAGAAAATCAACTTAACAAGCACCAATAACAGGAACTGTAGCGCACGCGAGTGCGCAGACACCGATGTCGAATTCGAGGAAGCATGATGGCGATCGAGCCCGAGCAGGCGGTTGCCACGAGCGAAACCGAGGACGGTCAGCGGGTGCCGACGAGGCTGAAGAAGACCGAGATCCAGACGCGCAGCCAGAAAAGTTTACCAGGTGGCCCGTCTGCGTGACACGGACGAAACAGTACGCTCGACGACGTCACCATCAACGCTGACATTACGATTAACTCGATCGTTCAGCGCGTCACGGGCTGTATGCACACGCAGTCGCGCCCACCCAATATGTATTGCGAGCCTACGACCACCGAAAGTCGTGCATGTGGCAGCATTGGACCTCCCATGTGTCAGACCAGTCCTTTTTGGACTTGAAACGCATCATCGCACAGGGTCGCCTTCGAAAACGTTGCCCACCACAAGGTGCGTTGTTGATCGATTTTTACTACTTTTCCACGCTCACCTCGTAATCGATCGCACAGGGTCCGATCCCTTCTCAGTCCACGATAGAATGCCTCGAGGTTTCTTCATCATTGATGGCGGGAAGAGTGGGGCATCCCTTCGCTCATCTCAACGCGCCAAGAGTCGAATCAGAATTGTCCTTTAGCCACCCCATGATTCAAGGTTACAAGTCAATGGCAATCCTGTTGACAGGGAGCTAGTCTCTTCCGTTGACAGCTTGATTGACGAAGAAGACCCTGGCTCTCCGGAACGAGTAGTCGCTATAGCCTTTGCTCTCTCACACGTGAAATGATCAATGCGCAGCAACCCATGCACATTACCACAAGAGCCCACGCACGGTAAAGACCCACTCAAATCCGACTCCTCACTTTACAAACGCGGCTCTAGAGCCCTTTCCTGTCTCAATTATACAGGCGCGTAGGGTCTCTCTACAGCACATAACCATAAACACTCGAAAGTGTCTCACAAGGGTACGTTATTAACAATATGACTGGTAGCCACGCATCACGAAACACTGAACACACAGCTATGTAGCGCTGTCGACCGGCAAGAAAACGTGTTGCTGCGCATATGACTCGTGGGCGACGCTCTAATTAGTCCCTCTACGAACGACGCCGCATTTGGACAACGCGCCGGGCTGAAACGGGCTACTCGACCTTACCCACCCTTATCACCGAATCGAAGCATGGCAGGCGCGTAATACGTCCACATGACGGGTCTAGATCGCGCCAAAGACAACCCCCGTTGCTGTGATGTATGTGATGTACAGCCAATGATGAAGCCATCGATAAACCAGCCGGCAACGAATCATCGCCTGCCGCCAGTACGCTGCCTCTGAATTTGGGTTTCTGGGTTTGCGGCGCCGCGCAAGCGTGTGGGGTGGTGACTTTCAATGGGTTAATTCAGGAACGCTTCGGCCCCTGATCATCTTGACGCGCGAACGAATGGAGCCGTTTGTGAACATACAGCGAGGAATATGTCGTCGTTGTATGACACGGCACCCAGATCTGAGAGAGTTCAAACTGTGTACGGGCCGTTGGGGGCGGACGGAGACAAGGGGCAGTCTGGGGGTGGCGTCACGCGCACGATTATTGTCTCGTTCCATTCTAGAAGTGAAACGCCGCGAACCACACGTCCGGACAAATCCAACACTAGATAAAAAAACTGTCAAATCAGCCTCACGACGTCGCGATGATAATCATCACCCCTCGACCCTCAAGTTTGACACGCCGGTTCAGCGATTGATCAACCCGACATCGACGTTGCTCTCTCTGCCCATGCCTCAACGATTAACGTTCGAGTATAACCCGCTCTCGTACGCCTATCCAGACGACGAAACAGACAAGGAGCTGTTCCTACAGGCGTCCAGGACGCATCCGCACCATCCGCATGCACACCACACCCAGCAGCAGCACCTCAGCCACCTCCGGGCGGCAGCCGTCTTGCTGTACTGGGTCAACATGGTCTTCAACGACGGCGAAGAAGTCTGGCAAGTCGTCCGACTGGACGAACAGGACAACGTGCACCGCTACGTGTACCCCGACTTGATCGTCGTCGATGGGAGCGTGTGGGAGTACAACGATATGTTCTCACTTGGGGTGTTTACTCGGGATCAGCGGGAGGCGGTGTTGGAGTGTGCGGACGAGATCGAGTATGAGGTGAGGTGTGCGGAGGGGGGGCAGGGGGTGAGGTGGATGGGGCGGTTGTTGGAGCAGATGGTGGAGGAAGCGTTGGTAGGGGAAGGGGTGGTGAATGCGATCAGGGATAGCGTGCCGTTCTCGTTGGATGCGCGTGGGTGTCAATGAGCGAGCAGTGAGTGGACGACGTCAGCTTTGGCGACCGCAGCGCGATACGATTGATTCTGACCAGGTTGACGGGTCACTTTTTTTCTTTGGTTTGGTCACGATGCATATTCATCTCTCTCTTTCTCTCTAATATCTGTGAACATGTGTATTCTGCGTGTGCCTCGTACGGCCGCCGACCCCTAGCTCTCCACTATGACGTGTCGTAAGACCGAAATCCCGAAATCGCGTCACACACGTTTGCGATTGGCGAGGGTGGTCGTGTGTGCGTGCAATGTACAATTACGGAATGAACATGTTCGTAGCGATCAAGTGGCACCCGAGCGCCGCTTTGCTTCTGCCTCTTCCTCGGAGACGATTCGACCCTGAACCTCCTTTTCGACCTCTTGTGCGAGCTCGCATACACGATCGCGATCGGCACCGATCAAGGAGACGTAGACGCCACGCTGGAGGAGGGGGTACGAGCCTATCCGGATGCTCTCTGGGTCCACGCGCTTCTGGAGCGTGGAAAGGTAGGGTGCAATCGAGGATTCGGCAAGTCTGGATATCCAATCAGCATGTCTGGGAAGGGACGTGTGCGAGACCTACTCTGTGAATACCTGCAGACGACACGGACGGGCGTCTGGGGGTGGGAGCGGGAGGAAGACCTTGAGGTTGTCGAGCATCTTTTGGAAGAGGGAGGGGATGCCTGGGAAGACGCAGAGCTTACTCTCGAGCCGTACGACGGGCTGTGGGCGGGTGAGGATGGGAGGAGGAACGAGAAGAAGGACGGACCACCCAAATATCGGGGGACACAAAGAGGACCTCGGCGGCGTGTGGGAAGAGGGCCATGCGTCTGCGTGCGGTGCGCTGTTCGTCGGTTTGCTGAGCGAAAGAGGGGCGATTACGGATAGATTCTTCCATGCGGGAGAGGGTTTCTGGGTGATAGCTGAGTTGTTGGTTGAACGCTTTGGCGAGCGAGGCGTACGTGATATCTAGACGGTGTGAGCGAGATCCGGGAGAGGGGAGGGGGACGCACCGTCGTGGGTGGGGCCGATGCCGCCGGTTGTGATGACGAGGTCGTAGCGCGCGACCATCCGGCGGCTTGCCTCGACGCTGCGGGGGGTGAGTGGTCATTCGGAACTGTAGAGTGGACGCACATTTCGTCCTCGTCGTCGGCGATGACCTCGATGCGCTTTCTGGGATATGGTCAGGGAGATCGGAGAGAGAGAGAGCGGTGCGCACAGGTCGATGCCGTGCTCGAAGCAGAAGCGTGCAAAGTAGTTCGAGTTTCTATCGAGTGTCTTTCCATTGAGAATCTCGTCGCCGATGATGAGAGCGCCGGCTGTTTTGATATGCATGCCTCTTTTCAGGGTTGGCCAGATACGACGGGAGAGCATGATAAAAGTGCTCTTGTGACCGGGGACAAACGTGCAAACGTTGAACCAATCAGCGATGAGATGCGCGCACACGAGCACATATCTGGATATAAGCTCGTCTGCTTGTCGTTCCTTCCTCATGAACTCATCCTCCTCCTCCTTCCGTCTCATCGCTCCTGCAATGGACATCTACAACGCCTCCTGTAACCCCCCTCGCAGGGCAAAGCGTCACCGTTCTGATGACGACGACGACATCCCCGACTCCCTCTCCTCCCTCTCCCAAGATGATGATGACAATGACGACGACCAGCCCCAACAACCGCCACCAAAACGGCGCGGTCGCAAACCGGGCACACTCTCCCGTGCTGCCCGCGAGGCACAGCGCAAAATAAACCACTCTCTTATCGAGAAGGCCCGTCGCACCAAAATCAACGACGCCCTCGCTACCCTCCGCGAGCTCGTCCCCCCAGAGTACAAGCAGGAGGAAGAGGAAGAGGAGCCCGACCCCAAGAAGCCAAAGTCGAAGCCAAAGGCTTCCGGCGAAAAGGAGTTCAAGCTCGAGATCCTCGTCCGCACCGTCGCTTACCTCCAGGACCTTACCGCCAAGGTCCGACAGCTCGAGCACGACGGTTGTCCCCGGTGCAGCGAGCCCATCACCCTCCCCAGCGCACCTGCTCCAAAGCCACAGCACAACGAGTCCCCTTCCAGGGATTCATCCGTCTCACGTCTCCCTTCCATCTCTACCTGGCTCCCAGAGGAACAGCGCTCCCTCCTCCTCACACCCTCCCAGTCCCCTCCCTTTGACGTCACCGCCCGCCCCACCCAGCTCCCCACACCACCCAGCTCGGCCACCTGCGCCCCCGCCACAACGGGATTCCTCATCCCACCTGCACTCACGCTCCCCTCTCCGAGCACGTTTCTCCCTCCCATGCAGCCTCGGTTCTCCGGGTTCACCGCCCGTGCGAACCACAAGTCCTCGCCCGCCGCATCTCCTATCTATACTCCTGACGACGAGACTGCCGCCTCACTCTTGCTGCGTATCAGCACCGCACCCAAAGCCACACGGACCGAGGTCCAGGCTGATAAGAACGGCCTGAGTGCCTTGACACCCAGCAGGCTCCTAGGTTTGAGCCCCGACAGATAATGTTTCTTACATACCTCCTTTGTACGATACCAGGTCTCGTGTTGAATATGCGGATTGTACGGTGATCAAGGACTCCAATTAGTGTTGTAACTTGTACTGTAGTAAGTAGAGGATATTGTTTACTCTTGTTTATCGTCCTTGATGTTCAGATCTACCCAACGTCGTCTTTTCTCCATCGCGCAGAAACGAACTGAACGCAAACGACGACAAGGTGTCAGTACGTTCTAACTTATGATCCAACTACCTTCACATCACCAGCTATTAGGACGACTCCTTTCTTGACCATGTCATCATCCACGTCCGAGCCGGTATGTCAGCCCTTTTCTTCACCCGTCTCCATCCTCACCCTCACAAGGCAGAGGCGGCAACGGCTGTGTCGCATTCCACCGTGAAAAGTTCAAACCCATGGGCCCACCCTCCGGTGGCAGCGGCGGGCGCGGCGGCGACCTCTACGTCATGCCCACGCCCGAACTAACCACCCTCTCCTCCATCCCCAAACGCGTCCACGGCCACCCAGGCAACCATGGCCGTGGAACCTGGCAAAACGGCCGCAACGCAACGCACACCGTCATCAAAGTACCCCTCGGCACCGTCGTCCGGGAGCTCCCCCGCGACGACCCGCGCCGCGCCAAGGACGAGTGGGAGGCAGAGGAGGAGTCGCTCGAGGGTCTTCCTATCGAGGCGCGCCGTGCAAAGATGCTCGACAGCAGATGGGTGCACTATCCGCGGTATGAAGACGACAATGTACACCGCGACGCGTTCAAACAGGCCGAGGAGGCCCTCTGGCGGGAGGAGCGCGAGCGACGGTGGGCGAGGATGCAGAGGGCAAAAAAGCCGATTGACCTCGATCTGAGCAAGGTCGAGCAGGTCGTCGAGGACGTCGATGCGCCACTTGCGCTCGGAAAGACGGAGTATCTCGGTCACTTGATCGCGAGAGGGGGCAATGGCGGTCTGGGTAACCCGCATTTCTTATCGTCGCTCAACCGGTCGCCCAAGTTTGCTACCAAGGGTCATGATGGCGAGCGTGTTACACTGGAACTGGAGCTCAAAATTATTGCCGACGTCGGCCTCGTCGGGATGCCTAATGCTGGCAAAAGTACATTGTTGCGCGCTCTCACGGGTGGTCGTGCCAAAACGGAGGTGGCGAGTTATGCGTTCACAACGCTGAACCCAGTCGTCGGTGTCATCCGTGTCGCCGACGACGACACCTTTGAAGGCGAACTCCGCGACGTTCACGTCTTTGAGGAAACCGCCGTCGAACAAGATCGCGAGCTCGAACAGGGGTCAGAACCCGAGATGACGGAGGAACCAGCCTCTGAACCTGACACCCCCTCCGTCGCCAACCTCGACAATTTTGCCATTTTCGAATCCTTCCGATTCACGATCGCGGATAACCCTGGACTGATCTCACGTGCGTCTGAAGACGTCGGCCTCGGTCACTCGTTTTTACGATCGATCGAGCGTTCGCACGCGCTCGTCTATGTCGTCGATCTCGCTGGCCCTGCGCCATGGGACGAATTGGCGATCTTGCGCGAGGAGTTGGACAAGTACCAGCCTGGAATGAGCGCCAAGGCGCGCCTCGTCATTGCCAACAAGGCCGATCTACTTGGCAGCGATGCGCAAGAAGTCATCGAGGCCCGAGCCAAGTTGCATCAACTGGAAACGTACGTACAGCGCGAGATGGGACCGATGGACGTAGTCCCAATCTCCGCCAAGTATGGGCAGAATCTGAAGCGGGTGGTTGGGTTGATGCAACGGTATGTGAGAACGGCGAGGGACGGAGAGGTGAATTGAACGAGGTGTGATTATATACCTACTACCGTGTTATATTAATTGGTCGTGTTCAATGCCCTCGCTCCACGATGACGTTTCTGCCATCATCGATTCATCCCTCGCGACGAGGGTTTGCGCCGCTCGTCGGATCCCATTTCCCCCCTCCAATACGCACTCGCATCGTGGTGTATGATGTGACGCGCTAACCCCCATGCAACGTCGAGATGAACACGATCTCGTCGCCGCTCTTGAGCTCGTACCCGCCCTCCCCCTCCAATTCCCAATCCGTGTCATTGATAAGGACTAGAATGCCCGGACGACTGCCGGCGTGACGTGAGCACCCCGAACCCAAACTCAAACGCACGACGTACACGGTATCCCCATCGACGAACAACTCGGGACGTTCTTGGAGGAGATGGGTGCGGAGGTGATGTATGAGGTGGGTCACCGTCGGAGGCGTCCCGCCGTCACGGTCACGATGGTGCTGGATCGAATCGTCTCCCCCGGTCTGGACGACGGCGGCGGGGAGAGAGACGGTGTGCCGACGTTGGTTTCCGAATAGGAGCTCGAGGCCGCCGCTAAACTCGATCGTCAGATCGATCTTGTCGGACATGGTCGTCGAAGGCGTTGACGGTGTGGGCTATAGTGGGTCATCTTACCCGTAGACGTCGTGAAGGGCTGTTGGGAACAAAACACGTCGGGCATATGGTGTAGCTGGTTATCACATCCGCTTAGCATGGTGCTGAGTGCGGGGGGTCTCCGGTTCGAGTCCGGATTTGTCCACTCTTTTTGCTTTGTTATTGGATGCATAGATGGCGTAAAAATCGTAGCACGCTTTCCGATCCAATGGATGACCGTTCGTCGTGAAACGGTACACAAAGACGTCCGACTCCAAAAACGTCAAGCGAACGTGCTGCCGCAACGTGACCTCCCGGACCTTGTCAACTGAGGAGGTACTCGATATCTCCATTTATGCTTAAACGTGTGCAGCAGGTCAGCCAACTGATAAAATGAAAAGGCGGTCCAACCAAGCACACGACTTGCTCCACAATCACACCTGATAACCTCATCTTGTGGTCGACGGCCAAGTCTCACCAACACACGTGCGTCCATTGTACACACGCTGTCGAATCAGGTGTTCTGATGGGAAAGGAACCAAAAAGTGGACAAATCCGGACTCGAACCGGAGACCCCCCGCACTCAGCGCCATGCTAAGCGGATGTGATAACCAGCTACACCATATGCCCGACGGAAAGCGCTCGTGCGTGGGGCTTGTTGAGCCGTCGACGACTCTCATTTGGAAATGTCGTCCGTATACTATGGTCTCGACAGCATCCCAGCACCTGAACATCTCTTGATTCAACGTGTCCATGCTCTCCGGGACCGCACCGATACTCTGCTCGTCTCGTAGCACGAAAAGCGAGCACGCAACATCAGTGGATTTAGTGCCGAACCCACTGGCAGATCCGTGCTACTGACGGTGTACAAGTTACAACAAACAGTACAATATAATAATCAAAAGCAGGAGGAGTACCGCATGTGTGTTCCACTAGTAGTTGGTCAGCACCTGCAATTTCGATTCGGCTTCCTTCCATGTTTCCAAGGGGCCGCGTGAATTTTCCACGAATTCCCATCGTCTCAGAATCTCTTGCCTCATTGTCTCCATGCCCTCCCTCTCATATGCACCAATACCATTCTCATCCAGGTCTTCCTTCTTTCTCGTCCCGTCATAGTACCCTGGAGCATTGAATACGTACATGTTTCCAGTCGAGAACGATAGACTCGCGACCTCGCGGGCGAACGGGAGACGGATCTCTTCGTAGATGCGGAGGGCTTCTGGGATTCGAGGGAGCTTTGTCAGAGGATGGGCGATGAGTCGTCCGAGTACATAAGCATCCTAGCTTTCATTGAGTATCGATGAATCAGTGGATACATTATGGATGGAGCGCACATAGATCGCTTGACCTGCACCAGCACCAAAGTGAGGTGTCATGGCATGAGCCTAAGTGAAGCGTAAGTAAACAGAATGTGTTTCCTCATAGAAACGAGAAGATGACGTACTGCATCTCCAATGAGTGCAACCCTTTTGCGCACCCAAAATGGGAGCGGTTTCAAGATGTGCAACGCCCACTTACTCGGCTTCTCACAGAGCTATATCGCGCATTGTTCAGGCCAGTCAAAACGATTCAGAGGATGAACAGAAATTACCTTGATCAGTGCCCTTGCATCGGGTTCGAAATCATCGAAACGTCCAATTAGTTCACCAGAGGCTGTTTCGGACACCCAATGTCCGTCATAGTGCGTGCCCAAAAGCTTTGGGTCGCTGATGATAGCAGCAACATTGACAAGAGCGCCTTTGGAAATCGGGTAGGAAACGATGGACTGCAAACATGGCAAATACGTGAAATTTGAATAAGGAGAAAGAAGCGAAGAGGAACTACCTTTCCCTTTCCGGAATACTATAACGAGGAAGTGAGATATTGCATCACTGATACATATGGTCCCATTGCTCACCGACGTCAGAGCTGTCAGCGATCGGTTAACTGGGGATTCCATCCTCAGCGTCTCTGCCGGTATAAGGGACCGATATATCGTCATTCCTGTAAAGGTTGGTTCGATGTATTGATTGAGATCGATCTTATCGTCGCTGTTATTTTCAGATGCTGCAATCTCGAACAGCGTTTTCCGGACAGTGGAGCGAATGCCATCAGCTCCAATGAGTACATCCGCAGTCGCGGTCGTTCCGTCCGCAAATTCAAGTATGGTAGGTGACATCGAGTCCGCATCCTGTCGTTCTGGCTCCGTATAAGCGACCAGCCGCTTCTTGGAATAAACGGTACATGACGTTGGGAGGTGCTTCTCCAATATGCCTACCATGTGCTGACGATGCATGGGTATCGGAGTACCTTTCAGATAGCTGAATCCTCATGGCAAGAGGAAAACCATAGATAACTCACGGTCACCAGAGTACCTTTGGTACCAGAAGTATCCCCCATCAGGTATGTCTGATCGCCTTATAGTTTGTCCTGACGAGAACACGACAACGTTCAGAATTAGATTACACAATCGAAACATATTAAACTCACCGGACTGTCCAGCTTCAGCAATAGTAGTAAAGATTTGTTCGAACTCATGGAGGAGTCCAAGCTCTCGCAGCACTTCCTTTGTCTGCCACCATAAGGTGATCCCTACACCTGCTGTTTCGATGGAGTCGTGCGCTTCGTACAGATCAATAGGTATAGAAGGGTCGTATTTCCCGATCGTAATCGCGAGGAACAGACCGCCGATACCTCCACCACTGTGCAGAGTAATGACGATTCTGGCGCAACCAAACGTTGTACATCACCGGTCACTCACCAGATGGCAACACGGAACTTGGGTCCAGACCCATAAGAAGGCTGAGAAATTGACATGATTGGTGTTATAAAAGCAAGGAAAATGAGGACACGATGGTTGACCTACTGGAATGCCAAGCGCTTTTTATGACATTCGGGGTAGGTATACATGGCCCGTGACGGCGTTCCATCATTAAACCATCAATCTGTCCGATCGGAGCGCGGTTACTTGCGTGATTCCGATTACACAGTTGGTTGCAAATTCGCGCGATGATGCGACTCATTGGTTCCCTACCAGCCAGCAAAGTCGCTACCGTGACCATTTGAGACTTTTGTGATTGGTAAGTTATACCCTTACGAGGTTCATCTTTGCGATTCAACACTGCATGCACCGAGTCACGATTACTCACCAGGGTCCAGAAGTGCGGAACTTAGACGGTTGTTAATAACTTCTCCTCACGGCAGTACTGCCTGATCATAGTGTAAGTGCTTCGGCGCCAGGAGTTGAAGCGAAACAGACTACAATAGATAGGTACATGAAGTAGAGAGTGCTCACCTATGACGAGCTGTTGTTTTCGTTGTCATCTGGTGAGGGTACCGTGGGAACACATGTGCTAGCATACTATTCATAGGGTCTACGTGTACTTCGTAGTATGTTGTCTCGACTTGTACGGGCACGTTCGAATTCCCGGTCCGTCAACATTCGTTTCACCACACCTGGTCATGCCAATCCTTATTTTCTTGACCGCACTCGTTTCGTAGACCCTTTCCATCCTGCAGCGAAAAGCCTTAATTTGCGCAACTTGCCCTCGTTCAGCTGTCCACAGTTCACCATACGCGTCTTCCCGAATGCTATCCTCCAAGAACCCGTCGAATTTGTCCCCATTAACCCCCTCCTGGCCACTGGTCTCGTCCGTTCTCACAAGAAGGCCTATACTATCAATCTGAACGGACGGCATCAGTGGTGGACGAATCTCGGCGTCTCCGAGGCCAAGCACTGGCGAAGCAAGCCAACCACCGGACCCCGCCATCGCGCGACGTGGACTACGTTTCACAAAAAGGAAGGCTACAGACAATGGGACACCGTCGACGCTATGCGCAGACACGTCAAGTTCCTCGGTGCGAGGCAGGTCGCGGATGCCTACTCGGACGCGCTCGCAAAGCGTGGCAGGCACAACGTCAGTCTGCTTTACCACACATCTAAGAAGGCGACGAGCAAGTCGTGCGTGATTCGCAGGCGGCTCCGTTCCAAGATGACCGCTGCTATTGGCCTTGTCATCGGTCGCAACGCAGACGCCGTGGACCCACCCGAGGTCGTCGATCGGCCGGTGAGTCTTGCCTTGTCTTTCGTGTTGAACGATGTGCTAACATGTGCATCAGCGATCAGGAGCATCGTATCCTTGCTTGAACTTGGTCTACCGCTCTCTTCAAGAAGGCGAGCGTCTCGTCTTGCAAGGTCAGTGCCTCCCTATCCCACTTCGTCTCGTCGGACGTCTGATCACAGTCACTTAGATTGGACATATCTCGTAATACCCGACTTGGCCATCTACAGAATGCCACTTCTCAACCTCGTCCAAGCAGTCCGAAAAGCACTGTTGCACTTGGGTCCTCAAATGCTGCGTTTGGAGTCGACATGGTCTACCCTACCCAAATCGCGATCACCCAACGGGCGGGTGCCTGGCCCTCGGCCGCGTTCCTTACCTCTTAGTCAGGAGCGACGTGATAAGGACCCATGATGTAACAACGGAGCTGTTCCTGCTATGCACCCAACGGCAGAACTTTTCTTATGCAAGCCTCGTTCAGGTTCTCGACTACGAATGCACTGGGTAACCAAGCCGACTGGCAGGAGATCAAGTTGAAGCAAACAAACTAGTCATTACCTGACGAATTGATCGGTAAGCTTGTCCGACAGCTCACACGATCGCCGTTCCCTGAGGCCCGAGACCTGAAGCTTTGAAGGATTATGTACCTCCATCACCATTAGCGACGCTATCCGGGTTGACAAGACGACATGTAAGTAGATAATTTATGTGAAACGACGTATCATGACGTGGCGCTCCTTGGCCGGGAATAAATAAAAAAGATTAGCCTCGAGATACTTACGTGGTGATTAAGTAGAGTAATGACGAATTGTTGAGCATCGTGATCTGGTGATCTGATGATACTGCAGAGGTAGGTGCTGAGCGCTGAAACGTTGAAGCGCTGACCGATTATCGATCATCAAATTGTTATATGATCTCTCTCAACCTCTTTGCCAGAGATGGTTTCTCCAGCAATAAACCTTCGTCACCTGTTTCCGCGAGCGTAGGTATATTCTGGGCACCGGATAGTATTAGGATAACCAAATCCGATCACGTCAACGATGGGTCCATACCGTCTCAAAGTCCAGTTGTGAAAGGGGAAGCTGTTCAAGGGCATCAGTGCGATGTTAGGGCGGATGACGTGACTTTACCATCTTTGTTCTATACCACAGCTTGTAGCCAATAAAGAGACAACAGAATATGGGCAGATTAATGTCTATGAATGACACATGCATACAGTCAGCTTCATTCCCATCCTGTCCAAAGAAAGAGACGCACACGTAGCGATAAACTGGGACGTGCTCCATTCCCAGAACACCGAGATGCCGTTGAAGAGGATGTAAAAGAAAACCCTGCATGCGTGGATAGCTTTATGAGATCCGCCATCGGATGGACGCCGCACACATGGCGTACCAGAAAATAGCCCACATGGCAGCATAGGGCTGCAACGGTGACCTGTAGATGCCACGCGGGACGATTCCTTGCTTTTTCAGGCCATAGTCTGTGTGAACATTCAGAAAGAAGTTGCATTCCTAGGATTGGGAGGCTCACAATAACGCAGGTATGTTACGTTGAGGGTGATCCAACTCCAAGTGTGGAAACGTTAATTCTCAGTACACCGCATTCAAAGAGACCTTACCCAATAAATCCACACATGGCGGCTACACGAACAAGTGAGTATCGATCAGCTCTTGTGCATAGTTTGAACGACGCTCACATAAATCGATAAACCAGCTGAATCCCCGTGTCAGTGACGCTTTGCAAGGAGAAGATAAAACATACTTGAAGACCGTCCCTGAGGACGCCGACATTACCATGAACGACAAGAATGAAAATAGCCACTATTTAGAGTGAGCGATCAGTCTAGCGAGTGGCACGAGTGAGACATACCGCGACGATCACTGCAACCCATGGCAGACCATTCGTAGTGCAGGTTGCGAAAACCTTGGGCGCTTTATTCTGCACCGCTATTCCATAGAGGATGCGCGAAGAACTGAAAATGAATGTGTTTGCCGCGGACAAAACGACCGTGATCAGTATGGCGTTCACAACGGATGGGAGCACTGAACGGAAAGAAAAGGTATGAGGAGTCAAGTAATTTCTGATCCGAGAGCTTCAGACCTTTGACTCCTGCCCTCTGAAACGCAATCACAAAGGGAGACTGCGCAGCGGACGTCCCTGGGCTGGAAGTGATCGTCAATAAGGTGGAAAGTCGCCAAGTGGCCAGTTACCTTAGTAAGGCTGGATCATTAGATGGAACAACCATCCCAACCACTATCACGGTGAAGATCTTGATACAAGAATGATAAAACAAGGCGGAAATGTGCAGTACATGACTCACGAAGAAAATTATCAGTCTGAAGATCACTGTCTTCATTGCTTTGATAATGTTTGTCCTAGGCTGCTTTGCCTCAGCGGCAGTACTGTTCACGGAAAGTGTCATCGGGTCATGATACTCACAGCGTGGTAAAGGATATTACATCGATATCAACTCAATGCCGCTGACAGCAACTGCGGCAGGAGTAATGGCAACAAGCAAGCTGAGGAATCGACCCATAGCGCCTGGTTCGAGCACTGTGCGCAACGGCGATCTCGTCGGGTCTGTGCCGTGAATGATAAGATGCAACATACCTGAAACCATCGGTCCCGGATTATTCCAGTACTATGCATGGCATTAGCAAGTCGTCGGAGAGCAACGCAAGTAACTTGCTTGGAATCCGATCCTAATTTCCTGGATGAACGAAATTCAGCTAATACGTATGGAGGCCACTCACATTTGGTGGTTAGGTCCTCCTCCGAGGCTGATTACCAGCCCTCCAACAATCTTCCGCACAAATGAATATCAAAGAAGGACAATTCAAAAACAAGACTTGCCAAAGTAATCGCAAGCATAACTACACACTGTTGTCACCAACAACATCCTGGAGTTCACATAACGCTTACTTTTCAGAGACGAGAAGAAAATCTCCGCTGCGAATCGTGAACAAACAGAACACAAGGTTTTGGTATAACCCACAGTTTCCAAACCATCTGGTGGATGGTGAGAATATTGCTACAACAAGAAAACGAAACTCGAAACTGACCGGACACCAAACAAGTTGAGAACAAGCAATGCAACGATGATCGCAGTGAGATAGATCGGAATGTGCAGCGGCTGATTCATGCATGAAGCATATGACTAGTTTGTCAATGCAGATCACTCACGTCAAGATCCCAGAACGTGACCATTGAAGCGAAGGCAGTGAGCTCGGTGGGTATGGCAATTCCAGCATACTGGAGTTGTGTTTAGCGGAGCAGAAAATGAAATGGATGTGACGCACGTAAAAATAGTTCTGGGGAGAATACAACGTAAATAAAAGTAAGGATCAAACCATACCAGACACGAACCCATGCGAGCTGTCATGGAACCATCAGCTAGAACGTCACATACACAAATATTCACTCACCGCAAAACCAAGGGAAGGATCTAGCCATCTTGCAACTCCATATGTATCCCTTAGTGCTGCGCATAACCTTGTGGATCAGACATACCGTAGAGCAAAATAGATCCCGATATGGGCGCAAAGGCAGTCATCTCCCCCACGGATAAAATCGTCCTAGATAAACGCGTTGAACAAGAAATATGTAGAAGGAAAGATAACGTACGCATATGCGACAGTGCACACATGAATGAAAACGAGGAGCGAGCCCAAAGGACCACAGAGCGCAAGTACCTGTCCGACACCAAAGAAGAGACCTGTGCCGATAGTCCCAGCGAGCTTGTGATCCGCTTAGTTTAGGCTTTGACGCCGGCACGAAAATAAACCTACTGCAATCCTGTGATAAAGTTAGCGCAATAGACAACGACACCTTTAACGACCAATTACATTTGGATATGTTGCCGTCCAAGTCTGCGTTGTACATGGTCCAGACCTTTGTCATACAAAAAGTCACCAGCCTGAGGGGCAACTGGACATCGGGACGGTTTTTCGTGACTGTGACCAGAAAATTCAAAAGAATTCATCGTGATCGCGATCTAACTTGAACAACTGTTATTGATAGGGAGGGCAAATGGTCCCGGGCGAGTTTTAAGTGAAATCCAATCATCGATATAAAAAAAGCTGTGACGGTCCTTCCCGTAGTCCGCAGACTGGGGCAGTGAGTATGGGCAGTAAATTATCGGTATATGTCAACCTCCGAGTCGGAAAGCAAAGAGGAGAACGGTGAACCTGTCGGTGGCGCATGCTACTGTGAACGTGCATGATTCACATCAATCCTAGCACGAAAAGTCGTGTATAAATGGTAAGCGGTATGTCATCGGACAGAGCGACCACGCGTGCTAAGTGCTTCAAGTTGCCCGTAGCCGCTTGGACAAAATAGTTGCTTAGCCAAAGTGGGGTGGCAGTGCCACACAGGCGGCAACTTCCGCAGCTGATAATAAAAAATGCATTAACCAACACACTGCAATTTTGCTTTCATCCACAATGACCTCAATTCCAACGGTGAGTCCATCATTCTGAATTTTGTCATTATCAATGCCGTCGCAAACGTTTGATGAACAAAATATCACATTCAAGCTCAACAGTCTTATGAACGTCACGTTCAACTGCTGACTTACACTTCTGCAATTCTGACTCTTTTTCTTTGCTTTCGTTGTCAAACAACATCATGTATTGACTCTGGTCTCGCAGCTCGTCGCTATGGTGCTCCAAACCCCCAAAAAATCGGCGCAATTTATTAGTCATCTGCGCGCGAATTAGTGGTCGACAACGCGCGATGCAGTAGTTCTGTGCGCGGTATATAGCAACAAGTCATGTTCTACATGTATTATTCAGTACTGTACTGCGGACAAAAATATAGTATCCCTGAGTAGTTGGAAATGGAGCCGGCTGGAGAAAGATGAGTGGTGTGAAGGCGACCATGACCAAAAAGTGGGCCTAGCCCTGTGAAGAGCATAGGCCTGGGTTATGAAGTGGGGAAGCTTCACGGTGGAATTGGAGGAAGAGGGGGGATACTCCAGACAGGCAGTCAGTGCCAAGGTTCGGCTTTGTTGAAAGTAAAGGATTGGATTCGTGGAGAACCGGGTTGATGCGCACCATGGCAAGCAAGTAGGTAACAGTAACACTCAGCCCCCGGCCCCGGGTGTCCCGGTGCGTACCCGTACCCGTACCCGCGGCGGGTGCAGATCCCTGGAAACGGGTGCGGGCGCGGGTGCGTGTTGACCCACGGGTTGCCAGTGGAGAGAACAGGTGAAGTGGGGACGAGGCACACGACCGACGAAATGACACGCCGCGATCGTTATCATCTCGTCGTGTCATGTCGTCGGCGTCACGGCGTACGAGCCGTTATCGTTGTCGCGGCAAGTTGGAACTTGGCAGTGGCATGGGCCCGGGGTGAACTTGAACCAACATGCAAAGAAGACAAATACGACGCGACGACGACGCGACACATTGTCGCGTCGTCGTCGCGTCTTGTCAGCGTCTCGGCATTCTCATTGTGTCGTCGTCGGGTTGTCGTCGGGTGAGATTGTTGGCGTGGAAGAGGCAAGGAGGAGAGGGAGAGGAGAAAAGGAGGGTGGGAGGGGGAGTCACTGTCGTCATCGTGGCTCGTCGTGTCGTCCGTAGGCTGTCCAGGAGTAGCATGTCAGTGGAGAGGATTGAGTCGCCGAGGTCCGAGTCGATGCCGACCTCACCTTGCAGAACCTTTGACCGGATAGCTTCGGGATAGCATAGTGCAGCTTGAAGAACGGTCCCTGAAGTCCGCAAGCACGGAGAACCTCGTGGATGAAGCCTTCCGAGTCCTTTGGGGCGACATCGCGGCGCTGAAGTTGCTGTTGAATAGGCAGTACTATTCAAATCGGTCTTTTGTAGAATCTCGCATCCTTACTAAACGATTCTTCTAAAACACATCCGGCTCTCAAAGATTCGCGCGCAGGAACTACTGCATCGCGCGTTGTCGACCACTAATTCGCACCGACCTTTTTGGGGTTTGGAGCACTATAGTTAAGAGCCCGGTATAATACCGAGGAATACAGATAGATATAAAGGCTACAAGGCAGTTCCACGCTCAAAGCTGGCCCGAATCTCAGCAGTGTATTTGTCGTAATATCTTGCAATCTAAGACGAGTATGATTAGGTCTGGTCACCTGGCAAAGAGAGAATGACTACACCTTTTTGTTGAATACCCGATTCCGTTCGTTGATGTATGTAATATCGCCTTCGTCTTCGTTCAGTCTCTTGCGAGAGAATTTGGCCTTCTTGTCAATGCTGCAGGAAGTAAAATGAGCGTTTATCAAGGTGGTATAAGCGTTCACCCACTCTCGGTTGATTTTACCAACCACTCGGTCAATCGCGTCTTCAGTCGGCTTGTTATCCGCATAGAGTAACGTGTTGGCGTCTCTGTAGAAGTTGTCCGCAGCTATACGTTGTTCGGTTGTTGGGACCATCTGCCACCATGACTATCAGCTCAAATTACAATTTAAATGTTGAAAGGCGACCTACCTGGCTCCCTGCAAGGTCCAACGAAAGTAGCGCAGATGATCCACCCGACGGCGTTGAGCTCCCGGACGTCGACAGGGTCCCAGCTGCTAAACCCAACGCTTGCTCTTTTTGCCGATTATAAGCCTCCAAGTCCGGTTTGAGTAGGTCCAGGTCCTTCTTGTACCGTCTCCGTGCAGCATGTGCGTCATCTTGAATCACAAATTAGTCCGCATGAATACGATAACGTCAAAGACATACCATGAAACTCGTAGTCTGCCCTCCGAGCTTTCCGCGCCAACTTCTTCTCCCAATTCTCGTTATCCTCTATCGTCCACTCCCAGTTCTTTGAGCGTTCGACATCCTCCCCATTTGCTTCAGCCTCTGCTTGTGTCCGCAACATCTCTGCCAATTTTTTTTGTCGTTCAAGCCGAGCGGCGTCGCGAGCTGTGACTTTGGCCTTTGAAGACTCTTCAATGAGCGACTGCCTATTTTCTCTGGCAGACGATCGCTAGAGAAAGAAATGACGATGAGTGCCATGACGAGGTGACCAGGTCAAGCCAGGCTACTGACCATCCTAGCGCGGAGTTGCTCCAACTTCGCTTTGCGTTCCCCCATGGTCACATTCTCCGCTGAACTCTCGTCACGACTCTCGGGAAGTGAAAACTCTTGTGGTTCGGATTCCTCAAAAATTGCGACTTTTGTGTCATCTTCAGCTTGTGATGTTGAAGTCGAAGGTAGCTGTTGTGCAGGCATTGCTCAAGTCAAGTCGACGTCGTGACAGTCCAGGGCTTTGTATTTTGTTACGTAATCATGATCAGTCGCAACCTACGACATAGAAATCCAGAGTACATAGGGAAATACAACGGGCATGTCGATTCCTCCAAAATGGCATCATTCCATTGAAATAACAAACAAGTTACGAGGTAAACGAAGATACGAGACTCGATTAACTCGATCAGCTCCCCGTCCCGGTGGACCGGCCTTCTTTCTTCGTCCAAGCCCTGTCGTTGGGCCTGGTATCTACTGACCTCGAACTACTGGACGTTGGACAAAGAACTTTCCCTCTAGTTTTTCCCCCGACGTCCAGCAGTTCTTCTAGATATGCCGACTTGCAATTGTCGACGACGATGCGGAGGCACGTTGACCCAAGTTTCCCATTCGACATATCGCACCCACAAAAAGCATCGCGATAACGATGCCAAAGCCGATAGAGCGCTCGCTACGGGGGATTACGAAGACCTTATCCTTGCCTCCAGCCAGCCGAGCGCACGGCAACGACAGCCAACCTCAGAACCACCCGTGGTTTCGCGTCTCGAGAACCTGCACACCTCCGGGATCGATACAACTAATTCTCCCCAGCGAGAGGTAAGTTTCTCTGTCGATATTTTGTCTCTGTGTATCTATTTACAGGCCCAGCGTTCTCTGCGAGCCACTGTCGAAGATGCAGACAGTGATAATGAGTTCGCAGACCCCAGTCCTGCTCCAAATCCACGAGCTTCGACACCCCTCAATTCCCCCCCTCACAGATGGTCCCTGATGCCTTCCCCCAATCCTGGCTTTCGCCCAAACTCCCCTCCACACTCTTTGCATTCCCTCCCTGACGAGCCCGAATCCGAGTATGAGGATAACCCACTGCCAGACTCAGATCAGAATCCACCACCACCTCTTGACGCCGATGATGAAGTACTTCTCAACGAGATCTAGAACAACATCAAGCTTGCCGATCTGCGTACATCCCTTGCATTCACCCTCGGGCTGCAAACAGCCTCACTCGATGATCCCAATACTGGACTCTCGAAAGAGGCCGTTGATCGTTTGCGCCGCCCAATTCAACATACACTAAACCTTGACAGAGATCCCCTTCTCCGACTCGCAATTCACCTCTACCTCGAACTCAAGAACGCAGATGAAGACTACCTCAAAGTATATGCTGCATTGCAACAATCCAATCCGATTCTCGAGCTCCCAGGCATCTCGCATCAAGAATATCGCAACGGAACTGAGTGGAATCGAGGATATGACCATCGACATATGTCCTCGCAAGTGTATTGCATTCACAGGACCCTTTGCTCGTTCCACTGAGTGTCCTGAATGCGGGGAAACGCGCTATGAGGAAAATAACAAAGCTCGTCAGAAGTTCACATCGTTTCCGATTGGCCCTCAGTTGCAAGCGATGTATCAACACCCTGACAGCGCCGCTTCGATGCAATATCGCAATCAACGTACCCAAGAAATATTCGATCACCTCGATCGCTCGCAAGGCTTTCAAGACGACTGGCGTGACTTTATCGACGGCCAGGAATACATCTGTGCAGTCGCCGATGGAAAGATCAAGGACACGGATGTTGTTCTTATGCTTTTGATCGATGGTGCACAGCTCTTTCGGGACAAGCAATCCGACTGCTGGATGGGAATATGGGTTATATTTGACAGGTCCCCGGATACGAACCACGTCCTCCCTGCCTTCATAGTCAAAACCTGAGGCCTGAGTACTTGAATGCTAAAGTGTTAAGGCATTGCCAGCGACTGTAAGACGTGCAACGGTTTATAATGCAACCTCGACAAAGAATAATGTTGTACACTTCAAAGGAAAAGAACAGAACCACTGTCGCCGTAGATAGGATCTTTCGCAAACCAACCCAAATCTTTGATTTTGCTTATCTTGTCTTCCTCATCTGGCCGTCCATAACACATATCCCAGCTTTTTCCTATCGGATAACCACCCACTACTAGGAAGTCGCCATCTAGATCTTCCAACAACCTATGTGCGAGGCCGGCTGGCAAGATCATGGCATCCCCCTTTTTAACTTCCATGATAACCCTCTCCGGATTATCTTCCCCGCCAAAACAGAGACTTGCGCGACCTTCAGCGACACACATGACCTCGTGTGAGGTGCTATGGAAATGACAGATGGTAGACATGGTAGAGCGCCAATTCGGAACGACGACACCAACAGATTGAAAATGCGATTCGATGGCAGATGCAGATGTAGACTCTGGGAAACAGGCATGGTAGACGAGCAGGGGGTAGTTTTGGATGGAACTATTTGGGATGTAGTTGAACTTTGGGATATAGTGCTTGGTCACTTGCAAAGAGCTCAGAGGCGTCACGGCCATCATGCCAGTGGTCGAACAATATGATCTGCTGGGAAATGACCCTGCTGGAAGCCAGCATCGGACAGAGATCGGCGCGGAGTTGGAATAAAGATGGGAGCAATACAATGTGTAGATAGTGAGCAGGATGGCATGTATTCAACTTACAGACGGTAGTGTGCACATCACCGGACCACTGTCGCCATAGATGGGGTCTTTGGTGAACCAACCCAAATCCTCGATTCTGCTAATTTTGTCCTCCTTGTCTTGCTTTCCGTAGTATATATCCCAACTCTTTCCTTTCGGATAACTGCCCACCATCTGAAAATCCCCGTCTATGTCTTGTAGTAATCTGTGTGCGACACCGGCCGGCAAGATAATAACATCCCCCTTTCCAACTTCGGCGACGATCCTCCCGGGATTGTCCTCTCCTCCAAAGCACAAATTTGCATGGCCTGCGGCAATGCAGAGCACCTCATGGGTTGTGCTGTGGAAATGAGTGGTACTATAGCGGAATTGCGACACCGACAGACTGAAGATGCTGACTCGAAGTGACGTCATTGGACAAAGAGCCGACGGGTACGACTCGGAGCCTCCTTCCGGAATAACCCGATCATGTAATAAATGACTCTTGTGTGTTTTGTCTCTTTCTCTTTACATTTCTTCATGAGTCTCTTGCGACATACTGTCCGATCTACGTACTATCACCCTGCTCGTGTCGCATCTAATGCGCGGATATTTAGCTCTTCTGCTTTAAGGAGCAAACAACGTCTCGTCGTTCTAGGCTCAGGTTGGGGCGGGTACGAGGTGCTTCGCGGTGTAGATAAGAAACGGTGGGGTTCGTCCTTCTCACGTCGATCCACTCGTCTTCGTGCTCAGGCGCTCACGTCCGGTCCGATCAAGATGTCACCATCGTTTCACCAACCAATGCTTTCAATTTCACACCATTGTTGGCGAGCTGTGCTGTCGGAACACTCGAGTTTCGTTGCGCAGTCGAATCTGTGAGTATCTCGGTGTTCCGTATCCGGATCCGCACAGTTGATACTGCTATCTTTCCTTGTCAGGTTAGAAGATACTCTCCCAAAGTGGTATGCATTGCGTTTCACCATTTATTCGCAAAAATAACATTGTTTCTCTCACTCGCTTAGACCGCTTACCAGGCTTGGTGTGATGCCATAGGCGGGTCGTCATCCGTGCTTCCTAGGCCTGTCAATTAACTTCTATCTAGACTTTAAGCAGAAAGTCTTGACATGCGTGCGTACGCACTCGTGCTTCATAAACGGTTCATCGCCCATTACATTCTTAGATGCCGGCGACCCATTTACCGTCTGAGAAGTCTTCCGCCCCGCCGGTTCAAGGTACACAGTCTGAAACGCAATTTCCGGGAACAGGAACACCCTTCACAGTGCGTTACGACAAACTCGTGATCGCTGTTGGTGCATATACCCAAAGCAAGTCATTTATCTTCACTTTGTGGCCGCGTCTTATTCTCACCACAGCTTTCAATGTTCCGGGAGTTAAGGACTATGCCCACTTTCTCAAAGACGTTCGTGACGCTCGCGCGATAAGAACGCGCATCCTGGATTGTCAGTGTTTGTGTGTTACGTCCATGCAGCGTTCCACATTTCCGCATAGGTTTTGAACAGGCAAATCAACCTGTCCTCTCGGACATCCAACGGCGGAATCTCCTCAACTTTTGCATCGTGGGCGAGTAACGATTCATTACCTCAGCTTGACAAGGGCTTCTGAAACGTGCCCGACGGGTTATTCCAGGCGGCGGCCCTACCGGTGTTGAATTCGCAGCTGAGCTACACGATCTCCTTCACACTGAAATAGAACGGCACTACCCTTCACTCGCTCGGCTTACTAGAATTACGCTGTACGACGTGGCACCTAGCATCCTGGGAAGCTTCGATAGATCGCTTTCCATGTGAGTTGCATGTTGTTTTTGTGGTCGGTTAATCCCGAGTTTCGTGTGATAGCTGGGCCGAGGAGAAATTCCGCAGAGATGGAATTAGCCTCAAGACCAGACACCACGTCGAACGTGTCGAAAAGGTGAAAATGGTTCTCTACATATATAGGTGTTTCTGCTCACGCAGTTGCTAAGGATAAGATGTTTGTGAAAGAGCAGGGAGAAGGTTTCGTGATAACCCCTATTGATAATCCTGTAAAGCTCACAAGGTTCCGCAGTTCCATTTGGGCTCCTTGTCTGGAGTACGGGGCTAGCACCTAACCCCCTGATTCAATCCATCGATTACATCGAGAAGCACGAGAGATCGCAAAGGTACGGGTGTCAGGTTATGTCTCCGGCTTGTTCCAGACTGACCTCGTACGCGGGAAGCCTCCTTACCAATGAGCATTTGAACGTCATCACGAAAGACGGTCGCATCGATCCGGATGTATGGGCTATTGGGGATGCTGCGATCATTAAGACGGCAGTGCTTCCAGCGACAGCGCAAGGTCGGCACCTCTCCTAATCACGCGCCCATGGGTTGTGGGTTAGTGCGGACTCTTACTGATACTCACATGACTGCAGTTGCCAATCAAAAGGCCAAATACATGGTGAATAAGCTGAACAGCATTGTTAAGGAACGTGAGCATACGAAACCATTCAAATTTCATGATCTCGGCAGTCTGGCGTATCTTGGAGACTGGTGCGTGGCCATCGGGTCACAAGGACACCCTTTGATCAGAACCCTGTTGGTAATCGTACAGGAAGGCCATTTATGATCGCTCCACAGCCGAGACTGGTTTCAAAGCGAAGGAGTCAGGTCGGTTAGCGTGGCTCCTATGGCGTTCCGCCTATTTCACCATGACGCTTAGCATCCGAAACAAGTACGTGTCTAATAGATATGGATATCTCCGAAAGGTCGTTCATTAAACCGTTTTAACGCGTCTACAGGATCCTAGTCCCTACATACTGGTGAGTCGTTCTCATGGCCCCACATGTTCGGATCTCATTCCTATCTCTGCGCCCCTGTACAGGTTCTTGAACTGTGCGTATCTGCATTTGTTCGCCATGCGCGGCGTGATCGTGACTTGATCTCACGTTACTGATAGGGATCTTTGGCCGAGACCTGACTCGTTTCTAACTTGCAATACCTCTCGATGACACATCATGCCTTATGGACTCCTTCCAAGGGTCCAACCGTGACATTCGGACCGAACAACGCCAGAACAACCATAAACCCGCTAATGCGCATACATAATGCTAACGCCACATCACCGCTCACGCATATACTGAGGGATACAGTCCTTTGATACTTAGAAATATAACGTCCGAGTAGCCATTTCGAGTTACAGGTAATGGTAATGTGATCCATATCATACTAGCACAATTATAGACGTGGGGTATCCGTATGCATGAATCCAAAAAACAGAGTAGAAACCAGATCAAAACACGTTGCGAGTCAAAAGGACGAGTTAAACAGCAATTGATAGCGATAACGAGCATGTCAGAGAATCAACACCTTGCGACGGATCTTGCGCTTCTTTTCCGGAGGCGGGCTGGGCGACGACAGTACAGGGCACGCTGTCCGCGCACGAACGTGAGCCGATGTCGAGCATTACATCAGAGACCACTTACACGACGTCGACGACTCCGAACCAGGCGCCTCTCCCGTCGAGGAAGCCCCGATCCCGTACCCTTGCAAATCCGCAATCAACGCGCCCCACGCAGGCTCAATGTTCTTGGACGACTCAATCATGCCTCGCGCGCCCACACCAACGTGCGAGACGTGCACAAACGAGTGCGGTGCCGGGCTCGAGATCAAGCTGCTAATATTGGGCCGGAGCGAGGACGGTTTCAGGCTCGGTTTGAATCGTATCGTGGACGACTTGGGTTTGGTGGGCGTCGGTTTCGGGTTGGGTTTGGTCGTGCTGGGTTGGACGGTCGTGTCGGTGTCGGTGTTGGTGTGGGTGCTGGGTAATGAGAGCACTTGGGGAGGGGCCGGCACCGACGGCGTCTTGGTCATTTCCCTTTCCCTCTTGACAGAATTGGAGCGGAAGGGTCGGAAGATGGCTAATGGGGAAAGGGGCGAGACGGTCAGTCGAAATCACATCATCGCATACGAGGCGAAGCGCGGAGGGACAACACGTACAGTGACGTCGGGTCCGGTCGACAACCTTTTTGTAAAACACGGCCGCTTCCCCGTCGTCGTCGAAACAGAACCCAAACATTCTCGTCTGCCAGCGTGCGTATTCAGTCCCAAGTCCACGACCATCCCCGTTGCTGGCATCGCAATGAGACCCACATACCGTTCCAGAGAAGAAGTGAAAAAATGGTTTGTCCTTATTGTATTCGAACACCTCGGGGACAGAAAACATCCACACGACCCTGTCCGTTTTGATGTCCACCAACCTAAACCAATAGTTTTCCTTGAGCCGGAGTCCGTGTGTGGTGATACCACGGTCTGGTGGAGGCGGGGGAACACCAGGAGGGAGGCCCTGGCGATCACGTCCAAAGACGAGGATGCCCCGGAGGTTCGAGTATGTCCAGTTCAAGTGTGCGTTGATGAACGGCGCATAATAGACTCGGACCGCAGCAGTGGCGATCACTTTTTGCGTGCTGGGCTCGAGAACGGATGAGAGGTAAGGGTGGCGCTGCTTATCTTCTGCAGTGAAGAACGCGGTTGCGGGGTTGTGCATCAGCGAGAGAGTGTGAGAGTGAGAGAGATGGTGATAGTTGGACAAGCGAAGGAGTGATGGATATATGTTAAGAGGAAGAGATCATACGGGAAGACGAATGATGAGGACGTTATATAGCGACTGATTTGCGGGTGGGTGAGTGCAGTGAACCTATGTGGGTGGAAGAGAGCGGCATCGTGGTCGCCTCATGGTCATATTGGACTGTGGCGCGAAACCGCCCCGAAATGGATGGGTGCCAAGGTATGGGTAAGGGCACGCAGCAGATGTTGATTCGTGTTCATAGCCTGACTCGGACCACAAACCCCTTTCAGCGGGCCAACTTCACAGGGAAAACTCCCAACAAAATCCTGAGCGCCCGGAGGCGGAAGGCATCTATTGGTATCTCCACAGCCCCGAGAAGTCATCCTGAGAAATCGAGATAGATCTCTGGATGAAGGGAGTCGTGAGGATTGTGACATAAAACTGACCCCGGATTGGGGCATACTTTCCATGCTTGGATGCCGACCGACCGTTGCTATGATGGGCCACGATGCCAGTCCAAGATCGCGCACTTGGCCCAACGATACGTAATGCGTCTTCAACACGTGCAGCTCCGGAAGTGAACTTGATCGCGGCCGCTACAACACCAGACGTTTCCCACTTCGCTCACTCATCCCAATTCTGAGTTCATTCCTGCCCGGTCTGTTCCGAATTCCATCAAGATGGGTTACCTGAGCGGGGGGGTTAGTAAACGGAGATCCAGTTCAGAATTCATATCGTTGCCAATGACAACAGAGAACGTACCTGTACCCAACTAGGGTTTTATGCCATTCTGAGATGACCCTCCCATTGAAGCCAATACCGCGGCAAACGGCCAGTCGGCCACTCTACGATGCGAATCCCCCGATCTGGTGGCTTAATCGCCGTCAAGCATGGTCAATAAAAAATTTGTCCGTCAATTCCGCGAACGACACACGACGAGTTTGAGGCTCTGACAAGCCACGGCTACAACACAAGCCAAAGCAGGCGCGAATCTGGTCTGGGCCTGACCGTTGGATTTCATGGGCCGTGGACGTCTCATTCATACTCAGTTGGCCGCTAGGTACTGATGCAGCAGACCTGATCCACATGAATGATGAAACACGCCTTTCAATCACGAAGATACTCAGACGGCACAACTATCAAAAGCTCGTGACGCTTTTTGCGCATATTAAATGGACTAGAAAAGTTTCGCTCGCACCTCAGTGATGTGGGCAAGATTGATTCGGGCACAGACCTGACCGTTTCCTGCCAGAGATTGCGCAGCGTCCTTGTTCTCGCTATTGATCATAACGATCCGCTCCCATCACCGCGATACAATGTGTTTGGATGATGCCTGAAATAGCTAACGGCATTCCGGCACTCTATAGTGAAGGTATCCGCGAACTTGCTAGACCCGCCCGCGACTTCTTGACACAGCCCAGGTCAAGTGAAGAAGACGGACGACAGCCCCTCACCGCGTTACCCATAGGGGTAGAACCGACGCCACTTCAGCGCACTGGGGAATCCCACTGAGCGGGAGAGGGATCAAAAAACGCTTCTACCTTGATGAATTGAATTACATCAGAAAAGCGGCCTTGGAATGTTCATCCATAAACACCAAACGGGCTCCCTTGAGTATGCGAATCTTGCGATCGATGGCTCCTGATCGGCCTGGGACCTGCCCATTAACGGCCTCGTATCGATACGCATCCAGGACGTTGCGCAGAAATAAGGAGTATGGTACGTCGTGGTAAACCTTGATATAATCTATACCTTCTAGGTGGGCTCTGCAAATGTCTGTCGCAAAGTCATCCCCCGTGGTATGAGCTGACGAATGCTGGGTGTAATAGGATGGCCGGTTGCTTTCCCAAACGGGCTCTGACATTGTCAAGAAGGCATCCGCAGGTGCAGCATGGAAAGACAGCGACAGCGGCCCCAGATGCTTTGCCTGCTGGATAGATCCGAGAAAGATCCAGAGATGCTGTAAAGAGTCGGGTGTCCATATTATCGTAGACGGCTGAGATACAGGCACAGGGAGGCATGGAGTCGGGGAGCGCGAGGCGAGCTGAGTTTCCACAGAAATGACGGCCTTGGAGGCACCATCCCACGGCAAGCTGCCACGCACAGGAATAAGCCACGCAGCCCTCCTATATCTGCCACTCAATAACTCGTTTATTGCGGCCATGTCATACGGCGCGACCGGCAACGGCAGTGTCTTTGAGAAGGGTGGAATTTTATCGCTATCCACCGGTTGAAATTCGGCTGCGGGAGCTGGCATGAAATGTGGCTAAACGATTTTGAGTCACGTTGACCCGACTCCGGTGCGATAGACTGACTGACACACCTGGGGTACCAAATGGAGGATACTGGATGTTTCCAGTCGAAGGCGCTCGTCTGGTTCGATCACGCTCGAGACACTACTCCGTATGCGCTTTCCTTGGCGAGCCAGGTGAACGACCCTAGTTCGAGTATGCATCCAGGGTTGGAAATCAGTACTTTCAAACTCTTGAAGATCGCACAGCCGAGAACGATCAGGGTCGTCCGCCTGAGATGGTTGGCCCCATTCTGGAATGCTTATAGTCCCTATTTCTGTTGTCAAAGGGGGCGGAACTATGTGATATTGGTAAAGTCTTTGGCGATGGAGCGCTACCTCCATTTCAGTGTACGGCGCGGAATCAGTCGGACATGATACGTACTAAACAAGGATGGGTCGACAGTCGATTGTGGTGTCACCCAGTGAGTGTGACCTGAGCAGGCAAAGGCCAGGTCGCGTCCTCGTTCCAACTGTAGGGTAGACCTGGAAGTTGAAGCATCCCTGAGCGCGACAAAGTCGTGAACCGTTATCTTGTAGCTCATGTCCACCAAAACTTTGAGCTTGGGGACACAATGGAATCATTTGGACCTTGAATGTCAGAACGAGACGCACAACGAGCAGCTGATGGGCCTAGTTTGGATTACACCCCCATTTGGGGGGTTATTCTACTTATCATTCCTACTGGAAGAATAAAGCGTCCACTCCCATGACTCACCGCGACATTGTCATTATTGGTGGCGGAATAATAGGTTGCACTACCGCTTATTTTCTCACCAGACATCCCTCGTATTCTTCCTCGACTACCAGAATTACTGTCCTAGAGGCATCAGCTCATGGTGTCGCCCAGGGTGCTTCTGGAAAGGCCGGTGGACTCGTCGCCAAGTGGGCATATCCGCGTCAACTTGTCGACATTTCTTTCTCCGAACATGTCAGGCTGGCAAACGAACACAACCGCAAGGAAAGGTGGGGCTGGCGGCTCGTTAACTGCGGGAACTGGGAAGGGCGGGGCGATGACCTGAAACGCTCCTTTGGAAGTGGCGTCGGAGCGGGTGGAAGACGGAAGAGTTTGGAAAAGAAATGCGGACTCGACGGCTCTCCTGAGATCTCCTCGCCAAGGCCTCCATCAGGCCATCCCGAAGACCTGAACTGGGTCAAGCAGGACCTCACGGAGTCTTACAGCCCCATGTCTGCGCCTGATGGTACTGCTCAGGTGCATCCATATCTCTTTACCACCAGTATGATGGACCTTGCTATGGAAGTGGGGGCTACGCTACTGAAAGGGCGCGCAACCGCGATTGAACAAGAGAGCGGCCGTGCCACTGGTGTTCGCTACAAGGACTCGAGTGATGACGCTTCAAAGGTCATACCCGCTACCCACGTCATATTGTCTGCTGGGGCGTGGTCGCCATCGATCATACCCACTTTGCCCATCTCCGCAACTCGTGCTCACAGCGTCACTGTTCGTCCAAGCCCGGACGTGTCGATAGCACCTTACGTTCTCTTTACTGAAATAGCTCTCCCGGGAGGACGAGTGGTGACCCCTGAAATTTACGCCCGGCCAGGTAATGAAATTTATGCTTGTGGACCGGGGGACGACTCACTGCTTCCTGCAAACGTGGATGATGTTCAAGTGGATCGAGCTGCTTGTCTAAGCGTTTGGGAACATGTTGCAAGCATCTCCCCAGAATTCAAGGAGGCGACAGTGGAGAAGCGTCAGGCATGTTTTCTGCCCGTGGTTAGTGGTAGTGATGGAGGGCCCATTATCGGCGAAGCACGTGATAACATCGCAAAGGGGGTGTACATTGCGACTGGACACACTTGCTGGGTCAGTCACACGTGGCTGATAGACTCGCTATGCTAACAGGATGACAGGGCATATGCAACGCACCGGGGACTGCAAAGGTGATCACTGAGTTGATCATGGATGGGAAGATTAGGTCAGAGAATATCAGAAGTTTGGAGCCTTCACGTTTTTTGTGAAAGTGTAATTATGACTTGTCAGCGTGTTCCGCCGACGGTGGGTTCTGGCATGAGAATCCTTTTAATAGTGTGCATCGGGTGAGAGCCTTGTGCAGGTAACCAGGCCAATGGCGCGTTCCGGCGGTGACTCAACAACACCCGAACCTCCGATTCGCCTGAACACTGAGACCGTGACGTTTGTCAGAGCAAATGACCGGTTCCGCACAACCAGCACGAAGCGGGTCCGACTCGGCGCTGTTCAAGTTGTCGACTTGAAGGGTGAGTTCATGCCTACAAAGTAGTAGCCTGAGATCGTCAAGGGATGAGTCGATGACTTGATTGTTCCTGAATCCCAGATCTTGCCGCGACACCACTAACTTAGTATGTATTAGTGCGGCTCACTCCCTCGGGGCGTCGTAAGGGCGAGATAAAGTCCCACTGCCGACTTCTCGGTCCTCCAGTGTTCTTCAGCTGGTTCCCAATACAATCCCTGTGCGGTTCAGTTCACGTTGCAACTCCCGCCAGGGCTACTGTAACGTCTGACCGCCTCGTGGCTGTCACAGCATCATCGTCGCTGTCAATCCTAAAAAGGTTCCGTCAAAAACCTTCAAACCTCACACACTCTTTTCCCCTCTCCCTCGTTCCTTCATGGTCACGCCCGTGTCGTTCGCCGTCTAGACACACTCACGGTGCCCCACGCATCCCTCTCGCGATCATTCATCCCAACTGCGTACGCTCACTCTTCACGATCGGTAAGTCATTCGCCACTTCCGTCATTCCCCGTCCCCTTCCACTTTGCGATAAATTCATATTCCGGAATACGGACGTTGATCTCGGAGGAGCTCGCTGGTTGACGACCATTTTTCTAGTTTCAGATAGCGCTATAATTTAGCATTTACACGTCGCTCCCTAAACTTCGGACCCCATGCTCTCAGGTTCATCACCAGTGATGATACACTCTCGTTTACTCCCTATACGGCGTCTGGTACTCACACAAGACGATCATCTCGAGTAAGTATTTTACTCAACCCTGCATCCTCTGTTGTTGACACACGAAAGGCTTCTTTGTCGTCGGATGAATGTGGGGAAGACGATGCTCCCACCAGGTGCTGCCATCCCCTCCACCATCGATCTGCCCGTCCTTAAGGATGCTCATTCCTACATTCCATCGCACGTCTTGGCTGTCTTTGATATTCCGCAGAGCGATTGGGAGCCCTCCTACTCTCCGATCTTGGTTCCCATCCACGCCGGCTTGCATGCGCGGGACTTTCGCACGAGGATCATTCCACAGAACGCGACCGGAACGCGACCCACGATCTCCCGTATCTCGTCGCAGTCTGGCGGCCATTTCGTCACCCTTCCCGTCGTTCCCCTCCACGTCCCCCACGCCCCTTCAATTCCGTTGCTCTTTCTCTTCGCCCTCGGCCTCGAATCGCGTTCACAACTTCTGTGTTGTCGCCTTCTCCCAACGGAGGTGATCAGTGAATTTCCCGCTCTTCCTACTATGGCGCAGTTGATGGGAAATGTATGCAGCGATCGGCAGCTCACCGACTACATCGTATTCAATCAGGGTCTGTGGAAAAACATTCTGCATCTTGGTCCTCGCGATGCAGGGTTCGTGGGCATCGCGAGGACAGCGTGGAATGTCACTGTAGAGGCTCGGCGTAATCGACAACGCGCAGCTGCCGCAGGGGTCTCGACAAACGTCGGAAACCCACGGCATGCCAGTGCAAGTCCCGTCCCGAACACATGACGTTATTGACCAACACCTCGCTTCAGAATACTAGCGCGAACTTGGTTCGAATCGTAACAACTCATTCACGCTCTTTTTCATTACACCTAAAATGGCATTCATACGACACCCTGAATCCCCATTCCGGACGAGGATCATGACTGGACTTTTTTTTTCTCCCCTACTTACCGTGTTATGGTCACACAGTTACGGTATCATTTACCATAGGATCGAATATTGTGTTCTGCTAATCGCTCGTTCGTTTTTCATCCCGCTTGACTTTCAATTTCTTTTCGCCTGCCTCTCCTTTATCCTTTGCGCACGGGCTAAATTTATTGGTAGTGAATACGCCAGACGCTAGGTATACTAATACACCCACTCTTCCCCTCCCCACGTAGACGCAGACCGTATATGGTGCGTTGCTCGGCTCTATATGTCATTTCCTCCCATAAGCTTGGCGCAGCCGCATCGATAACAAATCATCCTTCGCCATGTTACAGGCATATGTGAACTCTGTTTCCGCCACTGGCTGACCCTTTTTCCCCCTTCCAAATCGTGTTTCATTTCCGCAGCATAGGATCCCGGACCTGACTCGACGGTTCAACCTGCCCGCGTTCCAAGCGACTGCATTGCAACAAATTGCACCGACTCAGACGTGAAACAAGGTTCCGCGGTGTCAGGACCCTCGGGTTAATCCGAGGATGCTGAGTCATTGACGTTTGCAATCGTCCATGTTAATGATCGATCGGAGTGGTCGTTAGTGCGTCACAGCGCCAGTCCTTTTTGGGACATTGGCGGGATGACAGCAGCGGCCTGTTTCCGAAAACCTAAACCTTGTCGGCGATGCTGCATTTTCCATCCATAAACGCCACCGTTTCTCCCGTGACGGACTCCGTCGACGATGGCCCGCGCGATACGGTAGGGGCGTGCGGCGCGTCAAGGACCAACTTGAAGGGAATGGGAGCCTCGTCCCAGACTGGACGTCGCTGTGGTCGATGGCGTGGCAGTCGCGTCTTTGCCATGTTGAATGGTGGCGGCGGGGCCCCGTCGATTCTCCGAGTCGAACGTCCTTCGGTAAGCGTTACAGCCTCCGCGGCCCCCAATCACGGGACTTTGTCTAGTCCCGACACTGTGGTGAGTTGTCAGTGTGGGCCTCTCAGGGATGCGTTTGAATATCTCGGCCCCTCGGGGTCCAGTTCATTAGTCGAACGACGTTATATCGCTGGCAACGAAATATCAATATGTATCATTCATTCATGTTAGTGACTCGAATCATGAATGTACTTGATTTCCATCCCCTTGGAGCATTATGCAATATTATTGATGCAATCGACCCTTTGAAGGGACTACAGTCGGAGTTCAGTAAGCGCCCAGAGTGTTGGTCTGCATCATATCAGCAGTAAATCACTAAGGAAATACAATACACGCAAAAATATCGATAAATGACACGACTAGCAAAGAAAAACGTATTACCTGCTCATACAGCAAAGTACTATCTGAGGGGTGGTCAAGGTATCGCAAACGACAAAAGAAAACGTCCCTCGAGTCAATCGGCCGCGGCTGGGAGTCTAATCGACATCCATCCCTTGCTCCTCTTCAGCGAAGTGCACGCGACTTTTCCTCCGTGCATGCTCACTCTGACGAACCCGCTTCTTGGCGCTCATCATCACGTCGCCGCCTCTGGTGCCAGCATACGACTGCCGGATGGCTTTACCAGCCACTTCGGCACCCATGCTCGAACGCACTTTGCCGCAGGCCTTGGTGGTCCCCGTCTCCGTCCCACCGCCCGCGCTCGATCCGGCACCTGTCGCTGCCCGCTGCGAAGCCAACCGCGCAATCACCCTGGAACGCGAAATCCGGGGTTTGCGACCAGGCAGCACCTTGGGTTTCGGTGGGAGAGGCGGCTTCGACGACGGTTTGTCCTTGGCGGTTTGGCCAACGATGGTCGTTGCTACCGCAGTCAGTGACATGGGAGGACCTGAAGGTGGCGGAATGAAAGGTTGACTGAATACTTTGGCGGGATAGGCAGGACTTGGTGGACTGTTTGTAATTTGCTCCAAGGTAATGGTACGCGGAGGCGACACTGCAAGCCGGAGCTTAGAACTCGCACTTCCTTTGGTACGGATCGAGTACTCGCTAGAAACCGGAATGCGAGAATGTGTGCTTGTCTTGGCAAGCGAGCTAGCGGTGGGGGCCATGAGTGTTGACAAGGTCCTCAACCTGGGCATGGTGGTCGTAGGCTTCTGAAGATTGGCCGCCGAAGTTCTGATGTCTGATTTTGCTCCCAAGGAAGAAGAACCCGCGTTGTTTGTTGAGGGACCAGTTCTCGAACCTAAGGAAGAGAAACCAACGAGAGAACTGTTTCTATTGTTGGACTGGCCGTGACCAGCTATTGTCGATGGTTTGGGGTTCGCGGCAACTGATGAACTAGGTGGATTAAGTGAAGGGGTAGGTGACTTCCAAATGCGCGAGACCGCAGCGGTCCCACCTGTCGGTTGGGTAAGGGTAGACCGACTTGGAGCATTGGATTGCAATGATGTATTACTACCCCCAGACGGTATACGTTTCGTTTGAGAGCCAAGGGGAGGCGCGCCAGAAGAACCAGGGACAACAGCTGTTTTCTTCCCTTCCGTAAATTTGGGAGGTGCGTTCGTTCCTCCTTTAAGCTGAGCTGGTTTCGGAGCAGGTACGTTGGATGGAGCTTTGGATCCAGCTCCTCGATTCCATACATTCTGAACCAATGACTTGGCAGTGGCGAAGAGACCCAACCGCGGGGGTTTGGCTTTCGCTATCGAATCGCATTATTAGACCAGACCTAGAAAAATGAAGGAGGTACTCACGAAGAGGTGCACGTCCGACGCTCGGTCGGCCCATGCTGCTCCGGCGCTTGGCTTTGTTATGATCGAGCCTACGACGAATCGCCTCCCTTTCCTTCTGCTTCCTGGCTTCCTCCTCGGGATCAGATGGTGGTGCTATCGAGGATCTTTCAGGCTGTGCCGGAGCATCCGATTCTTCGAGTTCAACACGAGGCCGCTTCGACATACGCCTATCTGCGACCTCGTCATCTTCATCGCCCTCCTCGTCAAAGGCACCGGGCAGCATCTTCTCAGAAGCACCACTTGCAACCCTGCATCCGTTAGAGCGGTGACGTGCCGTCGGTACCCCCGATTGCCTTTCTTTCACCACCAAACTCGATTTTCTCTTCTTCGACAAAATAGGCTGGGGAGCAGTGCTCCGAGCGCCACGTTTCGCCGCGTAGTGCGAGGTGATTGAGTCCATCTTATCAAACTCTTTTTGATGAATCTTCTCGAACATGACGGCGACACGAGGGGGGCCATTGCTCTCTTCCCTTCCTGTTGATTCTTCGGTGGTAGTTCGGCGATTGTTCAGGACGCTGACATTGAGGGCATCCACGCCCTCTCCTGCAAGTCTCTTATTCATCTCATCTAGAACGGACTGAGCGGCGGTGCGGAATTGAAGATTTGACTTATTATTCTGGGGAAGTGGTGAACCGAATACGAAGGGTTCAGATCTCGGAATACCACTCCTCGAGCGAGCTGAGGTATTATGTGGTTTGGGAGCAGGTGAGAAGATGTCGACTGGTTCCGCGGAGGGCTTTTCGGTGGACTTGGGGATCGCGCCCGTGTTAAAACAGGCACTGATGTTGGCCTTCTCGGGGGTAGGTTCGCGAATGGATGGAACCGCTAGTCGGCCAGGTATATCCAGGTCTATGTCCATATCCGAGTTGTCGTATCGAGGAGATTGAACGGGGCGACACTTAAGCAAGTCACCAAAGCCTTGAAAGGATGGTACAGATGGATACAAAGATTCCCGCGCCGTACCACTTGGCGAAAGAGGCCATACAGAGACTTTGGAAGTTCCGGGGTTACCCGGTGTATCAGGGACAAGGTCGAACGAAGTGGCGAACGGTTGAAGTTTGGGTGGAGACAATAAAGCGTCCGGGTTTGTGGTGGGATTTGAAACGAGGCGGATAGTGGTCGTAGCTGGCGCTTGCGAGAGACTGAGCCTCGCAGCGGAAGGAGCGGGTAGGCCTTGAAGATTTGACTGCCCAGGAATTGGCTCAATGCCTGGTTCTTCGGGACCACCATTTGGATCGGAAGTAGGAAGAGTAGACGACGATTGGGTCACCTCTTGGCTAGAAAGACTCGAGGATGACGATGTAGTTCCGCTGGACTTGGACGTATTGCGTTTCAGTCCCAAAGAAGTTGCGATAGCTCTGAGGGACGATGTGACAGAACCTGAAATGCCCGGTGAGAAAGGACTGTTCCTGTCAAAATTGAAGTTTCTGACAGGACCGACCTTTGGATGTAGTCGTGCCAAACTCGCCAACTTGACGGTCGGAACCACCTCGGTTACTCCTAAGTGTCTCCTCATCCACTTCTGTAATTGTGTCCATAACCACTTCCCATTGCTCGCTAGGACGCGATATTGTATTAATAGACGTATTGACGCCGGCAGAGTGATCGGACACGTCGTCCTCGCTGTCTGTAACCGGTTTCGCGTCCGAATCTTCGCTCCTAACAGCGATGTTCAGCGGATCGTTGGATGGTAACGTCTCCGCGTGAAGTTTCAATCGTTGAATGAGATCTTTGTTCTTTCCGGATGCTTTGAGCGAATGAATTTTGCATAACTTGACGAGCTGGTCACGTTTTAGGGAATGCAATGCTGGCGAGTTGAACAAAATCTGAGTTGTCGTGGACATTTGTGATTTACCGTTATTGCATGGACTTTGGCGTCGTGGTAATGATCGCCGTTGTTGTGCACCAGTTTCGTTGACTGGGACGCGAAAGAACAGGTCATGTGACCGCGTTATCGCATCATAGCACGTGATGACCACGAGATTAATTGACGCGTACCTCATGGTACCAGGAAAAGGGAATTTGAATAGGCAAGGCATGTCAGTTGCATACCAGTGATTTTCTACGGTCATAATTTTTCGTTTCCGATATTCTGTATGACACTTTTATCTATGAATTGCTATAGATGCTGTAGAATTTTACTGGATTCGTGAGTTGCAGTAATAGTGTGGTTGTTTGTCGCATTGTGACCACGACAAGTCTCCACAAACAGAAAGCATTTCTGTTCAGTTTCTTTCATCTTTCAAGTAGCTCCCCCCTCATGCCGTCCCCTTTACCTTTCTTTTTCCTCCTCGTGCCCTTCCTCCCCTTCCTCCCCATCCACGGTCTCATTTATTGCTCTATCGTCCGGGAACAATATCTCAGACAAGCCAACAATATTCCTGAAGACAACGATCACTCCATTCGTCAGAGACGCTCACCTGATGTTCTTCCCCGTTGGAAGATTCACCTTAATGAAGACGGTCACCCACTCACCATCCCCAGAAAAAGTCCTCCATCCGACGTACCTTACGAACTTCCTGTGAGCACGAGGCAACCGAGCATTACCCAAATTCGAGGCTTATCTTGGTACTACTTACATTGGTCACCACACTCTACTTGATCGAGGGAAAGTGGATGGATACCCGATGATCCAGAACCTACACAGGCCATACCTGCTAGCTTGAGGAGGTCTGCGACAGGCGACATGCAAACAGCAGATCACCCATTAAATTTCGACAATATTTGAATGACACTCACGGTGACTCACCTCCGAGTCAGTCACCTACCTTGTGTTCAATGGATGGTGAGTGCATGGACTGACGGTCATTCATACTTGCTACACTCCTGATCTTTCGAATATCTGCAAAGTGAGGAGCAGCGACGATTCGATGGCGCAGGTTCACCCTGTTTTGAGTGCCACTCGCCGTCGCCGCCACCCTGTATTGGATGCATATCAAATGCAGTGTTGACTGAATTATTCAAACACCCGGAAGACGTTGCCGGTATTGTGTATACCCCGCTGAGGTAGAAAGCTCAGCGGGCAGCGGATAATGATTAATAATTCCGTCTACCCGCTACAGAACAGGATAACGCACCAAAGGTAAATGTGGCGCAACGGCTTCTGACCCCCTCTTTAGTGTTCGTCTAGTCGCAGTAACAGCATTGCTATACAGGATTCGACAACCACTATGAACCCGTGACAAGCACCTCCGCTACACAGGGGTTGGGCCATCACGAATCATGCATGCACATCCTCATTGAAGTGGTGAACAATTGCCGTGAACAATTGCCGTCAAACTGGCATACCGTAGCTGAAACCAAGGATGTCAGAGAATCCCACAGAATAATCAACAACGATCGATTGCCTTGATTGCTTTCCTAAAGCAATCCGTGGGGTCATGTGGGTCCAAATTTTACCATAGCAGGTAAAAGAAAGTTACCCAGAAAGGTAACTTTGGATGATTGCGTGTCACGTTTATGTCACGCTCTCACATTACGATGTTGCCAACGACTACCCAGTGTAGCGTTATAAGAACAGGCCATTCCGATGCCGTTCCCCTCCTCATCCATCGCGTCTCTCTCGGTTCATCATGGTCCTTCAATCCTCCAAGTTCTCTCGCCGATCTGATTCGGAAAACACCCCTCCTACACACAAGTCGGCAAAGTCCAAGATTCGAGGTGGTATCAAGGATGCTTCTCGTCGTCGCCGTGCTCGAGCCACAGGTGGACATCACAGCCCTCGAAGTGTAATGGAGGACGCGAACCGCAAGAGTTCCGTAAGGTCCCAGCCTTCCTTGATCAACATCGAACTTTCCCGCTCCTCTCCGAGCGTTCAGCCGGCGCACTCGACCTCTCCGGTCTCCATGGTCAATGTAGCACTCCCGAGATATCTCTCTCGTCCTGTCTTCAGCCAAATTGCGAAAGAGACAATCACGGCCGTGGCACCCGAGTTGGCTGGCACGGCAATTGGCTACATCCGTGAAGGCCTCCAGTGCCTTGGACCTGAGTAAGCTGAGCCAATCGTCTCAGAGTAGTCAGCCACTTATTCCTCTTTGCAGCATGCTTCGCGTCCTCACAGGTGTCAAAACCGAACCTACATCCAACATCCTTCCTCAAGAAATGACCGTAGTCGTGAACGACCTTTCTTCTGATATGCCCACACACATGCTAGCCGTGTATGCGCGGGACGTTCCTGCTGCCGCCAAACGTCGTGTGACACTCTTCCCTATCCACAACATTATTCTCGCGACCCACTGCGCAAATCTCCCCATCTTGCCCGAGTCCGACGTCATCCGTCCAAGTACCACCGGATCCACCGTTTCCGTGCCTGTCGTGCCCTTGTGTATCCCCGCCCCCGAAGTTTTCCCTCAACTCTCCACGTTCCTTTACACAAAACGTATCGACCACCTCCTTGCGTCCCTCCTGCCCTGCCCTGTCCCCCAGGCGCTCTACCTCGATGACCCGACGAACGAACGTGTTCTCAGCCTCCTCCAACAGTACGCGAGCGGGCTCGCGACGACCCACAACGCACAGCGCCTCCTCACGCACGCGATGATGGTCAACGGCTTGTGGCGCAACGCATGTGCCCTGGGCATCAACGACGAGAAACTGTGGTGTGCGCTCGACGTCGCGTGGGAAGTCCTTATGGTTGCTCTCGCTCTGTCGACTGGCCAGCAGCTCTGAGAACGTGTGTAGGTGTTGCATTCTGCATTGGACTTGGCATCGTCATAAACGGCATCAAAAATACATTCAAAACGCTCTAATTGCATACTAGGTGTATGATTATGTGTTTATTAAAACGTTTAACCATCTCGCAATCACTTTTTCCATCGTTTACGTTCCTCACTTTTGATTCGATTGCACTGTCATTATTGATAACATGAAAATTCTATGAAACACACTGTACCCTTCGTCTGGTTGTGTGATCACCCAATGAATGCGAATGGTAAAGCAATTATCACTCCCTCGCGCCGGAGCTCTAGGACTTCACCGGTTATCAGTTTCATCTTGATCTGAAAGTTCCAAGCCAGGGGAAAAACAAAGCCGACAGTACTAGTATATATACATTCAGAGTCAGAATATGTGTACAAGTAGGTGTCAAATGCAAGCAAAAAACCATCTATCGCCCCGGGACTCTCCCATCCACTTGGAAACATCCCCCACCGATTAATTAATGCGTTCCGAAATCGTGGTCGGACGTCCAGCCAGGTTTTGATCACTTGCCACCGCGCGCGAACCGGTTGAAGACCTTCTGTGAACCCCGAAACAAGATAAATCGTTTATTAAATTGGCACATGAAGGGAAGACACATGGAAATTTTAGAAAAAGGGAGGACGATAGGTACAACTGAGAAGGAAAGGAGGAACAACGTCCAACACAACTCGAACGCCAAAGCGGCCACGTCCAGTGTCACACATGAACAAGGAACCAAACGACACAAAAATTTAAGCGCGCTTTGCTGTACCGCTTACCTTGGCGCTGGCAGTTAGACTCACGGCTGCCAGTTTCTCTGTGACTTCTTTGCTCTGTTTGGCACTTTCCGCAGGGACAACACCATCACGTCCTTGTGCGACTGACACGACTTCCTCTCGATTGGTGCCTTCGAACACGGCTGCGCTGTCCTGATCGGCGTTGTGGTGGTGAAGAACATCCGCATGCTCGAGACTCTCTTTCTCTGATTCTTGTTTGAATTGATAAACATCCTCGTTGAGTTGGCGATGCTCAGGTGAGAGATGATGATCATGAGCCAACATCGACATGCGTTTCATCGCCATCATGCTGAACACGGCTTTACGGACTGTATGGATCGATAGAAGGATCAGTAGACTCCCTGAATGGAGCGGATATGTAACATACATGTCCTCCTGGCATTGAATGCCTTCCTGACATGTGGCAACAAGTCTGCAGGTTGGCCGTTTTCGCCTTCCACGAAGTGTGGTATTTCCGCAGTGAGCCATGAATGTTGGAGCATTTGTTCAGCCGTCGGACGTGCATCCGGATCAACTGTGAGACAGGTGGAGACGAAGTTACGAGCGGCCTCCGAGACATTGGACCAGTATTCCTCTGTGGGGAGTCAATGAGGTGCAGTTCACAAATGGCGCCTAGAGCTTACCTGGCTCGAAGCGGTAATCGCCTGCAATGATGGCTTCCATTTCTTGCCTTTGAGTGTCACGGTCGAATGGCGTATAGCCTAGTAAGAAATGTTAGCAGACTCCACCACACGTACCAAAGCCGTATGTACCGGCTAGTAGGAAATACGTGATAACACCCATGGCCCATATATCGACGGGTTTTCCGTGACCAGCTGAAAGCAACATGAGTGAATGTACGAGGTGATGTCCGCCGAGGAAAGACCCACTCTTCTTGAATATTTCCGGCGCCATGTACTGTAGAGCATCTCAATGAACTGCAAGGAATGCTAGAAGAGAACGTACGCCCGGTGTCCCGCAAACTTCCGTGAGCATGCTGAGTTTACTGTCCGGCATCACTCGACTAAGCCCAAAGTCAGCAATCATGATCTCCGACGTCTTCTCAGGCTTGGAACGGAAAAGCAGGTTTTCTGGTTTCAAATCTCGATGAACAATATCGCAATCGTGGATATACTTGACAGCGCCAAAGATGGTGCGTATGAGCCCGGCAGCGTCACTGTGGCGTTGTTAGATAGGACTTTGAACGCGGATAGGATCTGGTGTTCCTCACGCTTCGGTGTACTGGCCTCTCGCACATATACTGTCGAAGAGCTCGCCACCTGTGCAGAGATCGAAGCAAAGATATAGATTATGAGAGGTCTACGTGATTATGGATGTCAGGATCGCGTCAAGTGTGATGAATCAGACCTCGAAGTAATCGTGCAGTGTGACAATGTTTAGATGACCGATGGACACTCTCTTGAGAACAGCGATCTCGTTACGGACCTAAGGGATTGATGCTTAGCAATCGGGACGAGGCAGGGCCTAGGGTGAACCAAGAACGACGCTGCGCGATCAGGGCATTTGGGGCGCGATGTTACGATCAACGGACATTTAAGATGCCGATCAATGATCCCACAAGGTGAGGTGGAACGGGGACGACTGGCGCAGGTGAGTGTGTTGACGTGACTCAAGAATGCCGACATGCTGTGGCTCCGAGAGAGCCACAGGCCGACGAGCTGATCGCAGCACTGATGAAAAGCTGTGGAGGTGCTTACCATATGTTCCCTCCCTTCCATGAGTTTCTTGTTGATGACTTTGCAAGCGTAGTATTGTCCCGTCTTGATATGGATCGCCTCCTTCACGATGGCATACGTGCCGCTCCCGAGGGTGCGCCCAGTGCGGTACTAGAATTTAGAGGCCAATAGGGAAGATCGTCATCAGCATCATCGGACTGGTATCACGGGTACAGAGCGCGAGCGATCGAGATGGTACGAAGGGTGATTCCTGTGAAACTCACCTGGCAGGGGACCGTCACGGGTTGCTGAGGCATCGTGATCACAGGGTCAGACTCCTGGTCCTGATGGATGAAGTTGAGAAAAAGAGGAGATGGTGGTGAGGAAGAAAGGGAGGCGCGTATTTATGTTGGAAGTCACAAGCTGAGCATAGCGCTAGACTAACCTCCACGGCAAGCTCCGGCCGGTCCTCCGGATCCATCGCCGAGGGTTCCGGCGATGTTGTGCCCTGCTCCGCAAAGTCGACCACTGTCACTGCGTGTGGCGTGCTTGGAGTCACTGGCGTCGCTGGTGGTTGTGGTGACCGCCTACCCAGACCGAGCAGGTTCAGCCGAGACGACGCCTTACCAAGCAGTGTTGGGGAACGCTTCGGCTTTTCGTTACGTTCTTCCTTGCGGTCCTTAGGCTGGCTGTGGTTTGCACCCATGGCGCCAACCGGGAGAGCAATGTGGAGATAGTTACAAAGGAGTGCTGTCTGAGGTATGTTCTAACCCTATTATGTGTCCTCTGGTATAAATGGCATTGGTAGAACCGATGAGGTTTGTCATCTTGCCTCACTTTTTCTGCGTGCTGCGATTTCACTACCAAATGCCCCAATGCGATGCTGTATCCGACTCAGAATTTCCCCTCTTCTGATGTGACACACAGTCGAGCATTGCGCAGACGGGTGATGAGACTAATGCAGACTATTGGCAACGTGTATCCCTGTGCCGAACAGATCTAAGTGCCGCGAACACGCTTCTCGGCGTCGATTTTGGATCTGTCGCACAGCACGGTGTGTCCCGGATTGTTCGACATGAATGTAGCGTGGCGACTTTCTGAGCTAGAACGCTGGATGTTCTTCCAGATTCCGTGTGCTGTGTCACCCTGTGGCTCCTAAGTGTGACATGGTGTGACAGGCGTGACGAATTCAGGGACTAGCTTCTAAATCAGGGCCAGGCGCGGTGACCAGTCATCCAACTTGTCTAGCAATAATACCTGCTCACAATGACAAGTATATTGCTTTTCTGGAGCTAACTTCATAGTTCTACTCAACCTGAAACATTCCTGGCTTGCTGTTACAGTCCCGCCAGCCTGAGCCTTGGTTCGGAGAAGCGGGGAATATTGACACATTGACACATTAATGTTCGGTAAAAACGGTCAACGTAAACTCACGTACTATGCCTGCAGAAAACCGACACGCGAGCAGCTCACCCTTTGTGCTGGACGTCAACGACATCCACAACTTACAAGTTGGGTTCGTCGATCGTTATTTTCTTCTTCGAGTTGGACTTTATTCTACCTATCCTCTTAATCTGTTACACGCTACACGATGCGAATCTGTCTCATTCCCCCGTCCCCACACCCCACAATTCTTTACGGCCTGACATTTCCAAGTGTTCTCGCCTTGCCTGGCTTCAGCCCTAACGCGACCATTGGTCCTGCATGGTCCTCGCAACTCCAACTCCTTTCTTCCGTTCTGCAGCTCGAGCCGCCTTCGAATATTCACATGTTGGATCGAGCAGTTGGTTTGGTCGCTCGCGTCGAAGAATTATGTATGGACGTTCCGCAAAAAGAGATTATGGTCAAGTTCGTCGATGGGCGGGCAATTATTATCCCTATGAATTCGGACTGTGTTCGAATATTGTTAGGTGTTGCTGTCGATGTCAAAGGTTGCAACGAGCCTGAAAGCCAGCGGAGTAGCATGGAAAGCGGCGCCTATCCTGGAAGCACCACTGGCAGCATAGAGGATCCCCCGCCTAGTCCCACAAAATCTTCAAAACGAGGTAAACACAAGAGACAACGGTCTCTTTTGTTTTCTTTGATATCGTATGTTTATCATTTACGAGCGTCGTCTTTCTCTAATGCCCGGGTCGATAGATTGCTGGTTCCAAAATCGCTTTCATCATCTTCGTCGCGGCCACCTCCGCCCTCTAGCGTGCCACCACCTACTCCGCTTCCTCCGCCCCCTACTCCCAAACGTGTATTTCTGATTTCTCCTCAACGGCCTAGCTTTGCCTCAGCACAACCCGACCCAGAGTTTCTTCGCAAACGAGCCCGGGCAGCTCTTATTGACGTCTGGAGGCGCCATGTCGTATCAGCTCTTACGCCCCAACATCTACCTGCAGCTGGCTATATTGAATGGACTTTGATTTCCATGGCAAGTAAACTCCGGGCGGAAATAGACACATTCAAGACTGTTGAGTCGCGTCGCGGCATTAGGGTCGATAGTACAAAGTCGGGTAGGAACAGGCACAGGAAGACCCAAAGTGAAAGTAGAACTGCTTTGGACTTTGGGGACCGCACTCTGGACTGTGAGTCACAGCAGTGGCGTTGCCGTGCTCCATCTCCGTACCCAGGGATGTTCGAGGGGGAAGACTCTGATAGAGTTGTTTATCCTCGTCAGGACAAAGGTGAGAAAGGTTTGTATCTTTAGAGATTGGGCTTAGTCGCCTCTGTAGCAGATGAATGGGGTGTTCGATATGTTCACCATCTGAGTCCCTCAGACGATGCTGGCCACTTTTTAGTTGATTACGACCATTACAACGACAGCCTGCTTGGAGAACCCTTTGCCTTTGGTGACGATCAGGACGATAACGAACGGCTTCCTTTTGAGCTTGGTCTCGTCGAACGTTACGACGGTGATATCGGTGGTCGCTTGTCAAATTTTGGTCTTGCTTGCGGCGATCACGATGGCAGCAAGTTAGCAGATACAGGGTTTGATTTGTCGAGGAGTCCTCTTATTCCTTCCGACGTTAAGGATGACGGGGAATCAGACGACAGTCAGGTGTCCCTCCGAACTCCTGAGGAAGGGGAAGCACTTCCACTCGGTCCCCCTGTATGCTTAGAGCACGATACTCCCTCTGCTGCCCAGCCAGGTTTGGTATCAAGAGTTGCTTCATCTTGCCCCCGCCCTCGGATAGCCTCGGCCAAATATTCAAGAGCCCATTCAACATCGTCACCCCCTCCAACACTATCCCTACCGCTCTCTTCGAGTCCATACAGTTCTCACTACAGGGATCCAGAAGCCGAGGAGTTGATCGCCTCGCGTCTTGCACATCTAGATCAAATTTGCGCCGTACTCGAGATTGTTCGAAGCCGGGCTCGTGAGGAAGGGTGGAGACAGTTTAAAGCGACGATGATCGGGGCCAAGAATGATTGGATGGACACTGAAACGGAGCGGTCTCTAGAAAGCAAAGCAAAGCGCCGCGCTTGGAGCTCAGGTATCAAGATTTCTGCCCCGTATTCTTGCCCGTCTCGATCTGCACCGAATGTATGGGATGGCGGTTTCTCGACACACAAGATGTCGACAGGGCCCTCTGGTCTTACTTCTTCCAGAGGAATCCCACGAGTGCGCGGACCAATTGTACCCACTGGCTTATCCCTTGGTATCCCGGTGCAAAGTTCGCCGCTCGCAAAGTGCGCCTGGGGTACGGAAGGCGCAGCAACATCTACTCCTAGCAAGTATGGTGATCTGGGCTTGATGCGTACCCCGAAAGTGAAGGGGGGTAAGAAGTCATCACGAGTGCACTTTGCAGACAGCGTCACCAAGCTGCTTCCTGTGCGCGAGGATGAGAGCGAAGATGCGTTCGAGCCCGAGGTCACTGCTTTTGGTTTTCCGCAAGCAGTACCTGTCCCTGTTTCATCCGATGAAGTGGAAGTTGTGCAGGGACCCTCGGATAGCGAGGATGCTCTCTATTTCTGCCCGACGCAGCCACGTGTGCGTACTACGAGCATATACGTTGGTCCACCTTCGCCCCCTCCCCTCCCGATGTTCCGGCCTAGTACCCCTCCACCAATATATCAAGCCGCTGTTGGTGGGGATATTTCCGATCCAACCAACGATGGCGAGGGGAGACTGGATGCTTCCGCGTTGTTGTTACACCCACTCTCGTCACTTTCTATTTCCTCGTCGCAACAATCGCCACCGCGGCCGTCACTCATTTCCAATCCTTCATTCGTTCCCAGACCCAGGGCGGTCTCCTTGCCCACGGCCAGGTCCTATGCTGAGGTGGACAAGACCCGTCGCATTTCTGATCAGTACGGCAGTGGACGCTGTGAAGATTTGTCACAAGCATATGCGTCGCCTCCACCTGAGGGACCATTGGTCGTATCAGCCACTCCGGCGCCGTACGAACAGTACCCTCGATATGCACACATCCAGTCCCCCATCCCTTCAAGCAAGAAAAGCATGACTGCTTCGATCTTGGGGAGAGTGGGCAAAGAGGTGGCATTTGAACAGAATGGGTCAGAGTTTACTGTCGGCATCGAGGTCGCACTCGGAAGAGCGGAAGAAGGCCGTGTCGTTTGGTGAGCTTCGGGGCGGGCGCTCACGCCAGTTGTGTCGCCCACAAGGAGATCTGGAAATGCCTTTACGAAACTCAGGTAATTGTCGCTGTCCATCTGTTGTTCGTGTCCTCCTTTTCGACTTCTTGTATCATACGGTATTCCGATATCTTCTCGTCGTCTTTTGCTGTTTACGCGTTTGGGGCTGGCTGTTTCAGGCCGCACGATTCCCTCATATATCCTATTCAGCTACTAATTGATTCCCTCTTTACGCCTAGTGATATAGAGGCAGTGCCAGTCATTGTCATGATACCTACATGGACAAACTTCATGTGCATATGCATAATCGTAGACTATCGAACACTTTGCAATGAGTCACTTTTGTGTCGGACGTTTCAATGTCTTCTTTGAGCAGGATCGACTCCCACGTAGATTCCTAACTTACGCCAAGGTACGTCCGATATGATTTTTGTGCAATAGTAACTCCTTCAACCTAATTAGTGGGGTCGATCGTGCTTGTGTAGGAGGCTTGAAAGTTGACTTGACCCGACAGCCAATGATGAATCAGCCTCACGTCTGACACGTCAGCATTATCAAGTTCTTCCAGCCTGAGGTACGCGCCAGTCTGATTCTGGCGTTGCCGGACCGCTTATCACTTATCAACTTATCTCGGTATGTATGTGAGTCATTTTTCCAGCTCTCGTGCATCTATTGTCCCACAGTGTCCCCCATGACCGTACCTCACAGGTCCCATGATATCAGAAATTATAATATATCACACCCACATCATCAAAGCTATTAAGCCTATTACTGTAACATCGCGTGCCTGCTTTACGTCTTCCCTTTCGAATGATGCCAATGCCTCACAAGTACCCAAACTCGGAGAAGCTTGAAGAAGTAACAAGGGTCCCGGTCATGTCGA